>SSNP01000021.1:2917656-3083915 GCA_006937955.1 Pachypanchax playfairii
TTTTTTTTTTTTTTTTTTTTTTTAACTGACATACTGTCGTTACAGAGGTGGCAGCATTCAGCTCCTTCTACACTGCAGCTGACTACCCAATCACCAAAGTGTTGCGAGACCCAGTTTATGTTGAAGTGCGTCTCTTGGAGAGGTCTGATCCAAACATTGTTCTGAACCTGGAACACTGCTGGGCCACTTCCACCTCAGACCCTGAAGGCCTGCCTCAGTGGGACCTGCTGGTTGATGGGTACAAACTGGTTTGAACTGGCTTTAATATTTACTGCAGTTCTTCCTGCTAATAACAACTCCTTGGCTACAGGTGTCCCTATCATGATGATAAATACCAGACTACAGTGATTCCTGTGGATGCTTCTAGTGGTCTTGAGTACCCAACTCATTACAAACGATTCATCAGCAGAATGTTCACGTTTGTTGCTCCGAATTCCTTCGCTCCTCAGAAAGACACGGTAGGAATGAGATCTTTTAAGCATGAGAGAAATGATGCACCATCCTACAACACCTAAACTTGGTTTCTGCTTTCAGGTGTTTTTCCACTGTGTTACAGCCGTGTGTTACCAAAGCAGCACAAACTCATGCGAGCAACGCTGTCATAGGAAACGTGAGTATATTCAACTAGAATCTGCTGTTTTAATCCAGAAGGCTAAATGGTCTGCTTCAGTTTCACTGGCACAATTAAATGCACATAACTTAAACAATTGAATTGGCATCAACTGGTTTGTGGGGGTGTAATTTTGTTTAACTTTCCTTACAGGACGAGCTGCCAGTATGGACGTCCCTTCAACTCAGAGATCCTTGGTATCCAGTGGTGAAGTGATCCTAACAGAGGCTTCATCTGTGTAGATCAATTATGGCAATGTCATTTTAATAAAGCTGTTTAATGACAATCACTCCACTGTGTTGCATACCACACATTGTGCTGGAACTCAGACGGTTGAATTTTACAGGGTACTTTATATCTAAATGTTCAAATTTGATCTTGACACTCCCTGTTGAAAGGGAGTACTAACATCTATCCTAGCTAATCACTGCACAACGGGTGCAGCAGCCTGACTCAGCCCAACTCGTACTACCTCCAGAGGTGATATGACAAAATGCAGCTCAGCCCCAAAAATGGACAGTGGAAGTGCTCTCAAAGAGCTGTGCAGGGCTGATGTACTGGAAAAGGGGCATCTGACACAAGGACTGGTGTTGTGTGGGACTATAGCTGCATCTGATAGTTCAATTGGGGCCCAACATTGTTGTGGTTTGGATTCATACTGCACCAAATAACCTTTGGCGCATGTTTAAAATCCCACCTGTGGTGTTTCTGCAATACTTGTTGCTGCATTTCCTGGTGCTGCCGCAGGAGAGTGAAACAAACATGGACTAGCAGCAGATTCTGGTTTTGGGATCTTTTGTTTGAATTTACCAGATCAATATTCTGCAGCACTAAACTCAGAATGAGCAGATAACAGAACTACACAATGCAGCTGAGACGGCTACACACTATAGTCCACTTCCTGCTTTTGGCCCGATTGTCTTCACACGCAATCGAATGGACTAGAGTTCGGTTGCCCGTTCACACCTCCCCAAACAAACCGGATTTCCTGTGCAAGCGGACTAAACAGTGCTGGTGTAAATGTTCCACCCCTCTAAGTCTTGCTCAGATCTTCAGGAGAATGAAGACAGAGCCTGAAGATTAAATTCTGATTTAATTAAAAGTCAATGTAGCGATGGAACAGGTGGTTATTGGCATGAAACAAGACCTTGGTGTGCTGGACCAAGTGTAAACAGGAAACCATGTTGGCAGGGATAGTATCAAGCTTAAATGTATTGTGCATCTATTTAAAATTATTTGTGCAGATTTTATTATTTTTTTTCACACTTTAAATTTCCACTTCACTGCATCATGCTGAAGCGTTAAACACCCACTCAGGTGCAATCTAGATGTAAAAAATCTCGGGTTAAAGTTGTAACCCTTTGCTTGGTGCTGCATCTTTCATGATATAAGCATGATGCAAACTTTTATTTTCAGCTTCTGTGTTTCCAGCAACCACACAAGCTTATCAGACTGTGTACCTTCAGTTTTTAACAGTGCTATAGGCAGCAACAACTTGCAATGTCTCCTTTACTGCCATGCACCACCTCCCCCTTTGTTTCCCCCCAAATCTCATTGAGATGGGCATCACGACTCCTGCAGCCTAACTCTCTCTGCTTGCATGAACATGAAGGTGCAGAGGGAAAGCAGAGCAGCTGTATAGGTTCTGTCTGACGAGCATCGAGGACTGCTGTTAGGATGCTGATCTCCTTCCACTTTTAACCCCTCGCCTGCTGGAACACATTAAAGCAAGAGGCGGCTCTGTGTGTATCTTCAGAAGCAGCAGTGCCTCATCTATAAGCTGCATGGTGAAAATCTCAGAGGAGTCAGAAGATGTAAATGACTAGAGGCATCTTGTGTGGACATGCGTACTCATACCAGTGGAGAGAAAGTGTAAACGGGCTTTACCGAAGGAACACTGGTAATTAAACTGATGGATGCAGAGCAGACGGTTTGACTGCGAAGCCTTGTAAATGTTTGGAGAATGATTGGAGAGTGAAGCAAATGAGGCTCAGAGAGACAAACATTATCTGAAGAAAATGGGGTCAGTCTGTCAAATTCAAAACAATAAACCTCTTGAATTCTAAATAGAAAAATACTACACTATACTATTTTACATTTATGATCTCTGTATGACCTGTTAGGATTTAACAACCACAAAAAGGGTTTAAAAAAGCAAAACGGAAGAAAAAAACTGTCTTTAGACACAATATTAAACCTATTTTATAGAAAATAAAATGCAGTGTGATAATTATTTATGCTAAATTTATTAGCAATACACATTTACTGACATAAAAAGCTGCTCCATCACTTCCACTCCAACCTGTCAACAACTGTGACATCGTCATCATCCGACTTCCTTTAGCAAACTTTAACATAGAAGCAGCTGATAACAGCCGTCTCTGTTATAAATGAGTCAAACAGCTGCTTGGAGATCTGTCAGGTTGTTCAATTGCTGCTATCTGTTAAAATATTTGACACATCTGAACATTGATAACTGCAGGTAATCATGAGTTACATTTGTTGTGGAGGACACTTCAGATTCTATTAGAGAAATGCTAAATGTTAGAATAAACAAGTGGAAATGATAAAATGCATTTGACTTGAAGTGAAACTGATTAATTGCTCTGTTTGGGGAAATTAAGCGGGAAAGATGGCAGTGTTTTCTATGAGGTCTGTTATTTTTCTGTGAGGTAGTTGCTGGATTTTCTTGACGTCTAAAGTCTAAATGTTCACTAATCTTTTTAATGACCTTGTGGTTTGACATGTTTGTATAATTACTGTAAGACTGTTACCATTCGTGCTAAAAAGAACATTTAAATGGTTTCAGAAAGATGAGAAGAGCTTTACAATGATTTGTGTACATCACAGGACTTCATGAGTAATGATGGTCCAACCTCAAGAGAGAAATGATGCACACACGGAGCAGCAACCCGGGGGGGGGGAGCTGGTTTGACAAATAGCAGTAAAATCTGGATTTCTTTCTATTACAAAAAATATGGAAATATGTCAGGAAATTAGCCTGCGTGATACTTGGGTGTGCATGTTCTCCGTAGGTTTTCTCTGTTTTATCCTTCAAACCAAAAAACATGCATGTTAGGTTATAAACTCTAAACTGGCTTTGGGTGTATGTGATTGGTTGTTCCTCTCTATGTGCTTCTGATAACAGATTGGGGACCTGTCACCCTGCTTCTCACTCAATCACTACTCACTGCGACTCAGAATAGAAACAAGCACATATAGAAAATGAATGGTTTAATGGTTAAATGTAATGTCATGTAATATTGGCTATGAGTCATGGACTGCTGGCCCACAAGATCCATCCAAAATATTAAATATGTCATAAATTACACACAATCTTATGCAGAAATCAGTTGTATTACAGGTCAGACAGTGTTACTGATGGTTGTGCTTCAGCCAATCAGAGCACTCCTTCACAGCTTGGGATTGAAACGGTATTTTAATCTATTTGTGCTCAAAGTGGTTAAAACCTGGACAACCCTGAGTTTCAGTTCCACATAGAACAGATTCATCAGTCAAAGGTACATGCAGATATCTGCTAACTGGCTTTAATTTAAACATAAAACTTTCCATTTCTATCTCCAAATGATAAAATTCTACATAATATAGTAGAAATTTATTTCATATTTCAGAAATAAATATTTAAATTATTAAATATTTAATGAGCTTAACATGGCTAATTAAGGTCTGCCCACTGCACAGACTGATTACAGACATTCTGGCCCTTAAGGAACATTTATTGATACCTCTCATTGTGTTAATTAAACTCTGTTTTAACACTGTGGAGGCAGATGCAGCATCTGTGAGAGGAAAAATAGCTGAACCGCCAAACTGATTGAATTCAAGGCAAAAGATGACAATATTATTTTGCAATAAGACAAATTATATATGCAAATAGTTTGCTGAATAAGCTTGAGTCTGTTAAGTTTGTTCATTGACCTTCATGGTTGGTTTCAGTTTAAACAACTCCTGCAATAATTATTACTCACCTGTCACAGGCGTCGTTAATGATGTATGCTGATTCGATTCGATTCGATTCGATTCGATTTGATTCAGATCAATTCAATTCAATTCAATTCAATTCAATTCAATTCAATTCAATTCAATTCAATTCAATTCAATTCAATTCACACATGCCACTTTAATGGATGAAAGTTAAGTCTTTGGTTTATGCCATTACTTGTTACAGTCCATTTAAATTTGTTTTTAACCCACTCTGGCACTGTGATCGTATTTCTCCTGAATTCCAATAGGTCACCGGGCTCCTGAGCCCTCAACAAATAACAAATAAACAAGTCAATAAAAGTCCAATTCTCCATGGAAGTTATAACATCCACAAACGAGATTTATTGGGCTGAGAGAGATTATGATGCACTTCACGTAACAGTTGTTTTAAGACGATAATGAGAGGAAATAAAGTGTAAAACAAAGCGGCTACAAGGTAACTGTGTGAAAACCTGAATGAATAACAGATAGGAATCTTTTTCATTTCAAAATAAAAGAAGTTTGATGCTTTCCAGACTGATCTGTAGAAGTAATTACCTAACATATTATCATCACTATAATTTATATAAACATGTATGTGAAACACGTCACCATTTGTTTTGAGTTTGATACTTTGGCAAACCAATTTTCATGCTCCCTCGTGTTAAAGTTTAGAAACCAACCACCAACATCAACAAACTCCCACTGGGAGTATGAACGGAGCCTGCTGGTGTTTCTGACTCGGGCCTGTGTGAATGCAATCACTGGCCATCTGGAGCACGGCCCTCCTGGGGAAGCAGCAGGTGGGACGCTGTGGGTTAAATGAGCTGTTATCTGTAACCGGTTTACCTCCCGTATGAACAGCTTCTGTATCGACATCTGTCAGTTTACCTCATACAACCAAATCTTTTACATCAGTTCAATTCCTGGTCTGTTTTGGACATTTTTTTCTAATTAATGAGTCAAAGAAAAAGTGTACGGAGCAAAAATAAAACCCAAACGGGAGAAAACACTGAAAGTTGGTCATAAAGTGGGAGGTAGTGAGAGAAACCTGAAGGCTCAATTAAAAAATTGAAAGAATTTGGAGAAGTCTTGCAGCATAAAAGCCAAAAGTGCAAGCTGACTTATACAACCACACACACACACACGTATATATAACCAGTTACTCTGGGAACCCTAATCGAGTTCAATACTTATAAATGCCAAAAAAAGTACAGTTAGAAATAAGAACTATTTTGTCAGCCAGGAATAAAAGTGGTGTTTAATTTTCTGGGCTTAGAGGCATCTGAGAGGAACAACAGCAAAGAGGAAATGAAGGAAATGTGTGTTGTGAGCAGATAAATCAGTATTCATAATGTTTTTCATTAGACAGTGATGTGTTATTCTCTAACCCAAATATATAAAAAAGACAATTCACACCTTAAAGAACAAGTCTTGCATCAGTTCTCTTGATAAACTTAACCAATGGATTGTAGCAGGAAATAACACCAGATGTGTAGCTCATGTCAACATCTGTTTCAGGGATTTTTTTTTGTATTTTTCTGCTAGGGACTGAAAACCACATTCAGTGCATGTTAAGGAGGCATGTCTGTGGAAAATGACAGTACAGCCTGGAGTTTGAACCTTTCAGAGATTCTTACTATTTAAATCATGTCACGTCTGCCACGCCTTCTCCTGTGGACACAACGCAGTCTTATTAATATCTTCTAAATAAACAGTTCACAGCACGTTGACTAAGACAAAACACACACATCACTAACATAATTCATTTCAGTTGATTTTTCCAATACCCAATATTGACTCGTTCTTTTGGCTGTTCTTGTTCTTCTTAAAGAAAAATGCAGCTCTGCAGCTGATCAGAAACCAGAATCATAGAAACCCGAAACCAAAATCAAACCCCAAATTTTACGAACTGCTTTTGTTAAAGTAGCACTAAATAACTTTTCCGCAGACAGTTGTTGCTTGAACCGGTGTTCTACAGAAATATGCTACCTATTGAGATGTGCTACCGATTCCTTCTGCACATGTGCCGTTCTACAGTCTTGACTTTAATAAACAGATTTATCATTTATTTTTATTTCTATATTTTTCCATAAATATATTTTACCTATCAAATAAATTCTCCCAGGACAGAAACACTAAATATGATGTTATTTTTACTTTCTTTGCATTGTCAGAGCGACAGGCAAATGTTTGGACAAACCCAGAGGAGAAGGACCCAGAGGGCTTTTATATAGAAAATATCAGGGAAGGATCATAATAACATGTTAAATAATTAACAGGACACACTCGCCATAAACAACAATACTGTATAAACTTCTAATTACATCTCATTATAAAATAAGTTGACAATTCGTACTACGGCTGCATTTTTCAACAGGGCAGCATAAATCATCAGAACACCACTTCCAGCTGCGACCCGAATTATTGAAGTTATTTAATGTAATGTAAAACCATCGGAGATGCACAGAGTGTCTAATATGAAGCTGAACATGTTTTACAGTGAGTATCCACTTAGACAAGTTTCAAAATAGCTTAAAGTTGTAAAAGTTATTTTGTACTGCTTTAACAGAAATATAGATAATGATTAGATCTACAGTATAAATGCATCTTTTTGTTAAATTACGCTTTGAAATCACTGATAAAAGCAGGTTTGTTGTATGATTTTAAAAGGCTTGTCTTCTCTGCATGCAGTTTTTTAAAGATGCTGATCAACATAAAGATGTGAAGATATGATACACATATTTATTCTTTGGTTAATCAGACTTTTAAATCAGAGATTACAGTTTAATCAGTGGGAGAATCTGGAAATTTGACTTTGACTCTCTGTATAAAAACAACGTGCTTGTAGAGCATGAAATTATTCTCTAATAATAAAAGAAGCATCTTTAGGGATCATTTCATATTACTTATAGAACATAAATTTGTAACATTTAAAGGAAATTCCAGGTGTTTTGATGTGTGTTTGTGTGTGAAATAGATTCATGACTGGCCTCAGTTTGGAGAAATGAAGCTTACATCACAGCACTGATGAGCAAATGCCGAGTCTGAATGTGGAGACGACCAAATTTGATTCCTGTTTTCTTAAAACAACTACAATCTGCAACATTTGACAGGACAGAGACAGGACAAGTCGTTGCTCGTGTTTCTCCAAGTTTATTACGGGTCCAGCCGGAGATGTTACCAGCCACAGTTACCAGAGTTGCCAGCAGCGCATCTCCATCGAACAGAGGGGAGATCAAGAGTTTTATTGCTGCCGGACATAACACCACTTCATACCTTTCCTAATACGACAAACACTGTGTCTAACAAAAGCCAGAAACACTTTCATTGTCAAGACAGAACAGATGTTTCCTATCAAACAGCTGCGTCAATTCCTGGTACTTTCTTGCCAAAACATTTCTTAGAATTGTGTTTGGCGTTTAACCAGAAGTCAAGAAAAAATTATTCTCCATATATCTGATGAGCACAGAGTTCCATAAAAACCCATGTAATGCCAAAATAACAGGTTTATAAAATAATGTTGACATGAACCGCTATGAAATTTTGGAGAAGAGAGTGTCTGCATTGGGATTAGCCTTTAGCTCATAATCGAACACAAACTCTATTTCTTCATACTGAGGCCATTCAGGAATACATCTGCAACAGGTAAGGTACTAATTATGTTTTATACAGAAACTCTCTCCAAAATAAATCAAATACTCTCTAAAGAAAATTCTGTACACACTTTCATTCTAAACATCACTAAAATACAGATTATCCCTCGTATTCTGAAACGTTACTGTTGTTACTCACTGCAGATACATTATTATTTATCTCTCTTGTAACTAAGAAACATGTACAAGTACTAATACTATACTAATGCGATACTATTAAGATAAATATAAAGAAGTTTGCAAACAGTCTCACGATTTAATCCTCTTTTATTAAAGTAGTTCGTTAGAACCTAAATGTGTTTAGTAGACGTTTTTATAATGAGAAAGCAGCACAGAAATCTGCTGAGGACAAAACTAATTCAAATTCTGGGCCTCGTTCTGTCCAATAGGGAACCTTCTTAAGGCTTAACAAAGAAACACTTAGGCGCTAAATGGATTTTAAACCTTAGCTCATGTAGAATAACAGCTCACTTCTAATGAACCTGTGCAAGAGAAAATCCTTCACATTACCAGCTGATGTATCATTCCCAAAAACCTACATATTTGACTCAGCAGCACTGTCCTCGATCACCTACTGACTTGAAGACTGCACCACATGTCCTCTAACTCTGCTCTGAGTAAGACGCCCCACTTTACTGACAGATTTCACACTGAATCCTTTTCTGCATCAAACTCAGTGCTTTCAGGGTCTGAAGGGGATTTTTTTTGTCAAAGTTTTGAGTCTCTTTCAGCATTAGAATGTATTTTTGGATAACTTGTGATGGTGGTGTCTTTGTAGGGTTAATTAATAATAATGAAAGTGGATTTGCCTTCATCTTCATGAATTAGCATCTCTTGCTAAACACACACCTGCATGTTGAAGGCCTCGTTGAACAGCTACAACAAAAAGTTATTTATTGTTCATCAATTCTACACGACAAATTAATTTATTCAGCAGGAACAAATACTTGACTTTTAAACACTGATCCAAATCTCAAACTTTCATCCCTGCTGATTCAACTAATAAATATTCATGAGAACAAATGAATCTTTGCTTGTGTTTTTTTTTTTCTTTTTTCTTTTTTTTGTTCTTTTGTAGTGTGTGAAAGTGATGGATCTCATCACTACAAGAAGAATGATGGATGCTTTGGGTCCCTGTATGCTTATGGCTGTGTGATTACTCAAACTCATGCTGAAGGAGTATTGATGAGAACAGAAGAGCAACAGAAGGACTAAAAAAAAAAAAAAAACACACACTCAAGCTAATCTGAACCCTGCAGCCTCCAGGGATGAGACTGAAAATTAAATTAGAGGAGGAAGTGACAAACTTGAGTCATCCCACTGTTTGCATTTGCATTAATATAGGTAGTGGCGGCTGCTTTTAGAAACGGTTGCCCATGAGTCAGAGCTCTGTCACACAAGCGGTGAAGAAAAATAACATCATTGATGCTGCTGCAGACTGTGTGCGCTAAATTACACCACAATACACAGTAATAATGTTATAGAGCAGCGCTGAGGTTGAAAGGCAGGGTTGTAACGTCATGGAGGGGATGTTTCAAGCAAAAAAAATAACTTTCTCAGGGAAACATGTAGAGAGTGACATGTTTGTTTAGTGTCGAAATTCTGACAGCAACAGGTTTGAAATTCCGGAAATAAAAAAAGGAAAATACAAGACAATTTTTTTTTCCTTTTCCATAAAAATTTACACCCATGAGGATGTTTCATTTCTCTGCTCAGGAATAAAATGTCAGGATGTCTCATATCAGTCACAAACTTGTTCTTGTCGTTACAAAGAGCTGGAGACTCCGACACAGACATCAGCTGAACGAGACAATAATCAGAAACTTGACACTCCAAAACATTTTTGTCACTCTGAATCAGTATAAAGACAGGTGAGTATATCGCAGCTTGTCCTGATGGTCGAGTACAAGTGAAATTTTTTTGTTTATTTTGTTAAGTGCATCAGAAAATAGGCATTTCCTCTGCTCCAGTTTCTTGTTTGATTCAGGCTGCTGCTTCCGCTTGTTGGTCTGATTACAGAGATTTTGTCTTCAAGGAATGTAGAGTTATTCCAAAATGCATGAGTCTACAAGCATATGATGTAATTTTATTTCTTTATCTTTCTTTTTTAATTATCCTCCATCTTTCTTTGTGGAACAGCAGAATTGATGTAAACCATTTTTCACCCATTTTGAGAAGAATTTACTTTGGGATTATTATAAACATTATAACAAATTATTTTGAAAGTTCTTGTGTAGTTATTACTGGTGATATTTGACCCTCTTTTATATATAAGTTATATAGAAACATGTTTGATTAACGTGGATGTTTGATAATTTGTGTCTCAGGGTGACCTTAATGCAGAAAACACAGTTTCCTAAATATAGAATAGCATAAATATAAGAACAGCTGTGATCAGTTGAGATTAGTCAGAGTTTATATCCAAAGACGTCACAGGAACCCATGTTTGTGCTCTTCATCTGCCATGCTACTACAGAGGCCTAGAAGGGACAAACACTGGCTCTAAAGCAGGACTTTTCACAGGCGCCACAGTTCAGGGGAAGGTGGGAGGTATGAAGTTGGCTGAAGTTTGAACTGCTGAACATCCCACACACCAAACCTCTAAGTGTGAGATCTGACTACTTTTCCTGATTCCTAAAAAAAATCTCCTCTGTTTTTAATATAAGTTGTTATTGCTCTGTGACTTTTATGCAGTAGATTTTTGATATTTTTAACTGGTGGTTAAAATTACTGATGCATACGCAGCTTTTTTTTAGTACTATTACTGTAACGCTCTGCAGTATGCCCTGTCGCATTTTAATGTATCATTGAATAAATGCCCTTGAATAAACACAGTGGACTGAGTTTGGTCTGTTTTAGAAGTGGAATAATATTAATATTTTTTTTTTCTGTAGCCTCTGCAGTGGCTCACTCAGCCGCTGTGCAGGTAACAAGACAGAATCTGAACTGGACTCGAGCCAACCTTTGTGTGCGAGAATAGACAGAGTGCTGACTATCAGAAACTAGAACCCCTGAAGACACAGCACTTCTATGTGTGTGTGACTGCGACAGTGACAGAAGCAAAAAAAAATAAATAAATAAAAAACAGACAAAAATAGACGACATGTGCAGTTTAAATCCTGCTAAAATATTTTCTTTAAGCAAAAAATCCATTTTTACTTCTAGCCTCAGAGTTTGTCAGTAACAGCGACAACAACACGGGTTTATTTAGGTACCCAGAAATCCTTCATGGAGAAAGAAGTAAACTGCAAACAGCATGTTCATGTTTACCAACCCAACTGGTCTGTGACACTTTAAACAGAACAAATGAGAGATCTCACACTGGTGAGTGTACAGAGTGCTGGCTCGCTGCTGATCAGGAGACAGTCTGTGTCTGATTTCAGCATAATGAGCATTAACAGATTGTTAATATTAGCAGGTGCAGCGTCTGTGCACGGTTACATCCGTAGAAAGATGCATCTGCAAGCATCTTTTTTCCCGCTGTGAGTAGATTTTACACAAACAAAAAAAATGTTGCTGTAGTGTGGCGTTAAAAATTGATCAAGTACAGACGCTGAAGGAGATCCAAAGATGATCCAGATCTTTGTGTGCTTTGATTGTCAGTGCAGCAGAAAAGACCCACATGCATGCTGTTAAGAGACCATCAGCATGTTTACTGTACATACGGTACATTTCTGCAGTGCTGCAGAGCCCCGTGCCAAGGAGCTGGGAGTGGTCTTCGTTACTCAGGTGGACTTTGACTTTGATCCTTGCGGCATCTAAACTCGTCCGGCTCCCTGCTGCCGTACGGGCCTGCTGTCGTTGATATCTGCTCTCATACGAGCCCCTGCATGCGTGTGTGGGTACTAGCAGGTGAAGCTGTGTAGGTGCAGAACACACCCTCCCACTCACACACACATTTACTCAACCAAACCACACACATGCTTGCCCACGCTCCTGAAAGAGAAAACACATGCACTCAGGCGAATCCTATGACACATCCAGACCTCCTACATTTCTGAGAAAAGCTTCTGCAAAACCTTCAGACAGACAAACTGCAGCACTTCGAAACAAACTGCCACACCAACTCTGCAGTTTTCAGTGTCTGACCTGCCTGGTATCTAATTTACATGTTCCATTTTTTAGGCACAAAGGAAGCAGACAACCGCTGCAACCGATCCATGCATAAACAACAAAACCACCAGGCTTCATCATTTCTATTATTTGGATTTAAAGAACCTTTACGCATGTTTCATTCTTCTTTTTGGATAAGAAACTCAAACAATTTCAAGGAAAAATCATCCTGGTGTAGAATAAGAACAATGAATCAGTGCTTAAGTTGGAAAGTTGATTACTTTGGTTTGATTCAATCAATAGACACTTATTTGATCATTTGAAAAAGGTATTTTTCACAATCTACTGAAATAATGATTATTATAAAACTCATGAATCATTCAAAGGACATTTTTGTGCTCTTATTTTTAAATAAAATGAAAACTAAATAATCTATAATTGTTATTTTATGAAGCAACCTAATTCTCAAACCTTACCTTTAGATTAATTGTTTTAACGGATGAAATAAATACCGACAAATTCAAACGAACCACGAACCAGTAAACTCTGATAACACAAATACGCCGCTTTTACTTTGAAGCCTGTGTTTATCTTGTAAGTGACTCCTGAGGTTTTCTCGTTTTGGCAGACTGCACAGGTAAACACAGGTAAACAGAGTCGAGAGATGAGAGTTAACTCCTCGAAATGTCAGCGCATTTTAAATCTGTTTGATCAAGTTTTTATCAAGAAAGGAACATCTCAGCATTTATTTACTGACTTTTAAGGTAAAGTGTGATGATTCTAACATTTAACCGGCATCATCAGACTGAACATACATTGACCAATAAAAGTGTAAATATGCTCATCTGAGGATTTACCATTAAAACTATACGTATACTATATATATACTATACTATACGTATATTATATTATATTATATTATATTATATTATATTATATTATATTATATTATATTATATTATATTATATCATATCATATCATATTATATTATATTATATTATATTATATTATATTATATTATATTATATTATATTATATGTATTAACTACTGACATTATGTGTGCATAAAATGTGCATAAAAGGTTTCAGTTGTCAGTCCAGTGGGTCAAATTTTTCATCTAAATGAGTAATTTCTAATTACCAGCAGCAGATAAAAATCATATTTGATGTGGATTTATTTTGAAAAAAGCATTTTGCCCTTCAGAGCAGCCAAAAGTTTTAGATCTGAGCAGGTAAAGGCTTTAAAAGCTTGCCTTCATTCTATTTCTTAAAATATCTTTCATTCATAACTTTTGTTGCTTTGGACGGCTCTCAATCTCAGTCACATTATCTCACATTTGTAGCTGAATCTATGGCGATTCCTTATAAAGCGTCACGATACACCCTGAGTTGAAAAAAATATTTTATTTTCAACCAATTACATGTAGTTTGAAAACATGAGCCATTTTTAATAAGACATAAAAGGATATTTTGCCCATTTGAAGTGGGTTTTTGGCAGAAATAGTTTTACATTCCTGCTGATCGTGAACCCTAGATGCACAGGAAGAGCTACGTAGTGTTGCTGGTGATAAGTAACAATTCTCTAACAGTGTGATGACAATCCGATGGTGGTAAAAGATTAACAGAAATGTTTAAATTAAATGCTTTGAAATTTTGGGAGAAAATTTGAGAGAAAGTGGACTATTTCTCTGCACAGATGCTGTTCAGGAAGCGACCTACACTGAATAGAATGTAACTTTAACACAAAAACACACTTCAAATGACCATAATATCACTTTAAAACTGGACTAAACATGGCAGCCCTATTGTTCCGGCCGAGAGCCGCAGTCAGCTGCTCACTGGGGGCTCGGCGCCCCTAAAGGTCACATCCTAGAAATGGACCCTGATTTCATTGCTGACAAACTCCCAGAAAACACGTGAGTTTGAAAGAAGAAAAACATGAATCATCTGATTCTAGCTGATCGAAAACAACACAAAGGATTCTTTTGTCAACATCCAGCTTTATGCTGCAGATAAACTTGCAAGAAACCCAATCAGTTTAAATTTAGGAAGGCTTTGTAGAGAAAAGCTCCCCGACACACACTCACCGCACCATCACACAGCTGCAGAAACACAAGTTAACGATGCATCCAGAGCAATATTGTTAGGAGGAGGCGTGTGTTTGTGTGCCTGAGGGGTGTAAGACAGCACGTTCCAGCCTTCAGAGACCTCGACTGCCATTTTACATTGCTATTGATCTTTACACTGAGACACACAGCATGACATTGATTTTCACACCGACAGGAGGAGGAAGAGCACCTCTGTGTCACTCAGGGGCCGAACGCCTGCTAACCGAAAACAGGCTGACCATCAGACCTAATAGATGTACACTGACAAAAACCAGTAACATGTTCAAAAGATGAGAAACAACTGCAAATCAGGCTGAGATGACACACAAATCCACAGGTCTGACTTCCTGTCTGTCTCCCTGTCCCTTTATCTGAATATAGATAAAAAGCTCCAGGGTGTCGCTGTCAGTCCTGCAGTGACACGAGACAGGGGAAAAACTAGTACATGAAGCAATTAATATTCAGAAACACTCCACTTTTAGTTCATAGAAGGGCCCACTCCAGCAAACAGGAAGGGATGAGATGATGCTGACGGGGAACAGATGAAGATCTGCAGCAGAGATGAAGACAGAAATCTGCATCTTGATCCTCAGGGACAAAAACATCTTAATAATGAGCCATTTGGTCAAATGTAACCTAAATAAATGTATTAATGTTTGCATTCCTGGAAGCTGAATGAATGAATGGGACGTAGCATTAATCATTTGCAGGCAGAGGCAGAGTGATGCAACACCTGTGGATCAAGGTGAATGAGTGCAGTGCGTGGAGCACAGGCAGCTGTCCTCAGAAGCATCTTACATCTTATCTGTGAAGGAATATGAAACAGATCAGCAGCTGAATCCTCTTGTTCTCCAGCAGGACGAAGCTGAGCAGGCAGCAGCTGTGTCTCCATCCCCCCCCACGCCCCCTCTACGAGCGCCTAACATGTCCGACGTGTGACTGCAAACATCAGCTATGACATCATCTGAAACTCACCAAAGTTTGCTGATACTGGAGCGTCCGCTCCTCGGCCTTGCCCTTCACCATTGCCGCAATATCCTGATTAGGACAGTAAAATCCGAGCGCGTGGAGCTCAGGGCTAATTAATCTGAGGAGGACCCGGCGCGGCTCGCTGCCATCGCGTGTGCACAGTGTAACAGGTTTCCTGTCATCAGTCCGACCGCAGCATCATGCAGCGCCACGCTGTGTGTGTGTAAGTGTGTGTGTGAGTGTACCAGAGGAGATACAGCCGGCTGCAGCAGCAGCGGTGGTGCAGTTTAACTGTGAAACACCGCCTCCCTTCTCCACTTTCACTGAGCTGCTCTCTCACTTTGGAGTTTTTTGTTTCTGGACTTGATGTGGCGTTTTTTTACCTGCACGCGTGCAGGTGAATTTATTTACTCTGTGAACAAATCAGTGTGGGCCTCAGCGCGTGTTATTTCTACTCCTGAGATCAGGCGTCACGTGACTTGTCAAGTGACTGTAAGTGGTGCTACATGAATCTGCTGGAGCTGATTTCACGTTTGGACTTTTCACTTTACTATCAGAATAGTTTACAGATTTTGTGCACAATTAATTTTAAATGCCTGATATTTTTTTTATTAACTCTTTCTTTTTTTGCTAAATCTTATTTACACTCCACAAGTTGATTATGGCAAATTAAAGTGTTTGAAATAGTCAAATATTCTAAAATCTCTGTCTTTCTTTTGTCATTAGAAGATAATAATTCTGATTCCTGAGAAATTTGCACAACTTTAATATATTTTTTTTAAAGAAAATACAAATGCTGTATTATTACTGGACCACTGATGCCAAAAATAAAAAATAAAAAGGGGAATGATGTAAAACAGCTGACGAGGGCTGCAAAGAGATGCACAGATCTTTTTAAAGATGGGAAACTACATGAACATTCACAAACCAAATATGTGTCGTGTTGCACACAAACTCAGCTCTGCCTGCAGGAGTCTTCTCATTTACAATACGTCCATGCTCAAAATCCAATTCAAACCCCTTTTACAGACAGAACACCATTAACTTGTAACCAGAGGGTCACCGGTTCGAATCCCCAATCTGTCTGGAAAAGATTGCTCTGCCGTCGTGTCCTTGGGTGAGACGTCCTGCCTGTTTGGTGGTGGTCAGAGTGTCTGGTGGCACCTCGCTTCTGTCAGTGTGAGTCCCAGCTGTAACAATGTGTAATTTATCACCACCAAACATGTGAGTGTGTGCATGAATGACAAACTGTAGTGTGAGGCTCTTTGTATCGTCTGACTGGAAAAAGTGTGCAACCAACAAGTTAATGCAACTTGTACTGAAATCACATCAGGAAGTAGAATGATAAAAACATAACAAAAAGTTATTTTTTTCCTTTTTAAAGTATAATTCTCTTTGTCAGGGAAAAAAATCTTTAAAAAAAACAAGTCCAGAAACAAAAAGTAAAAGCACTAATTGCATATGAAAAGTTAAAACTGGATTCTTTTGTTTTATTTATGCTAAAACGTGAGAGGATCACCGAATGATTTAATTAGTTTGTAAATGATTTGATGCAGCATACAGCTGTTAAAGACAAGATTTTAACCTGTAAAAACTAAGAACAATGTCACTTGTCTGATATTTACAACACATATTTAGAAAACTTTACCATATGCATAGAGTCCTTGATGCTCATGGGCACTCCAGCGATCCACGTTGAGTCATCTGTTAGTGCTCACCATTCCTCTTTGTGTGTCAGAAAGCTGCTTTATGTGTAGCATGCACTCTTGCAGAAACACTCCTCAGCAGAGCCTGTATCCAACACTAAAACCTCACACACCACGGCTTCATATCAGATCACTTCCTTTTTCCTCTACTGACATGTATTATCATAATGCGAGGGCACATTTCCATGGGCTTTCAAAAAGGCTTTTCAGGAGTGATACATACTGGTGGTGAAATCTGCCACACTCAGAGATGTAGTGCCAAATGGGCCTCGTACCTATGAAAGATAAAAACGGTTTGAAGGATTTGCTGCTCTGCTGTAGGGGACAGAAATACTTCATGTCTGTCCGACATCCTGATGGAAAACTCAGCAGGGATTCATGTTCTGAGGTTCTGTTTCATCACATGACATTAAAACTGATTGCAGGACTTTGAATTCTAAATTATCTGATCGGGTTAAAACATCAAATTCCTCCACTTGACTGGTTTGGACATTAAAACTGTCCCCTATAAAGCTGCAGCTGATTGGCTGTGAAAAGCAGAACCCAATGGATTGTTAAAAATTATGCTTTCTCACATCAATCCCATTATTTATGCACCTCAGGAGCCTGAGTATCTTGGGCCAACAGCTACGCCTGAAGTCCCTCCTAGCTGAGTGTCACCAGCTTCAATATATATCAGAGAATTGGCAGTCACAGGCAGGCAGGGGTATCTCATCATGGTCCAGGGGAACTGGGTGCTCTGCAGCCTCCAGCACCAACACACTGACCCATATCTTTGCAACTCAGAAGTGTTT
Source organism: Pachypanchax playfairii (assembly GCA_006937955.1). Lineage (NCBI taxonomy): Eukaryota > Metazoa > Chordata > Actinopteri > Cyprinodontiformes > Aplocheilidae > Pachypanchax > Pachypanchax playfairii. The sequence goes on from SSNP01000021.1 coordinate 2,935,538, forward strand.
AAAAACGATCCACCTGTACACAGAGGCCACAACCACAACAGCAGATGCATTACGTAAGCAGAAGGTTTAAATTGAGAAAATATTCACCATTTTGCCTAAATGTTTAAAGTTTCTTTTCTGAAAAAAAAAAAAACAATTACCAGGATCAGTGTGGCGTTTTCTCACATATTATAGCAACAAAGACCCTGATTTCTTCCAGTGCATCATTAAGATGCGCAACCACCTGTGCCTCTTTGTTTTAAGTGCCAAGTTTCCAGTTGTAGGTCATTCTTAAAGCTGCAGCTGTCAGATAACACCAAAAAATGACAAAAAATAACCAATAAAAGAACCCTGAATGCCAAAAGCCACACTACTCCTTTAATTTTGCGTTTGTCCTTGAGCCGGACGAACAAAGTTTTCCAGATATTAGTATGAATTTTACATTCATGTAAAAGGGCAGAAGAGGGGGATTTAGTCAGGACGCTGTGTACTCACTGTTTCCTCCTAGGCTGCTTTCCTTCTCTCTTTTCTGGTCTCCTCCTCGGGTGTAGGGATTCAGAACCGTCAGCTGCGTCCTTCCATTGCGCCTCAGCAGAATGTTGATGGATAATTAATAATAATAATAATAAAAAGTGAGCAGCTACAGGTTGCAGCGCTCACTCGAAAGGATGATGCAGTCTGTCAGCTTGTGACCCCCGGGGGCGCACACAATACTCCTGTGAGGGGAAATCTCAGTAGATACCAGAAGCTGCCCTGTTGCTGGTGCGCAATCCATACACAGCCGCGCCAAAGTTGTCCGATAGGCGCGCAATTACCGGTTTTGCGCCACCGGTACGGAGCACAGCGGAGCAGGAGGTTGTTGGCGGGGTTTGGAGACCGGGAGCGACATCGGAGAGCCGTGTGAGAGAGAGAGAGCGCGCGCGCGGCTGCACCGCTCTCCCAAAACTCTATGATAAGATGCTTCAGCCTCCTCAGCTGCTCCTGTTTAGGTGGGAGGGAGACAGCGGGGTTCCGGGTGTCGCGTCCGTGATGCAATGCGGGTGCAGTCAGTGATACGGCCCGCAGTCTTCTTCCTCCCGTGTGCAGAGATCTAATCGCTCCTGTCGTTATCTGCGGAGGCGCCGCGCAAATTCATCTTAATTAACGACAGTCTGGATCGCAGAAACGCGAAGGGGTTATAAAAAGACATGTGTAATGTTCTCTACACATCTCTCTTCTTGTATGTGACAGAAGCAACACTTAACGGTCTGTCATAGGCGTCATGCGTCTTAATACCTGCGCGCTAAAACCACNGGGGGGGGGGGGCTGTCACTGTCCAGGAACAGGTGACGAGCACATGTGTCTGAAAAATTAGGAAGGATACTGCATCCCTCGTGTTCTCTCCTATTTGACAGCTCTTGCACCCTTTTAACAGCTTACAAGACAATTGAATTGGAGTCCACGCGCCCTCCAGCTGCGACCTCCAGGCTTTAAAAAGCTGAGGGATGATTGCATGTTTCCGGATGAACACTGTTCCTGCCTCCCTCTTGGATGCTGCGTGCAGCGACTGAGGCTATTAAACGGAAGGCTAATCAAGTCGCTCATGATGTCACCTTGTCCTGTCTGCAAAGACACATTTCACAAGACGAAAAATTCTGTTCAAAACAATCCACAGACTTTGAACTGATTTCTAAAAATCAAATAAAATCGAACACGCTCCAGCTTTTGTGACTGGATCTGATGGAAGCTGTGTAACATTATTTCCAAACCCTCAGTGATTAACTGTTACCACTCTGATCCCTGAGCACAACCAAAGCCAAATAAAACACTATTAAAAACACACATCTTTCAATAACATCTAAATGCCATTTTCAGTCTGTAACTTTCTGCCAAACTGAGCAGCAGTGAAGTTGGACAGCACTCTCCTCTTAGACCAGATAACACTCGCACTTCCCACTACCAAATGAGAAGGTGGGAAATCAAGTGGTGTGAAGACAAAAAGGACACGCAGCTCCCAGACTGAGGGTATTTTCCACCTGGGACATGACTTAATGGAACTAATGGAGTCACCAGGAGCAGCCGAGCGGCGCATGTCTTCAAACAGTAAGTACACCCAGTCAGAGTCTTTTAATGGACTTGTAATAAGCTGTCTTGTGGATCTACAGCTTCAGTGTGTTATTATGGAACCATCCTGGACATGCTGCTGGTCTGTGTGGGACATAGAGGCCAAACCTGAAACATTTGTGTGCAGCAGAGCTGCCAGGAAGGCAATGAACATAGTCTCAGACATACAAGCTCCACTGGTTAGGACTGTTTTATCTTTGAGGTAAACTTTCCTGGCAGTTGTTTGTCTCACTGTCTCCCGGGATGCTGAATCTAATCCGTTTTAGTGCTTGTAGTCACCTATCAGTTTGAATGTCTGTTGAGCACTTGTTTGTCTCTTTCACTGCAGAAGGATTGTTTTGGCACCTCCATGCTCTCCACGTCAGTCCAATTATCCTGCACAGAACTTCATATAACAATTTGGGAAACAAAATCAGTATATCAGCATGTGCATGAATCACATTTTCCTCAGTTATTTGCTTAAATTCTGTTATTTATCATAAAGCTTTCTGTTGCCGGCTTTTTTCTATCTGTGCAACCTGTAGGGGTTTACTCTGCAGAGGCTGCAGAACAACATTGAGAACTACTCCAACATGCACACAAAACATATCGAAACATGTATTTTGAAATGAAATGCTTTTAGATTACAAGAGATTTTAGCTTTTGAGTTGAAGCTCTTGATGTTTGAAAATCGCTGCAGACGGATCTCTGTCACACAACACTTCACAACATGTCGTGTGCTGGTGACAGTTCATAAATATTGAGCAAACATGTGTTAATGAGCTTTTCTCTCACAGATTTGAATGTGATTTAAAGGTGTTAGCTTCTTCTGCTGTGCAGATATCCTGGTTTCACATGAATTTGTGGCTTTCTGGAAAATTTGCCGTAGATGCGATGACGTAATGTTGTGTGACCCAAAGCCTTCCTTTATCAGGACATGAAGAAGCTATGCACACTTTCCCAAAGAGACAGTCCTTCTCAAAAGACACAAGATGGAATTCTTGCACATGAAGTTTCACATTCTGTCATCATCTTCACTTTTGTCTTTATTGCGTTTACTGTTTGGACCAGGAGGGACCAGTTTGGCCCTCGTCACTGTCTTGTGTTCCTCAGAGTCTGAGAACGGTCCTGTAGACCTACAACCAACTGATCTCAGGAAAACTGGAGCGCTTTGTTGTCAATTTGGAAGACAGATGCACCTCTCAGTGACGAGAACAATCCTCTTCCAACCTGGGGATTGAACTCATCATTACTACAGTGCTGAGTCAATAAAAAGATACATCTGTGAGCTTTAAACAGCAGCATGGATCTGAAATGGATTTTTTACTCTTTCTTTAAACCACATTTGTACAAACTGCAGTTTGATTCATACATATTCTGTTTAAAGATTTGTAAGGGAAACAATCAGACAATATATTATGAACATTTATAACCTGGAGCAGTGACAGTAAAATGCCCCCAAAAGCCTGACAAATACAGGATTCACTGACTGACAGTTTTAGGAGCTCAAGGTTTCCTGTATCTGATCATGTTTGACAGCTTATAGTATTCAGATATTTATATTATTAACATCTCTGCTCTGTAAAATGATAAGCCTAATCAGTTATCTATTCAGTAATCTTATCACCTGTTTCAGTCACATGGTCAATCAACACGGCTGTCTAATATTTTTTTTAATTCAAAATATGTTTTTACAAAGATTTTTTTAAGCTAAAGAAAAAATTCGTGTTTAAGTGTAAATCTAAAGACGAGCACGTTTTTTAATCCTAGAAATACAATGAATGGAAACGCATCTCGGGAATTTCTGCGTGTAAATAACATCGAAATCTAACTTTTTTTTGCAAATGTTTATTTATCAATTTTTTTTGGTGGGTGGGGGGGTGCAGTAGTTTATTTTAAGTCACTTCTCAGACATAATGTTTCCAATAAAGCTCACTAAACTTGCAGGGCCGTGACCAGACTTTAATTATGCGAAGCTGCACGGTTTCTTTAACCCACAGCACGTTTTCAATTAACAGGCGGATCATCAGCTGATGGCTGGAGCGCGCGTGCAGACGCTGCAGACTGTTGGATTATGTGGTGATAAACTCAGATTATCCGTTCATTTTACCAACAAAACAAACCGAGTTCATGGTTTATCATAAATAAACGGAAAGAACCGTCAAAATGACAGAAAATACTCCATTACTACATTACCGGCTGACCACCAGCACCGGTCCTAAACCTAGTGACGGGTCTGAACGCACCGGGATCAAGTCCCGGAAACTCGGGGTGGTGTTCGGCGTGATCATCCCAACTTTACTGTCCATGTTCAGTGTCGTGGTGTTCCTGCGAGTTGGTAAGTACAGAAAAAAAAAACACTTTTAAGAGATCAGAGAACACAAATACTCGTTTTTTTTTAAGTGAAAACATTAAGATTCACACAGAAGTTTGAGTAATATTTTAGATCAATCAAAAACTATCAGCATTTGGTAATAAATGGATCAACATTTTGGTTAAATTCGAAGCTTCTTGTCTGGGAAACACGTTTTTACACACTAGCTGTTTATTCTCACTCAAAAGAAGCTCAATTCATTCAAACTGGGTCTGGAGCTCATGGTCAACGTGGCCAACACATTTAATTTAATCCTGTTTGTCATGTTTAAGATGACGATGTTCATCTGAGGAAAAACAGTAGAATTGGATTTCACAATAAAATACATTGATTCTCAATGGAGTAACAAACAAACTGAGATGCCCTTTAAATAGTTCATTGATTAAGAATGTTTCTGTTTGGTAACTTCTTTTTGCAGGATTTGTTGTGGGTCAGGCAGGACTGTACCACTCCATCACCATGTTCATTGTGGCCTACTTCATCATCACAATGACTGTACTTTCTATTTGTGCCATCTCCACTAATGGGGCTTTAGATGCTGGTGGTGCTTATTGTATCCTTTTAAGGCCGAGACGAACACAGATTTAGAAGCTCACAAATGTCAAAATATTGTTGGTTAAATAAGTATTTTTATTCCCCTTATTTAGAGTCCCAGATATGATCAGCCGGGCTCTGGGTCCTGAGTTTGGCGGCAGCATTGGGATCATGTTCTTTTTAGCCAATGTGTGTGGCTGTGCTCTTTATGTTTTGGGTTTGGTTGAAGCAATCATGTCAACCTTTGGCGTGCCAGAGGGTAAGATCTATTTAAATGTAGAGATAAATCTAAGTGTGTGAGTAGATTAAAGCTCGGCCTTGTTCTTACTTTAAGAAAGTGCAGAAGCTGATCCAGGTCATCATCAGGTGCTGCCGTCAGGATACTGGTGGTGTCTGCTGTACGGCACCGTCCTCCTCTTTTTCTGTTTCATCGTCTGTCTGGTAAGATGTCGTCATTCTTTCTTAGTTTTTATCATGTGAGCGAACAACATCTTGGAGAAGTTAAAAATAAAATGTTTATCTCGCTTTACTAATGAAAGCATGTTAAAAAAAATACTTAAATCAATTAAATGTATCGATCTGTGTAACTAACAGTCATTTTATTAGTTCTGATTGTAACAACATACAGATGTTGCCCTTCCAGTAAAGAAAAACTCATGTTCATTAAAATAACTTTAAAGCAGCACTAAATAAATGTTTATTGAAAATCATGGAAAAGGACATTTGTTGCACAAACTTTTGAGGAAATTGTATAATTTTTTTTTGTCGTGAGATTCCGACACCTGTTACGGGTGTGCTCATTCCTCATGAGTGAACTGATCCAGCTGTCTCAGGTTTGAAGGTTCCTTCTGCAGACCGCGTGTTTCAGCTCCTTCCACAGATGTTTAACGGGATTCAGATCAGAGTTTGTAGAAGACCGTTTCAGAAGGGTCCAAAATTTTGTTCTGATCCTTTCTTGGATGTTTTATACTGTGTTTATTATCCTGTTGGACGCATGCGACTGAGACCAGGATCTACTGTAGCCCAAACAGTGATGGACCATCAGTCACCCTGACCTTGGAGTTCACCTCTAATCCCTTTAAGTTGTTCTTGGTTCTTTGGTTATCGTTTATATTATCTGCCTCTTCAGTTTGTCAACAGTTTGATTCTACCTGTCAAATCCAGGGAGTCTGGACTCAGTAACATCATGCTGCTTGGAGATGGGCTTATACATTTTACCTTTTAACATGCTTGTCAAACATGTTCTTTCTAACCTCCTGCGGTCTCCTGAGCTTTCTGTGGTCCATGTTCAGTGTGGTGCCCACCATGATGCCAAACAGCCCAGTGATGGATTTTAACCCTTTCAACAGGCAGACTGACTTATTACAAGCTTAAATATAAACATCTTTAATTAATTTCAGTTCTTTGTTTAGGCACATGGTTTTTTCCAGGCCAGTTAATTCTTTTAAATACTTTTATTTGTCTTATTTTTCTTAGTTGATCTTTTGTAAATTTTCTATTGTTGTGACTTTTGTCAATTTAAACTTTTTAAATGAACAGTCTGGGTTTTTCTTTCCTTACTAGAATAATTGTGTTCATATCTGTATAAACATGTTGGTATATTCATAATAACACTGGTTTCATTGCAGGTGGGAGCACAGATCTATGCCAAAGCTACGTTTATTATTTTCATCATCGTCATGACGGTCTTGGCTTCAATCTTCATCAGTTTTTTCCTTGTTGGACCCACCGTGGTGATTCTACCAGACACTTCACTGATGAACAACACCAGCATGAGGACTGCTAATTACACCAGCTTCTGGCTGCACACGTTGGAGGGCAACCTGTTCTGTAAGTGCTAACCCTGTTTTAAGTTGGTTTCATCAGCTTAGCCCACTTGAATGGATTTTTGTATTTAACCAAAATGACATATTCCCAGAACTTTTTGGTATATTTGGATTCCCTCTAGCTGATTACACAGTGGACTACACCACCAGGGACACAATGAGTTTCGCTGAAGTGTTTGCAGTCTTGTTCAATGGCTGCACTGGAATCATGGCTGGCTCCAACATGTCAGGTATAACTTGATCAAAATGTTGAAGATGGACCATTTTATGACATTTAACTCAGAGGCTGCATCCTTTAAGACACACAGATTATAAAACCATGAAAGTAGTTATCCAGGAAGTAACACCCCAACTCCACTCTCTCTCATCCATTCAGATTGAGCTGCAGCTTATTTCACTGTCTCACGTCCAGACCTGCTTTTGTATTTGCACAAATAGGGAAAACAAAAATTTAACTTTTTTTTTTCTAAAAACAGCCACATAAATCTGTTCTGTTTAGAATTAGTTCCTCTGGAAATGTTTCTTGCTTGTGATGCTGCATCTGCTTGAGGGTGCCACCAAGAATCAAATGTTTTCTATAAAGTTTTAAACAGAAACACATCAGTCTGCTGTTATTTACAAAGTTTCAGTTTCTCTCTTTTTTTTTTTCTATTGTCAAAACTACATTTGACTACATCAGAAGTGTTTGCATTTTATTTTTCACGCTGACTTTTATTAATCCTGGAAATTGCGTCAAGAACCCGAGAGAGAACTTGATATCATGAGGTGCAGGAACTCTGGGTTGAGAACCACTGATTCAAAATATCCTTCAGCCTTTTGTAATCCAAACATTTTATCTGTTTTTCATAGTTTTGGTTCTTAACAACAACAAGTAATTTGTCAAACCTCAAATATGTGAATAGATGATTTAAAAAACAGCGTTACACGACCCAAATCCCGAGTAGATAACAAGATTTCAGTGAAATGGCTTATAGATTCTTGTAATTGATGCTTGGAATTGAGAACTTGTATATTTCCAGTCTGAACAGATTAAATCATTTTAAGTTTGGATGGATTCTATCTTTAATTGAAGATGTAGAATGCATTATTATTAATGCCAAAATAGCTTTTACACAACACTGTGTAGTTTAAAGAGGAAAAAGTTTTGCTTATGTCTTTTAGGTGATCTGAAAAATCCCAGCTATTCCATCCCCAGAGGAACGCTTGCAGCTGTTTTCACAACTTTTATCACATATAACCTGCTGAGTTTGCTGGCTGCGTGGACCTGTGACCGGTTAGAAACAGAATAACTGGAACCTTTTATTGTTCTTGTGAATAAGCTGCAGTAAAGTGTTTATTTCTGATCATCACACCTAGTTACCTTCTCCAAAGAGACTACAGTTTTCTGGGAGACATCAACGTTTGGCCTCCCATGGTGACGGTTGGCATATACTCCTCCGCTGTGTCTGCAGCAATGAGTAACCTCATAGGAGCCTCCAGGATCCTGTATGCTCTGTCCAAAGATAACCTGCTCGGTGAGACTCTGAGAGATGGTCCTGCAGCTGTATGTGTTATCATACGTCACATTTAGAATTGTGTAGTTCTGTGAAGAAACTGTCAATGAAGATCTCTTTAAATATGGGTTTACATTTGGCAGCAAATCACAAAATAGACAGAAAAATGTGCAATTAAACATAAAATATTATACATATCACATATTGAGAGGAAAAAATGGACATATCATGTAATGAGCTGTTGTACATGATAAATCAGAGCAAATAGAAGATGGTTATGGCTGATCTTAGTGGTAAAAGAGATGATTATTCATCTGGTGAAAGTAATTTCTGATCTTTATTACTTAATCTAAGTAGCATATGCAGTTGAGCTTCCATGTAACTGTATTGATATTTTAATAATCATCCATCTGTTGAAAAGATTGCTCTATCCAACAAGATAAACCGACACCTGTTTAATAATTTTCAACTCATTTTCCTGAAGAAGACATTTTAAACTGGAAGGCGTCGTTTTGACAACAGATGGCTTTCTGTGCCGACATTCTCTAAAAGAAGAAAAAAATCATTGTATCTTTGGCCAAACGAGTGCAAGATGATTCAGTTGTTGATTTGATTTTAGAAGATTAGCAGTAACCCTTTTTTGCTAATGTTTTTTTTTTTTTTTTTTTTAACAGGCGGTGCTCTGGCTCTGGCAAAGAAAACATCTGGAACTGGGAACCCCTGGGTGTCTGTGCTCATCTCCTGGTTGCTTGTACAAGTAATTGTTCTCCTTATGCAAAAAAGAAATAACTCATCAAAGCTAAAAAGGAATCTTTTTTTTTATTGTCTAAGGTTTAATGAGCCCAATTCGATTTTTTTTTTAATCAAATCATAGAAACTGAAGTTTTCTGTTTCTTCCACTAGGTGGTGCTGTTTGCTGGTAAATTAAACACCATTGCTGGCATTGTTACCATCTTCTTCTTGTTGGTATATGCTGCTTTAAATCTGGCTTGTTTGGCTCTTGAATGGGCTTCTGCGCCAAATTTCAGGTAAGAAACAGCAAATTATTTTTTAGAATAAACTCAAACTCTGCTAATAAAACTGTTATTTGTATACTTTTTTTTTTTAGACCCTCTTTCCGTTGTTTTACCTGGCACACCTGCACTCTGGGCTTCTTGGGATGCCTAGTCATGATGTTCCTGATCAGTCCTATTCATGCTTTTGCCAGCATGGCGTTCATGCTGCTCCTCTTGATGCTTATACATTACCTGGGGCCCATCAGTAACTGGGGCTACATCAGCCAAGCTCTCATCTTCCATCAGGTGCATAAACAGTATGACTCTTCCTAAATAATAGGACTCAAGTCTTTTTGTTTGTTTTAAGCACATCTGTAATTGACTTGGTTTAGGTGCGCAAGTACTTGTTGTTGTTGGATGTGCGAAAGGACCATGTGAAATTCTGGAGGCCACAGGTGTTACTGATGGTTGCAAACCCTCACAGCTGTACAGGTCTGATGACTTTCATCAACGACCTGAAGAAGAGCGGCCTGTATGTGCTGGGACACGTGAAGCTGGGATTGCTTGGTAAAAAAGATTTAAGATAGAAAATGTAACGACTCCAACAGGGTTTTCTGTGTGTAATAGGTTTTATTAGCATTTCAAACATCCTGACAGTAATTGAATCTACATTCAGAACATTCACATTCTGTTGGTAATTGTTTGTCTTAACGTCCCTGAGATCTATTGATCACCTGTAATGTTGTTTCAGGCAAACAGATGCTTAAATCTTATTCCCTAATGAAAGGGAAATATGATTGTTATACTCTGTTGTTGAACTGCAGACAAAGATAATAGAAGTTGCTGAGAGTAAAACTATAATTTAATTATTTTTTCCTCCCCAAAGTTTCTGGTGGTTTTTTAAGTTTTCTACAAACCTCTAAACAATATAACTTAATGCATTTTTCTAAATTAGGGAAAATAATCCTGCGATCTTGGATCTGAATTCTGTCGCTTTGTGTGATTGTGCAGACGGTTTGCCCTCTGATCCACTGCAGACCTGTTATGACTCATGGCTCTCCTTAGTGGATCGTCTGAAAATCAAAGCTTTTGTCAATCTGACTTTGTCTGACTCGGTCCGACACGGAGTTCAGAACCTGCTCTTCATCTCAGGCTTTGGTAAGTTGGTTCAAATATTTATTCTATAGTTGAAGTTCTGTCCTTGAGCATTTGTTTAAAGTAATATTGTAGTTCTCTAAGTATTTACTTAATAAATATGTTAATTCTAGGTGGAATGAGGCCAAACACCCTCATCTTGGGTTTCTATGATGATTGCACACCTGAAGACAACTTGTCCAAGCAGATCATCCCATCCACAAGCCTTGGCTTGGATAAAACCTGTCCAACCACAGACCCCCCTGGACCACAGCCCTCCCCTTTCTTTCCCCCTGTACGCGGTGCAGAAACACCCAAAAACCTTCAAGAAGAAGAATATGTGTCTATAATTGCAGATGCTGTTAAAATGGGAAAGAATGTGGCTCTGGCTCGATACTTCAGCCACTTCAATCGGGAGGAAATTTTGGGGTTGAGAAAAAAAATGGGAGACAAACAAAGCACCAGGGGGCTGTTTGTGGATGTGTGGCCTCTGAATCTGCTTCATCCAGAGAGCCATGGATATGTCAACGTCTGCTCATTGTTCCTGCTGCAGTTGGCCTGCGTGCTTCACGAGACCCGGGCCTGGAGCCAGGCGAGACTCCGCCTCTTCCTGTGTGTGGAAGCTGGCTGCAGCCTGCAGAACGATGAGGAGATGAAGATCCAGAGGATGCTAAAGGAGCTCAGGATATCAGCTCAGGTGCACGTGGTGGCTTGGGACCAGGTGGTGGCGCAGCACTGGCAAAGACACGGAGGAAGAGGAAGAGAGGATGAAGAGGAAGATGAAAGTATCCAGTTGTTCCCTAATAGTACGTCTCATTTGACAGATGAATTCATCTGTGCTGTGAACAGTCTGATTTGCCGACACGGTTCTCCTAAACCAGCTGTGCGTTTCCTGTATTTGCCCCACCCCCCTGCAGACACCAGCTGTTATCGCTCCTACCTTCATCAGATCAACTTGTTGAGCAGAGATCTTGGTCCGACGTTACTCGTTCATGGAATCACTCCCGTGGTCACAACAGACTTGTAGAATTTTACAAATAACTCCAGATCTTCATTTATCAGCAGAGTGGAACAGTTAAAAGCATTTGGCGAAAGGTTTATCCCCTTCTGATAAAATAAAGTCTTTAGTTTTATATTTGAGTCAAGCCTGATTTTAAATTTATGTATGTACATTTGTTGTTTTACTTTGAAAAGTTTGTATTTAGGCACCGCATATAGAATAAACTTTATTTACTTGTTTGTTTTCTTTAATGTGAGACATTGTCGTAGTTTCCACTTAGTTAAGATCGCTGTGAGAATTCAGTTTTGTGCTCTTTTATTTAAATGTTTTTGTAAGAATGCTGTTACTATGGTAAATGTATACGTATTTCTAGTAAAATAAACTAATACCTGAAAAGTCTGCTGTTAGTTTGACTTACGCTGTGTGAAAGTCTTTATCTCATTTATTTCTTTGTTTTTCTAAAGTAACTATATTTTCCTGTTTTTTTTTTTTTTTTAATTGATCTTTTGAAGCATCAGTAAGTATCAGAGTGATCTGTTGAGAGCTGAACATACATGAGAGGATCAGCTGGAAGATGATGCTCTTCTCAGATCCTGATTCAGCTGTTTGTTGAAATGTTTCCTGTTTCCCAACATGTCATCAAGTGAATTTATTGCTTCACAAATGGCAAAATTTTAAAAGTGTGGTAGAGTTGATCCACCAGAAGATTTGTGAATAAAAGGAATTCCACCAGAAATCAAGCCATCTGCTGCAGATGTCACATTTGAAGAGAATTCTATGAGTTGGTTCTGATGGAGCACCAACACCTGCCTACACATCACTGACAAACAGCATGTGGGAGGGAGTGGATTCCCAGATGGAGGACGATTTGGCTCCGAACAAGAAACAGGCTTCAAAGATGTCCCAAACTGCTCCATTTTGTTTTCTGTTCAAAGAAAAACTTTATCTGGAAATCCTAAATAGGCAGCAGCCGGTTGCTCTGAATGTTAACCACCTCCACCTGCCGAGCAGGCCGACAAGTGGAAAGTTAGAAGAAATGACTCACTTCCGAGTCGTCTGGGAGGATTATCGACACAAGAAAAGCAAACCGAGGTGTTTGAATTACACTCCTCTGCTCGGCTCTTGTTAGTTTAAAAAACAGCAAGTGATTTAAAATTTGCAGAGTACAAGATTATACTTAGATTAGTCCAATTTTTACAGGAGTTTCAGGATCTAAATACATTTTTGGATGATAAGTTCTGTAAAAATATGAACTCAGTTTGCTGGTATTTATATGTTGAGTCAGTTACACAGTAAAAGAAGATATTTGTGATAAGTGTATAATAAGTGGTGAAAATGTTTGTTTTTCAAGCAAATGTCCTTTTTAATTGAGATAAAATAAACTTAGAGTTACACTGTCTTTATTTTCATGATTTCAATAAGTTGTAAAACTCAGATCAGTCAGACTTTTTGGTGTATCTAGTCTCGTGAATGCCAACAAACCCAATGAGGGGTTTCACAGAGACTCCCCGGATGAATCGTTCCACTGAAGAATCAAATAAATAAATAAATCAGCTCCCAGAACTGAACCTGTTTGATGCCGCTTCACACAGATTAGTGGTCTTCTGATCAGAAGACCACGCCATAGGTGGCTCACGTCACCGTTGCGCCAAAATTAGACATTATTCATTTACGTGTTTTGTTGCCAGCCTACACCTCAGTGACAAACTGTATGTAGGAGGCAGCGCATTCACAGGAGGAAAACGGAGCGCCGAGCACAATGAAATGGAAAGAGGAAGAATGATCTTTCTATTTTTCATAAAGGTTATTCTGTGTTCAAAGATTTTCATTTTATAAACATTTAGAGAAAAAGATACAGAACTTCTGTATAAATAACTCCAGTAAATCAGATAAATCAGATAAATGGGTCATCAGCAACGCTCCAGTTTTTGACTGCAGCTGACAGATCAGCTGATTTACACGAACTTTTAAAACTCAAACTGTGAAACATAAAGGAAAAGAACTTAAGGTTGCAAAATGGTTTGAATGCTATTTATGCAGATATTTCAGTTTGAATATCTTCACATGATTCAGTTTGGCATGAGAAATAAGCTGGTTTCTCTCTGGCACACGGATTCTGCTGCTGTTAGAATTCACCCTCTCATCCACAGACAGATCCATCTGTTGATTATGTCACATTTGCGTCAGAATACCTCATTTTTCATGTTTCTGTCCCGTGGCCAACTTCCACATCTCTGAGAGATCTATGGATACGAATGACAGGCGGCGTCAAGTCAAACTCCTTAAACATCCCATGAGGAGACCATGTTGATCCACTTGATGAGGAACAGAGAAAAACTGGATATTTTGTCTCAGAGGATGTTGGTTTCAGGGTGATTCCTCTAACATGAGTGGAAAGTTGCAAAAGAATGGTCTGTATGGATTTGAATGATGTTTTTTCCATGCAACAGAAAAGTGTATCAGCTTTTAACTCACTTCTTTATGAGTATGAGCTGGTATCAGTCCAAAACCTGATGTGAAATGATCCCCTGCTTCCACCTTCTGGATCAATACAACTGAAATAACTCTATTTCATGTCAAAGCTGGAGGAAGATCGCAGTTTGTTTTATAATGTGGGCGATTACAGTAAATACAGTATGTGCATATTTATATATAGACATTGCAAATAAGAATTATTCCCAGGTTTATGAACTGATTTTCATGATATCTGTATTTATTTTTCCAAGTACTTCGAATTGTGCTCATGTGGTTTGAACAGACTCTGTGTTTGTTCCCGTCAGTGAGTCGGTGAAGGGATTTTAAATGATACTGATGATTATATATAGTTGTTGTCTCACTCCACCTCCACGCACTGGGAATGCTCTTCTTTCCGTGGAGAGTTTGAGAAGAGCGTGGAGCCCTTCTGCGTCACTCTCACACTTCAGCTCTCATGTTCCAGAAAAGGAAAGACTTCCACTGAATCATGAGATTTCATCATGATCAGCAGCCATAACTGGCTCACAGAGATATTATTCATCATCACTGACCATGTGGGAATTAATCTGAATCTTTACCACTGCATTTTTTCAGTTATTATTATTTAGTTATTTATTAATGTTATTTATTAATGTTGTTCAGTTATGTATGGTATTTTGCTAGTGAGAGGACTTTTTGCAAGAAGTTAGGTCTTTAACATGTATTTTTATTTCAGTCTCTCATGGAAACCACAGAAGAACTTTTAATAAATCAGTGGGAGTTTCAGTATTTTTATCTTTATGTAGGATTTATGGATGCCCATAGCGGAGCAGAAATTCTTCAGTATGTGATCCTCAAACTGTGCTGGATTTTCTACGCATCTGACACAGATTCACTTTAATTGGACTGAATTTGTTAAAATAACAAAAAAAATAGGGTTCTGAGTCATTGGAAACAGTGTTAATGATATTAAATGGATGCACTTTACTAATATCAAATCAAATGATAAATTTATACAATCGTGTTTTTGGATTTCTCACTTTTTCCTTTTGTATTGACTTCATGGTTGATGTAGAGCACGAGGCAACAAGCAGTCTGGTCCTGTTTGTGCCATCTGCTGCTCCACTTCCTGTCAGAAAAACCTACCTATCTGTGAAAGTATCACTCAGAGCATAGTACAGGTAATGAAATACTTTAAAACTGAAAATAACAACACAACAAGCACTTGTATTCACCATATCTTCTTCTTTCACACCTTTTTAGTAAAACTGTCTACATTTATATTCTAAATAATTCCAGATGAAGATATATACAGATTCTGGCTAATAGCTGTTTGTGAATAGCATGGTGGCACAAACATGTCACAGTAAACTAAGTTCCCAAAAGTAACAATGTGGTTAGATAGATAGATAGATAGATAGATAGATAGATAGATAGATAGATAGATAGATAGATAGATAGATAGATAGATAGATAGATAGATAGATAGATAGATAGATAGATAGATAGATAGATAGATAGATAGATAGATAGATAGATAGATAGATAGATAGATATAAACTCTTCTGCACTGTGGCCTTGATGTCTCTCAGCTCTGTATCATGTAACCTGTATCACACAAATAGTAAAGACAATATCATTAAACTGTTTCTTTCTTTACGTAAGCAGGACTCTCATTAGATAACCATCCGGGGAGACCTCGAATTTTATCACGTTCAAAGCCAAGAAACTTTTATGCTTACGCGAATGACTGCGCACTAGCAGTTCATCCACATTGCCATACACACTCTTGTATAACCCTTTAGATAACAGCCAGCCGCTCTGAGCCAACCACTGCTTCATTCACCGGCAGCACTCTGTCGTAGTGGTTTACTCTCAGTAGCCGTGGGTTCGCATGTGAAAGATGTGCCAGCCTTATATAAAACGACTGACAGCAGCACGGACCAATCACAATGTGGAGCGGCAGTTGTCGTTCCCACCTCTAACACACTCATCACGCTGATTGGTCCAAGCAGCTATGAGTAAGACACTGGCAGCTGTGTGGACCAATAGTGGCTCAGCTGTGGGAGGCGCTTAGTAAGGAGCAAGTGATGATGTCACTGCTTGCGTTAGAGAGTCTGGGCAGTGTGTTGACACCGGAGACAGAGAAAACTATTTGTCTTCACAGGACCACCGGCACGCCTCACACACGGCGGAGCAGTTTGTCCGCGAGACGTCTAAGAACGAGGATTTATTTAACGGAGACACCGGAAGCGACCGCGTGGATGTCGTTTTTAAGGTTAGTGAAGTCTAACTTGTGCGTAACGTTGTAGAATTATTTAAAGCCAATGTTTCATTCACTGCACACCGGGTCCTGTCATTATAACGGCGGATAACCTCAATGAAATTGTGACGGAGCAACCTGAACGTGATCGCGAGCGGACTTTCAGCAATGACACGCGCTCAGCGTGAAGGAGCGTGAAGCATCCCGCATTAAACTGATGGACTCCGCCGAGTAATGGGAGGAAATCGGAACCGTGAAGTCAGAGTGACTTTTGGGTGCGCAGAGTGCGGAATTGTCTCGGTAGCACATGAAAACTCCGGCAGACGCACTTACATAAAACCAGCCGCAGCTGCACATGGCGCAAGTTCCCATGAAACTGCAGCCGGACGATCTGTTAACTCATTTCTGACTGAATAACTTCCGTTTTGTTTGTTCAGTCATTGAAATTTACAGTCTGTGACGGAGAATGTAAGGATAACGAAACTTTCATTTTTGCTGGGAGTTTATTATCTAGAGATATGAAGATGAGGGATCCGGTGTGTTAATGATCAGGCTGACTCAGTTCAGTTGAATCCAGTTTACCCTTTGCGACTGGAGAGGGAGGAGAAAGGACTCTTGACGCATGAAGGGGGTGGCAAGGACCATTTAGATCCGTTTATCTTAATGTTGAAATCAATGGAAGGGTTGCCATCCCTGCAGAATTCTCCACCCACAACAGCACGAGAAGGATGTAGTTTGATACAGTTTAATGTCAAGAAGCATTTATTAAAAGATTATTTTAAAGTTCTTTTACAAAGAACCAAAATCCAACATGACTGGTTTAAAAGTGTTTTCTGAAACTTGTTTGTAGAGAGTCAGACTAAAGCAACAAGATAAAACAGAGTTACTGACAATTTCAGCAGGATAAAAACAAAGAGTTTTGCTGGTTTAAAGTTTGACAAAAATTTCTTTCAATTAATATTCTGGTAATCAAAACAAGAGAATTAAGAAGATGTGCAGCCATAGACTGATGGCTGCATGTTTGCATTAGGTAATATTGGAAATGTGATAACAATCATGATGCATGTTGGTCTGGTTTAAACATCAAAAACAAAGAAATACAATATGGTGTTTAGGAATAAAACTGCACAAAGATTTGTTTTTGTTAAAATCACAAATTAAATCACTAATATCTATCTATTTTAAGGTTAAAAGGCATTATTTTTGATATTTTTCAAATATAAGTTTTAATAATTTAGAGACATTCTAAATATTTAATCAGTTTAAATGATATTTTTAGATCTTTACACTAAAGTTATTAAGATTTACAATCATTTTTAGTGCTTTTTATGTGATAAATTTTGTTTTTATGTGATTTTTTGTACTTTACAATAGTTTATATTTTGACTGGTGTAATTTCTACAGGCCAGTTTATTTCAAATTAAATTCCTGCTACAATATTCAGCTTCAAAGTTTAGTGCACACATCTCCACGTGTGTGTGTTTTTTCAATGATCATTAGTCCACCTAACAAACTAGTAAGTGTTCTATGTCAAAGACGTGCAGAATATCACTTTAGTTTTAATATTTCAGACTGGACTGAGAGAAGAACGTTGAACCTCTGAACAATAAAGCGATTCATTCAGAATTATTTCATTTCAAAACCCATGATGATTCTGAAATGTAAGCAGAACGTTTTTATTGTCGTTGAGTAAACCTTGGATGAGAATGAACTTGGAGAGCAGTTCAGTCTGTGATTGTGTTCTGTTGCTCATCTTGGCCTGTTACACGCCTGTCCTTGCTCTTCCTGCCCTAATGTGAGACATATCCAGACACTGCGCTTTGGCCACAAAAGCTGTCATTAGCTGGGTCATTTCCTGCGCTCATGTCATTATCCAAAGCCAGTTAGAGCTGAACGAGAGAGAAGTGACTCGACAGAAATCTCTCATGTGAGAGAAGAGCGTTGAGCGAGGCCCCTCGTCAAGTAATGGGATTTAAAATGACGAGGACTGTAGTTTCCCCACAGGGACACAGGAAATCTGTGTTACTGTCTAATCTGTTTTCTTTTTCAGCAGCTGCTCAGCTGAAAGGAATTGATTTATCGACAGTGAAAAAGTTAGTTGGATTTGTCTCAGAAAGTCTCGCTGCGGAGGGACAGTGGACACCTTTAGGTTCCTATCAGACAAGGTGAAAAGGCAGTTAGAAAATAATGAACATTTGGTAAAAACAACTTTCATAATTAAGTTCACTGACTTGTAGACAAGTGGAAATCCTAAACATTTTAGCATTGCAGGACTAAACATGTGAATCCGTCATTCCTAAACCTGAGATGTTTTCTACTGTAGCTTGTAATTCCAAACAAACAAAGATTTTTCACATCTGTCTTATATGTTTCTTTTTAAATTGACTAAATAAGTTTAACATGCATAAAATGTGTTAAAAAAAACTGTAGAATTTGTATTCTTCAATAATAATTTTTGTGCTTTTAATATTCTTGTAATCTGTTTTCATGTTGATTTTTTTTATACATATTAACATCTTCCTCCTCTGCCTGCCTTGCAGCTCTGCCCGTCTGTCTCTTTCTGTCGCCTGATCCTGAATCAGCAGTATTTGGAGTTGCTGCGAGCAAATGAGGTGAAAGTCTGGCAGGTGGGTAAGTGGTGCAAACTCCTGAACTTTGTAACTGGACACATTGTCAAACAGCTTTCAATCTTTGGACCACACTTAGAGCTGCTCTTTTTTTAGCTTAAATAAAGTCTTCCCATTAAAAGACCGGTGCGGTACATTCAGTGCAGGATGTTCACTATGTGCAGGATGATTGCAGACTGTGCTTAAAGCTTTTAGTGAAGGCCAGCAGCATCATCTCCTGTTAAAAGAGTTTAAGTGCTGCATTGTGCCACATGATATTTTATTTTATGTGGTTTATAACTCAATTTCCAAACTAAAAATTCCAATTAATCATCCACATTCACCTTACGCTGACCCAGTTCACTCGGTGGTGCTGACTCTGCAGCAGGTCATTGACAAGCAGACAGGTGAACACATCTCACTGCTATCTGTCGCCTGATAAGACCGATTGTTAATCATTACACTTTCATTGCTACCGTTTTTTTTTTAAATACATATCAGTGGGTGTGTTTTAAGAAGATTCCCCACTCTGTTCTCGCTGCATTCAGAATCCAGGTTCATAACACATGTTCAAAAAAACTAGAATGAATGACGCACAAGAGAAGGCGTGCGTCAAAATGCTTCTGCATGCCCGGACTTGATGCGCAAAGCAAACTTCGTGAAACTAAGTAAACGTCTCCGTTAAGCTCGGATAAATAAATACAAACAAACTTCTTTAGAGAACAGTAAAAATTTCCACTGCAAAGATGAATTAGAGGCATAAGAGCTGCTTTTACGCCTGGAAAAGAGCCAGATGGGAGTGTAAATACTGACATTTGTGTCTTTGACATCAATGTGTTGCTTAGAAACGGAATTATAGCCGTCATAACATTTTATTTGGATTTGCTCTACATTAACTGTTCTCTGAATTTTGATATAACGTCAATTACTGCCACATGTTTACAAGACTTTAAATAGATACAGAGCAACTCTGGGTGATATTACACTGCCAGTTTTTTTGTTTATTCCAAACATTACAATGTTGGTGCTCAAAACAAACGAGGGCATGTGTCACTTTCTGTAATCAGAAGTGTTTCATATCGACTGTTTGGAAGTGGGGCATTCACGCGGCGGTGTTTTCTGACTGAAGCCCTGCTTTTCTGCTTCACGTGTTCACGTGAGACCAGATAACAGCACAAAGTTCCACAGTGCTGATATTCAATCAGATATAACTTTGTTCAGTCAAAATATCTTTTGGAAGAATTGACGGGGTCAGAAAGAAGAGATCTCCTGTTCTTAAAGGGCCCCGTCGGAGCCAGAGAGACTTTTATAAAAGGGGTCAAATCCTTTGGAAGATCAGTGAACTTTGCATTAATACAAAAACAATAGTCTGAGTCTGAGGCGGGCTGTTCTTTAAACATCACTTGATGCAGGTGATTTTGTTTCCTGACAAGCATTCTGTGTCATTACTGCGCTGTAACAACGTCAGTGTGTTTATAGTTTCAACTCAAATGAAATCAGCTGAACATCCATCTGTTACATTAACTGCATTTACGTCATGTATGATGAGTTATGTATTTTTTATAAATATGTAATAAGAATTATTTTATTACTAACCTGTGTAACATCCCTCTATCTGCAGATTCACATGTTTCTATTTGTTCCATTGAGCGTCTGTCTGGGAAAATGAGGTGATTTTGGTCCTTCTTCATTCTGCTAATTAACCTGGAACAGGCCCAGGATAGATCTGCTCCTGATGTCTGAGGATTCCGACTCCAAGCCCTATCGCTTCCCGGTGCAAGAGGACCAGAATGGAGCTTCTGGGTGCAGACCGTCTACTTCAAGCAGCTCCATCTCAAGTGGCGCTTCAAGCTGCAACTCGATGGCACAGCTGCACTGGGTGGGAGGTTTCAGCCGAGGTGGGCCTGACCTGGGCCTGCCTTCGGAGGGCAGCGACAGCAGCGGTCAGGACCCTGCCAGCTCGCCACACAACATTCCCAAAAATGCCTGTTCTCACTTGCTTCCTGAAGAGGATGTGGAGATGAAGAGCAGCGGCTCCAGCGGCAATGAAAGTCACGGGAATGAGAGTCATGGGAATGAGAGTCATGGCCACGAGTCAGTGGGCAGCTCCAATGGCAACAGCAAGGACTCGGCTCTGCTGGAGTCGTCTGAGAGCAATAAAAGGTAAGTGACTGTGAGAATCAAACCATTAGCCTTTGTTTTCTCTGACATGGTGGGAAGTCTGAAAGAGAAAAGACTTTTCTTTGTCTGCACAACATGGCAACTCAATCAAATCCTCTTTTGATAGAATTAAATATCGGTTTAATTATCAAGGCACAATTCAATTAATTTAATTTATGCAACGTCAATACACATATACACACATAATGCACCTAAACATCAACACACAACAAAAGTCCAGGTGAAATCTACTTCCTATAATCCTATTAATTCTAATTCAGTCCAGTTATAATTCACTTTAAGCTCCTTATTGGATGATTTAAGTGTAGTAGCATGAAAAAAATGTAAATTAGGAAACGTTTTCTGGCTTCGGGAGCTGACAAAGAGCTTCAAAGCTTCACTTTGGCTCAGTGGCTCCTCTTTAGCAGCTTTTCTATTTCAAACAGAAAGTGTTGACCCTGGTTACTTCACACGCGAGTGTGACAGTGAACTTCATTGTTGCTATAGCGCTGCACTAAAAGTTGTTGGTTTAAACACACGGTCATTTACCTTTGAGTGTGTCAGTTATTAACCGTGATATAGTGCCAAAGCAACACACACCGTCTGAAGCTGGACGCCAGCCCAAAATAGAAAATGTGCAAATGGTATGAAATCCAGATTCGGCAGCAGTGGATTACAAATTCGGGTCAAACTCACTGACATGTAAGCAGATGAATGAAGTGGCTGAAAGTCCCGCATACTCACTGGTACACATTCATGATGTTTTTTTTAACATCAAGCAACTAATTACAACTAAACATATTAGAAAAATGAATATTTGATCAAACAGCAGAAATATAAGAGCTCTATCAATCAAAAGATGGAAAAACTATCTGAGGTATATAAATATATATCATTTTGTCAGAAAAGGGGTGGAACTAAGGGGTGATCAGTTAGTTTTGGTATTGGGTTCCTTTGTCTATTCATTATTACAGTATATGTTGATGGTCATAACCCTTTAAAGTCAGTCCCGTCCTGGTTCTGAGTCACAAAAATAACAATTCTTACGTTATTATTTAGGAGAATGTGATTATTCCTGGAAGGAAAATGATGCATTCTCTCTTTTCCTTGTCCTCATAATTAATACTGGCATTTTCATCCAAATGCCATCAGAATTAGACATGTAAAAAAAAAAAACATATTTAGGTCATAATGAGTGTCACTATGTGGACCGGATGTGTTTATCAGTGCTGAGTAAAGTCAGCAGTTGGGTGAGCCACAGATCCACTGATGGCCAACAAGCTCTTGGCCTGGATGGGTCTTTAAAATGAATAATCAAACAGCTTTAATACCCCCCCCCCACCTATCTTTTGAATTAGGGCTTTTAAATGTCACAGCTTTCAATAACACACTCATTGTCAGAATAACAATTAGGAGCGACAGATGAAACCTGCCCATCGACATCCTGCATGTTAACACATGACTGAAAAATAACCATGTGATGAGCTTCATCCACTTTGATAAACAACATAATATCACTCACTAAACTAGATTTCATGCCAGTTCTGAGTCAGATTGTGTCTCTCCAGGGAGCTGATGGTGATTGTTTTGACAGATAGTAGGTCTCTCGCATGTACAAAATCATTTCTTTGCATCTTCATCTTGATTTAAAAAAGTTATTCTGGTATATGAAAAAGATCAGGTATGTCTGTCGGACTTACGTACGTTGTGATTTGGCATCAAATAGTCTTTCTGGTTTACTGCGGTTGAGCCTCATAAACTAAAAACATGGTCATTTTAAACCAAGAAATCTGTTACTTCCTGATGATTTTTATTCACAGGTAAAATGAAAAATACGAATTGTTCTTCACAGCTAATTATCTGGAAAAACTTTGTAAGACTGATGCAGATTCAGTATGGTCGGCATAGGGGATTTAAGGAAAAATAAACAGACACAAAATGCTCCGTTTGCTGTTGCAACATGCAAGATTAAACCCTAAAATACATTTCATATAGCTTACAGGAAATATTTAAGCTGCCTTTAATAAATCAGTCAGATGAATCAGTTTTAAAACTCCACTTTCACACAGTGATCAGAAACATGCTCAGACGCTGCAACTCAGTGGTCAGTCCACTTAAAAAAACCCAAACTGGCTCTGTCCCAGTAGGAAGACAGAATTGATGTCATCAAGAAGGCTGGAGCTGGCGCTACCTTAATGCCAGATGGGTTGTGTCATGCTCTCCAACCCCTTGTTACTATGGAAACATACTGTTTGTGTCTGTTTATCTCTAGGTGGAACAACCCAGTTGCATGCTTTGACGTCCTTACCCAGACTCTCAGCCCTGCCTCACTCACTCCATCTTTGGATTGGGCTGTTTCTTTTCATACCACTCCCTCTTCCTGTTTGATCAGTATCCAACGCTCCACTTACCTCCCATTCTGTCCACAAGATGACGTGTTTTTTTCTTTTTTTACCACTCCACCTCCCTCTTTGATTATTTATTACCAGCCTTGTTCTTGCAGATGATTGACCCACTTTAAACCTTTGGTGTGATTGAACTTCTGCTCTTTTTCACACGTGCATTCAGGGATGATCCAATCAGTATCAATAAGACTGTCTGCATATCTTCTACGTTTATTCCCTGCTAATACAGATCACTAAATGATTTGTAACACTTGATCTGACGCTGTGTCACAACAGATTAACTCTGTATTACAGTATAATAGAGGCTGGCAGTGACATTAGAAGATTTATGGAGTCAGAAAAAAAAACTTTTTGTGAAGGAAAAAAGAAAAAAAATCAGTGCTGTGTTTTTTACAGTTTGAGCAACTAAAGAAAATTTATGCAAAAGTGAAACAGATCGAAATCCATAAATATCAGTCTGTCACCATAAAATAATTATATTCATTTGCTTGGGTTCAGAATCAACAACCTTCTCATCATCATCTTCATCATCTCTTTATGATGAGAGGCTTCAAATCAGTTACTGTCGGTGACAATATGGATTTAAAATGCAGAAAAAATCTGATCAAAACTGCGAATAAACAAAGTGTAACTAAGGTTAAGATTATTTCTTGTTGAAATCACTTTTTAATTAAAGCCTTCACAAACCCTGGAGCCTGCAAATATTATTTTGCAGAAGTGGGATGTGATTTTATTACTTCTGTAATATGAGACAGTGTCTGAGTGATTAAAGTGCACCGATAAAGTTGAAGACCGATGAACTGAGCTGCATACTTTGCAAATTCAAGGGCTAAATTACGCAAACGCGACCAGATAAGGCAAGGTTAAAGCAAGTGAAATGTTCTGAATACAAACAACCTTGAGATGTTTTCTATTTCTTATTGATTTTATCTTTTTATTTTGATTTTCAAAACCCTTTCATGCAGAATTCGCACTTCAGTGGAGAGCTTTTTAAGAGATTCTTGTACATTTTGGGGTATTTTTGGTGTATTTGTACATAAGCCGCCACATTGGACTAGTTTGTTACTTCATATACTGCCACCCTCTGGTAATATATGTGTATTATTTTAATAATTAAAACACATGTTGTCCACCGGAGCATGCATTTACAAGCCTTTTTGAAAATTATATGTTTAAAAACATTAAGTGCAAACAAAGTTCACAGTTTTAATTGTCATGCCTAAAAATGAACAGAAACACTCACGTAAAGGATTCATGCATTAAATGAAGGTGGGAAGATTTCCAGTGTAAAACATAGTTAAAATATTTGGGATCATCCGTCTTTAGCTTTAATAACTATCTCCAAACCACATGGAGCTTGTTTACATTTTAGTTTCTGGAGTTTTTATAAACAGGAAGTTGGATCAGAATCTGGAATTTTGAACCAGATTCTAGTGAGACCCCAGCAGGAGTCAGTTAATTACTGATAGTGTCCATTACTCACACAAAAACTATATCAGTTGATGTTTATTAAACTCAGTTTGCCTGATTTCCTTAGTCATTACCCGGAATGGAAAAATCCATTAAAACGTAACAGGAAAAGAGAGACAGAAGCTCCTCTCTGCCATATTTATAGGCAGACAGATTGCTGAGCCTTTCATGTCCTTTAAACTTAACAATAGACACACAGACACAAACAACCAATCAGTGGCAGGTTTCTAATCAGATACGACCACCGCGCGCTGATCTTCACCTTGTGTTTCAGCTCAGTACAGAAGCTAAAACAGATCAGCGCCCTCTTTATGTAACTCTTTTCCATGACTTAGGGACTCCCTGCTGCAGGTAACTTACCTGCCTTAATTCACTCCACACTAATAACATGTTCAGACGGTCGAGTCTAAAACCAGCTGTTGCATTATTTGGACCAGAAGGCTATTTTGATCAGATTTAGCTCCTACTTGTGCTTGTAGAGACTATTTGTAAAGGTGTGCTCTATTCTTAGTAGTTAAGCAGGTTAATTATAGTAGCTTGAGTTGTAGCATGGGAGCCACAGGCTTCTGGGTAACACTTTCAATCAGATACAGGCACTGATCCAACACAGAGTAATGCAGGATTACTGTTTTACAAATATATTACCTTCAGGCCTTTTTTAAAACTTTTTATCTTTCTCGACCAGGATGTGGGAATTAGGGATTTATAGCTTATAGCTTTATAACTTGTTAGATATTTGGAAAAGCTCTTATGGAGTCTGGGCTTTAACCCCTTTCTTTTCACATTCTTAGAAAAAAAAAGACCTAATTTTAGTGGAATTACTCGTAAACATATCTAGTTGGTTTGTGTATTATTAAAAAAGCTTTGCAACACAGAGTTTTTCACCTGAACGGCGAGAACAATGACTTATCTTATTTTTTAAAGTTAGATTCTACTTGTTCCTCCAGCAGCTGATGTGTCTGTAATCTTTATTTTTAGCAGTTAAGCAGGTTAATTTTAGTAGCTTGAGTTGTAGCATGAGTGAATTGTTTTCGGAGGCAGCTGTTAATAGCTGTTTAGCTGTCAGTTCAGTGGTGACTAAAAGACAACCATAACTAGTGGTTTGTCTACAGCCAGTGGCGTCCTTGAGAAATCAGGGCAGCTGATGGTCGATGTGCAAAGCAGATTTCTTTATTTTGTGTTTTTCTCCATCTGAAAAAATAATTATTGCTTCAAAGAAGTAAATAATAGACTGCAGTGAGCTGGTTGCAGCAGCTGCTGCTGCATCTTCTCTTCTCTGTGCAGTAATTAGCTGATTGTGCACAGTCATGGTCGATAGATGATTGTTTAAAAAGTGGAAAATCAGCTGATTCATTGTCCTACACTCCTAAATATAACTGAAGAAAAATATTAAATACTATTTATTCTGAATCATTTTATAGGATTTTTTTCTGTAAAAGAAAAAAACAACATCCTTTATCCTCAAATTTTGGGGTAAATTGTCCAAGAATAAGTCAAGTAGCTGGTAATGAGTTTTGTGCCGAGTGCAGATAGAGAATTATGTCTGCAGCATCCAGCTGTGTTTTGACCCCTTACTGTTGCTTCATTTATGTTCTTACTCTGCCCTCAATGAGTCAGGGACACACTTTAGGTCCTTCAAGACAGCTGAGGGTGTGATTTCTTTTCTTCCTTAGCTGCTAAATGAGACACGAAGTTCCATACACACTGTTCCCATTGCACTTTAACAAAAGGACAAAAACAGTTAATCCTTTTTTAGCTTTATTTAATGAAACCACATCTTTTCCTTTTTTTTATCAAGAAGAACTTGAGTATCTCTGATGTGTGTAGAATCCATGTGACAAGTTTGAACAAAAACATCAAAAAACACGAGTATTTTTTTTACTTTTTATCACCTTTTTGATTGGATAAAAACACTTTCAAAAGGAGGCTGAATGATACAAATCACTGACCAATCTCTTCTTCTCTCCATTTTTTGTTGTAATTGAAGTGATTCTGCTGGATTTTGCAAATACTGCTTTCTCTGTTTGTCTCCTGCACAGTTCAAACTTTCACAGTCCGTCTCCACCGAGCAGCTCAAATGCCTACAGTCTGCTCAGCTCAGAGCAGGACAATCCTTCAACCAGCGGCTGCAGGTCAGTGCACGAACCTTATAACTAGAGCATGGAATTACACAATTCATACACACTTTTTGACTCACAATCGAAACAGTTTTTGGAGAACTTTATTCCGTTTGTATCAAAATTGACTCTGGTCTCTTCACATGTCCGTCCTGCAGTAGTCAAGAATCTGCAAAAGCCAAAAACCAGAAGGAGGTGATTAAAATTCTGAAAGAGCTAAAGCTGCACGTACCAGCTGACAAGAGACACAACAAGTCGTCCACACTGAACACCCTCAAGTACGCACTTCGCTGTGTGAAACAGGTGGAAGGTCTGTAGTACAGTAAAACAGTTTAACCATCTTTATTCTACGTTATGTATTAACACAGTTCAGACTAAATAGATCTTCTTGTTTGCAGCCAACGAGGAGTATTACCAGCTGCTGATGACCAACGACAGTCAGCCGTCGGGCATGGATGTTTCTTCTTACACCATAGAAGAAATAGACAGCATCACGTCTGAATACACCCTCAAAAACAATGTGAGAAAAAGTTCTTTTTACTTAAGCTCATGGAGGCGCAGCAGCCTGGTGCAGAATATTATGCTCAATTCCAAACGCGTGTCATCC
This sequence comes from Pachypanchax playfairii, assembly GCA_006937955.1. Classification (NCBI taxonomy): domain Eukaryota; kingdom Metazoa; phylum Chordata; class Actinopteri; order Cyprinodontiformes; family Aplocheilidae; genus Pachypanchax; species Pachypanchax playfairii. The sequence continues at coordinate 2,963,037 of SSNP01000021.1, forward strand.
ACAGGATATTTTTGCAGTGGCCGTTTCTTTGGTCACTGGGAGGATCGTCTACATTTCTGATCAGGCCGCTTCCATCCTCAACTGCAAGAGAGAAGTGTTCAAGGACTCGAAGTTTGTGGAGTTTCTGATACCGCAGGATGTCAGTGTGTTCTACAGCTTCACTACTCCTTACCACCTGCCCTCATGGACCATGTGTGCTGGAGCAGGTACACAAACTACATATCACATTATAACTTAATTCACAGCATGGCGTTTAGTCATTATGTTTGTGTCTGTTCAGTTTAAAAAAATAGACTGAACTGTTTTGGTTTGTGGGTAATAAATTAGAACTGAATGCTTTAGATCAGGGTGTCAAATTCAAGTCCTCGAGGATCAACTGTCCTGGTGTTTTCCAGCTTCAACAAGCAGGATTCAGATAATTTAATAACCTCCTCAGCATGTTAAAAAGTTCTGCAGAGACCTGTTAATGACCTGTTTATTTGAATCAGAAGAGGAACATCTAAAACCTGCAGGGCGTTAGATACTTGAGCTTTAGATGGTCAGAGAAAAGGAAAATCTGCCCATAAAGTTCAAGTTTAGATATTGGAAGCAAGAAGATCCCTAAATGTTCTGATTACACCAGATCCTGTACAGAACTACAGAGTTAGCACACACATAAGAAACTTGACTGTTTAAATTGCATACACAGCTTTGCATGTTCAGGGCTGCACCTCAGAATGCTGTTTTATAATTTTATTTTTCCCATGCCTGCAGGATCCTGACAGTCATCCGGTCAGATCCTTTTCCATTTTGAATTAAAACATTTTCTTTTCCCATTTCAGAATCATCTCCGTCCGACTGCCTGCAGGAGAAGTCCTTTTTCTGTCGTATCAGGTGGGCTTACGTTGTTTCATTCAAGCTCTCAGACCATCTGCTGCTTGTACCTGGTTTCTGGTCTATATTCATAACTTCATTCCGGTCGAGAGTTTTTTTTTCAATTAGTTTTTAACGTCACATATGTGAAAGCTGTAACTGGACACTTTTTCCGGGTCAGTGTTTTACATTTACATTCAAATTAAAAGCATGTGATGCATTTGTTCAGGTGCTTGACCGATTTTTTTCCTTCTTTTGAATGTGAAACTAATTTCTTTTTGTTTATTTAAACTAAACAAAAGAACATTTTCTATTTTCCTCAGATCTTGATTAAAAACAGTTGAATTGTGCCTCATTTGTTCAACTTTAAATCTAAAAGACCATGAACTTAAGACTACCTGTACACATCAGAATAAAACATTCTTTTTCTGGCATTTTTAGAATAATTGAAATTATTTTTCTGTCTGACATTCAGTGGTGGTAAGGTGTGTGAAAGCGAGCTGAGGTATTACCCTTTCCGTATGACGCCATACCTGATGAAGGTCCAAGACACGGTTCATGCTGAGGACCAGTTCTGCTGCCTCCTCCTGGCTGAGAGGGTTCACTCTGGTTACGATGGTGAGATGCAAGTTTGAGATGATCCCTCATTAATTCAGTTTCTTGTACTAATTTGACTGATTTCTTTCTTGTAGCATCAGTATAATCTGTGCAACTGAGTCATATTTCTTAAAAATTTCACACAGCTCCTAGAATTCCCACAGACAAGCGTGTTTTCACCACCACGCACACGCCGAGCTGTGTGTTTCAGGATGTGGATGAGAGGTAAAGTATTAGAACTCAGTCTCTCCTCTGTTATCCACCGTCATCACGTGCATAACACTAACAGGCATCATGTGATTCGTTTTGGGGTTCAGGGCAGTTCCTCTCCTCGGATACCTCCCCCAGGATCTGATTGGTACGCCGGTCCTTCTTCACCTGCATCCCAACGATCGCCAAGTTATGTTAGCAATTCACCGAAAGAGTGAGTCTACCCCATAAAACTGATAAAGGATCAGTGTTTTCTGCATGTCTGTGTCTCATTTTGTTTTTTTTAATTCTTCTCTGCAGTCCTTCAGTTTGCGGGGCAACCTTTCGACCACTCATCCATCCGCTTCTGTGCTCAAAACGGAGAATACATCATCTTAGACACCAGCTGGTCCAGTTTTGTAAATCCCTGGAGCCGAAAGGTTTCATTTGTTATCGGGAGGCACAAAGTCCGCATGTGAGTGTAAATACATAATAAATCCATATTATGTAACACATATTTGACAGTCAAACAGTGAAACATAGCAGAGAGTGTAAACATTAAATACCTTTTGATGTTTCTCCATCTTTTGATGTGTTTGTCTAACAGGGGTCCCATGAATGAAGATATTTTCATGCCCCCCGCCTCAGCTGTTGGCCGAATGAAGAGCATGGACTCTGACATCCAGGAGATATCCGAACAGATTCATCGGCTCCTGCTACAAGTGAGGAACAATAATAAATTCATGAAATAACAGAAGAGAGCAAAGAGAGATTACATCCATCAAAGATGTGTGGAGATTCATTCTGTTTGTGTCTGTGATCAGCCGGTTCATCACAGTGGGTCCAGTGGCTACAGCAGCCTGAACAGCAATGACCAGCTTCAGGGAACCACGTCCTCTAGTGAGAGTCTGAACAACGGCAGCAACAAGCAGCAGGACGAAGGTGGATCGAGAGGAAAAAGCCGACCCGTGAGTAAAAATGAATAATGTGACTAAAATCGCATAATATTTAATCCATTTTTATTTAAAATATGTGATATGATCTAACAAAGGATTTCCTTTTGGGACTCAGAGTCTGAGTGTAGTTTGTCTTGTTTCAGCCCTTTTGATCCTCTTTTGGCAGAGGTTTTATTTAGAACCAGTAACTTTTTGTCGAATGATTTATCTTTATCTTCAAAGTGCTGGATTTTTTAGAATAAAGGGGTTTTTCTTTTGTTATTTATAGAGTCACTTTTCTTCACAGCGTACGTTTCAGGAAATCTGTAAGGGAATCCATCTCCAGAAGAGCCAAGAGCATCAGACTCACAAATCAGAACACAAAAAAAATGGTGGAAGTAAGTTTTATTATTTTTTATTACCTCGTAATTATTATTGTATTGTATAATCAGATCATAATTTTTGTTCTGTTTCCAGTATCTGTACAGAACAGTCAAGCAGTGGTGCGACCCAAAGACTCGGTCCATCTCCTGAACTGGAGGGAGGCGTCTCTGGAAGACAGTAGAGCTCCTTTCCAGGAAGAGCTAAACCTTAATGACCAGACTGTTTACTCCTACCAGCAAATCAGCTGTCTGGACAGTGTGATCAGGTACAGCAATAAAAACTAAGACTCTCGGAAGTTTTACATCTTGGTCTGATTGGTTGGACGGGTGTGGGTCAAGATTTTCATAAAACACCAACAGGAAATTATTTAAAATGTAATTAAATTGGTCTCTGTATTGTGATTGTCTCATGTAGGTACTTGGAGAGTTACAGCATCCCTGTTATCATGAAGAGGAAGTGCCAGTCTTCCTCCAACACCACATCCTCTAACTCAGACGAGGACAAACAGAAAGGCTCCAGCAGCATGCAGGTCTCTGCAGGTACGTGACGCTGCATTTCATACACCTAAAATAACATAAATGTGTTGTTATCTTCTCAAACATCCTTATTTAAGACTTTCACAATCTTCCCTTTGAACTTCTCTCTCAGACTTAGAAATACCAGCTCCTTATCTGTAGCTCTTGTTCTCTGTTCTCTCTGGCAGAACCGGCCTCATCGAAGGGTCAGTCTGGTCTCTTTGCTTTGGATGATCCTGACAAAAAGTCCAGTGATGCGCCCACGGCGGTAGTGGGCACTTCGATGCCCCTACCTGTTCCAAACAAACCAGAAAGCGTGGTGTCCATCACCAGCCAGTGTAGCTACAGTAGCACTATAGTGCATGTTGGGGACAAGAAACCTCAACCAGAGTCAGGTACAGGGGTGTGACAAATACCAACCTCCCACCAGAATCTCTCTCATGTTTTATAGTTTTTATACTGAAACAACATCAGTGGCAAAAAGAAGGAAGATGCTCTTAAAATCAAATGTGTTCAACATTTATTGCAACTTGAAAACCTTTTTTTTGTTTGTTTTTACATCCTTCATCTCTTACAAAAGAAAATATTTTAAGCCTCAGCTATTATCAGACCCTTATTTGACATTTTGAGAACATAAACTGCTCAGTGTGAAACATATCAACATAAGCTTCTGGCTTTGATAAATAGTTTCTAATGGTTTGTATTTGTACTTATGAATTAGGTTATATATACTATAAAACACAAAAGTAACAACAAGTTAAATATATACCTCCAATTTAAATTTTCTTCCAGGATTATGGAGTGAACTCGGCCATTCAAAACTTTATGACTCAAACAAACAGATAATAAAGCAGTGAGTGTAGGATTCCTTGCAGGGGAGCTCTGCAATGAAAATGTTTAATGTTAGATTTGTAGTTTTCATGTTACGAGATCTTTAGTTTTAAATGCTGAGCAACTGGCTGATGTTCGTCAGCTCCTTCGTTTACAGTGGTTAGAGTTTTTGTTGGTTATTTACAGGACAGTATTTTAATAGATGTAAGATAACGAATGAACATTGTATCTTATTATCTTAAAGTTTTCACATTTGCTATGTACTGATTTATGTACTTTGTCTTTTATATACATGGAGTATGTACTGGTGATGGCACTGCTGTTCTGTATTTTTAATGTTTCTCCTCATTTGTTATTTTCTATTTGTAAACGTCTCCTAAACGACTAAATTCTAATGCATGTAACTCTGAAATGATTGGAACTCATACATGTGCTACTGCAAACCTGCTCATTTTGTGTTGCTTTGCTTGTCATGACCATTATTGTGTCGCTCAGTGTATTTGAAGTTTTTGCATCACTGTTTTGCATGCAGAGATCGTAGAGGACGTACCAGTGACGGGGGAAACAACAGAGACCATCCAGAATCTCAACACTCCTCCCTGTGCAGTTCCACTTCCCAGTCAGGAGAGGGAGTCCTACAAGAAGTTGGGTTTGACCAAGCAAGTTTTGGCAGCTCACACTCAGAAGGAGGAGCAGGCCTTTCTGTATCGCATCCGAGAACTTCGTGGACTCGCTGGCCTCCAAGCAAACTGCTCTCAGTCTCTGGAGCATCTGAAAGACCAGATCATCACTGATGGTACCGCTAAACATCAACACCACACGATCACATGATTTAACTAGATATTTCTTATTTATCTGACTGGTTCCATTGCTGATTGAATAAAACACTTTCCAGGTGCACGTGCTGCTCCATCCTGCAAACTGGAAGTACCACGTGCAGAGCCAACCACGCGTCGAGGATCACGGAATAAGAAGAGTAAGACAAAGAAACCAAAGCTCCTCACGTCTACAAACAACACAGAGTCCCCTAAAAGACAGCAGCCTCCTCAGCCGAACCACGACATCAAACAGACGTCCTGGTCTCCTTCTGATGCCTCACAGTCCTCCATGCCCGTGGTGTATCCTGTCATGGTACCAGGCTTCCCCCTGCAGGTTCACCCCAAAGTCGATTCCACATCCCCCAACACTGAAGCCACTCTGCAAGGCTTTGGAGATAACCAGGGTCCCCAAGGCCCCACCTGCTCCCCTTTTCTTAATGCTCCCTACCCCTCCCACATGGTCACCCCAGTTTTAGCTTTGGTACTACCCAACTACCTATACCCTCTAATGGGCCCTGGGAATCCACCAGCACCTTCAGTACCAGTTTATCAAGCAGAGACCGGAAGCCTCCCTGCCCAGATGACGCCTTTCGATCAGGTGGCCTTTTCAGGACAAGGAGCTTTCACGTCTCCACCTGTCTTCAGTAATCAGAATCAATTCAACATCCACAACCACTTCGCCCCTCTAACAAGCTACCCACCTCCATCGTTCTACATCCATTCTTCATCGGAAACGCCAAGGCCCCACATGGAAAGCTGCTCTCGCTCCTCCACGCCACCACAGTCGGGCGAAATCGGAGGTCAGGCGTCCCCCCCTCTGTTCCATTCTCGCTGCAGCTCGCCGCTCAATCTGCTGGAGCTGGAGCTGTCTGTGGACAGGCAGGACAACATGGCGCTGTCTTCAGGAGGACAAGGGAATAACATGACTGAGAGGGAGAAAGGAACCAGTGGCAACCTGACTAAAGACAGGAAGCTTAAACAGGTAAACAAGGAAATAAACTAACAACCAACTGAGTCACCCACAATGTCTGACTGATATTCTAAATAAGAGAAAACAAACAAACCCAACCCTTCACTAAAATACAACACATTCTGTCAAACCACTTTACACAGGTTGTGGTATATTCCCCAAGACACTGAATCATGTATCAAGAGTCCTTAGATAAACTGTGGCACTGGGTGTTTAATGATATTATTATCCCCTTACACCCTTTAGCTCTCTGTCAGTCTCCCTGGTCCACCAGGACCCTTGTATTTCGAACCCACACCCTGTGTCTTTGAGGGTTTGTCTTGGGATAAAGTGTGGTCTAGGCTGGGGGCTTGCAGCAAAGAGGTAGGCAATTCATCTGAGACAATCCACATTTCCAATCCCATCCCTTCCTGATTTCATGTCAATCGTAAGTTTTTATATTCACTTTGATTTGAATTTTAACATGTACTTTTCTTAAGAAAATATTGGGTTGGATCACAAACTAAAACATCAGGTTGAGTAACAATAAACAGCAAGTTCATTGTATGGTTTCCCACAGTCACTGAAATCACCATGTTTGTGTCTAATGATTGTAAAATCTGCTCTAGACCTCATCCAAGTCACAAGCACTGAAAAGCCTAGTGTGTAAAATTAATACAACCGTCAACTTTTTATAGTGTTTCAAGGAAAAAATGGACAAACTTGGGTTTAAATCCTGGTCAGAACTTCTTTCAATGATTAAAAACACTCAACATTTTTAATAACTGCCCTCCTCTTGCTCAGTTATATCAACAAAATGGAAACTGTTGTGGTGTGATGTCTCAGTCTTGAACAAAGTCTGGTTCAGCTGTTCCTCTCTTCTTCTTCTGTTGTGTCACACACGTACAATGATCAGTGTTTTTTTCTTTGTGTTCAGGCTTCAAGGCAATAAAAAAGCCCCAAATCATATTGCTCCCTCTATTATGCTTGACATTTGATTTTTTAATGCAATTTCCTCATTGCAAATATTGTGTTGCTTCGTTTTAACAAACAATTCAACCACAAAAACCTCAATCTCAGTGCAAATGTGTTGTGTCACTGTGCACTTTTGCAACTGTTGGGTGCATAAGGATGTGGTTCTTTTTACTCTAAATAAAACAGCAGATTTTCTTGTGTTTTTTTATGTGCAAATTTGGGGTTTAGTCTTCTATGTTAAATGTAAACAGAGCAATTATCTGTTAGATTTTCTCTGGGGTTTTTTCATATCACAAATACTGATTTGGCTTGCATGTTTTTAAAGTTGTAATGTATGTTTTGTAATCTTTTATAGTGGGCTTGATCAAACTAAGGGTTTTCTGAAAGTACAATGTTGTTTGGGTTATATTTTGGCTGCTTGTTTTTAATTTGTTTTCTGTTCTTGTGCCTCACTATGAAAGTAAATAAGGGTTGGGAAACTGAAATGTCAGTATAAAAAAAAAGGTCCTGAAAGCCTGAAAAACTGTTGATCAAGACCCCTTTAAAGATTACAAGACACTCTTGCTCTTGCTGCTGATAAGCGAAATGTTAAAGACTGAGAGGAAGACTTAAGACTTTTGCACAGCACTGTCCGTAACATCTGTCCTGTCTCTCAGGATGTAAACTAATGATGTTGCCTGCTGATGGACACAATTTGCTACAACATGAGGGCCAGAGCGATGCTGGTGAAGTTGCTCTTCACTGGTGTTAATTCAGTATTTGTGTTTTTGCAGAGGAGTTCGCACGATGAAGTTAACAACAGCGACATCAACTCTTCATCCAGTGACATGTTGGACATCATTCTTCAAGAAGACTCCTGTTCAGGCACCGGCTCGGCCACCTCTGGGTCCATAGGCTCAGGCTCCAATGGCTGTGGGACTTCAGGCAGTGGGATGTCAAAGAGCAGGACGTCGGCTAGTAGGACATCAGGCAGTTTGTCAGGTCTGCACACAACAATTACAGACACATGGATGTCCAGAACAACATGCACTGTACCCAAAAGGTGTAAACACTTTGGATTTATCTGATAAAAATTTGTATTTTTTACATTAAATTAAGTTTTCTAATTACTTTTGCACACGAGAGACATTTTTGAATCAAAAAGATAAAAAATTTCCTGCAAAGTTCTATTTTAAATCATCTTGAATTACAATGTCACAAATTTGTTCTGATTGTTCTCAGGAAGCAACAACAGCAGTAAATACTTCGGCAGCGTGGACTCATCTCAGAGCAGCCAGAAGGTCAAAGGTCACCTGAGAGGCAGCGACGCAGGTCCAGCAGAGATGGAGCACAGTGAACAGTTCATAAAGTGCGTTCTGCAGGATCCGGTGTGGCTGCTCATGGCTAACAGGGATGAGAAAGTCATGATGACCTACGAGCTGCCCTCGCGGTGAGTCGAAGGACATGGATGCAGCCAGAGAGGAAAGATGGAGGTCATGTTGTCACCAATCAGCCTTGTTTTTTCAGACTAGGTCAAGAAATGCATCAAGAATCTAAATCTCAACTCATAACAAACAAAAAGGATGTTTTTTTGTAGGATATGCAAGTTCACCACCTCCCCTACTGTTGTTTCTTCTCATATACCAATGTTCAGTGTAACAACTCTGACTTGTTTTTCAGCTTAAACAATAAATAAACTGTAATTCTGTGAAGTAATGCTAATAAAATGTAGACTGTAGATAATACATTGTAGAAAGTTAACACTGATTAGAGGAGATGAAGTAAGAACTGTTCTGGTATTGTGTTTGAAAACATTGGCAGTGTGAAGCCTAAAAATTAAAAACACAAATATTTTAATCAAGATTTTTGGGTGGTTTTGTGAGCGTAAACATACCCACTGGGAAAAGTCCCAAATATGGGGCAAAACATTTTATCCTGTTGTAGTTAGATATTTTACCACTGGATGGCGTCCTCGTTTAAAAACAGTAACTGGGCATAAAGAGCCTGAAACTTATAGAAACATCTGGCAGATGATTGGATCGTAAATCATCGGGGACTTTTGGTTTATAAAAAGCAACAAAAACTAAAATGACTCATAATAAAAACAGAAATTTCATCTTTTTTTGTTTTAGCGGAATCTTTCAGACCTTCAACCACAAAAAGTTGTTACTTTTACTTTGACTTTATCTTTACCTTTTTATAAAAGAATTAAATTATACAGGAATTATTGAAAATAATGAAAATCAACTGATGGAGTTTAACAATTAAATTTAAAAGACTTTAATAGATCCAAGCTTTATTCTACTTGGAATAAAATAAAAGTCTATATAATTGTAAGAATCCTTTTTTTCATTTTTTCACTTTTTTTTTTTTTACTAATTTTATATTTTTGGTTTTGGAGGTTAAGTTGTAGCCTCGTTGCCTCGTTGTCGCAGCCCTAATCAGACGAGACTAGCAGAACATGGTTGTTTCTGTTTGTTTGCACTTGCAGTGACATCCAGAGCGTGCTCAGAGAAGACGATGAGAAGATGCGGCTGCTGCATCAGTGCCAGCCTCGCTTTTCGGATGAGCAGAAGAGGGAGCTGAGCGAGGTCCACCCCTGGATAAAGAGGGGGGGTTTACCCAAAGCAATAGATGTCAAGGTAAAAGAAAACTTCTATTTCAGAGCAGCACACACTTCTCCTTTCATCATATTGCCCTGATTTGTTCTTGTCTGTGACTTCCAGGGTTGCTCTTGGTGTGACAGCACCTCACAGGCAGCAGCAACAGGCCCAGAGGATCAGCCAGACCTGGATCTGAGTGATACAGAGGCGGGAGATGTCAGCTGCCAGCAAAGACCTAAAGAGGAGGTTTATAACTCTGCTGTCATCTCCTGCCACAGTCCTCCTCACAGCTTCAACACCCAGACAGAAGAAACAAGACAACAAATAGATTTCTGACTGTAAAAAGTTACAATCAAAAACAAAACTGCCTTAGTTGAACTCCTGCAGGTTTGCAGTACATTTCATGCTTTTTATATAATGTGAATATACGCAGTACATGTCAAATTACTTTTTGTTTGAATCCACATCTATTAATTGGTTATTTTCTGGGTTCTGTGACTTATTTATGACCTTGTCATTTCGTAACACGAAGCAGTGTTGCATCTAGGAAGCATGTCGTGCACGGATTAGTTCTATGTAGCACTCAGTAAAGGAACACTGAGGAGCCGGGCAGAAGCTGATAAAATCTTTATTTTAGGAAGTTCTGTGGTGACGGCAGATAGAGATTTGAAAAGACAATTAACTTTCAGCACGAGGGCACTTTGAGGGCTGAAATGGATGAACATGGAAAACATGGCTGCTCACTCAGACTGTTTCAATCCATTCACCACCTTTAAATACACACTCAGATCACAGCTTTTGTTTGAGTAAAACACTAAAATCCCTCACAAAGGTTGTCAGTTTACACTTTTCATGATTTTTTTTCTTTAGGAGCCACATGTTATCAAATAAATCTTAGTATGTGCATGTTTTCATGCATCTTTTTTTTTTTATAATGCAGAGTTTATCTTAAAGGGAAACTTGGATTTCTTCGCTGCCTTGATGTTAAAATGTGTAAATACTTGTGTTTATATTTGTTAAAGTCTTTAACTAACTAAATATATTTTCTAAATAATACTTTTGGAGAAAAAAAACACAAAAAAGATTGTTTTTTTAAATCCTACAGGACCAAGAAGAGTAATATGTGCTCTGTTTTTAGTGGTGGAATCCACATTAGGATTCTTACTGTGAGAGGAGCAGCCTTTTGTTTTCACCAGTTATCAGTATGTTACATCATCACCTGATGTAATATGGATGATAGATGGTAAAATCTGTTCATTTCTGGGTGATTTTAGGGTTTCTGAGCAGGAATAAAGGAGCTTGGACAGATGGAAGGTGCCTCGAGTGACTTGACATGAAACTGTGCTTTTTTTGTGAACTTTATTTATCCCCGATGTAAAACACTAACGTGTTTGTGTTTTTTATTGTCCTCATTTGTGCTTATTTAATGAAGGTAATTGATCAAAATAAACGTTTTTTTTTAGAAAAAAAACAGTTGTTTCTTTTTGTCACTAATTAACACATTTATTTTCTTCTTTGAATTCAGACTTATCAGCTTAAAGATCTGTTGAACAGATAGAGATATAATTCTGATCTACAACTTGAAGAAGAATGAGATTAAAGTATATTTCCCTGATGTCTCTCTTTCATGCCCACCTGAATATAAATAGAAGAGGTTCTGCATTTCCTTACAGAATTAGCAGGTCCTGCTGATCAAAGCGAGCCTGCAGAGGCACGAGGTGCGAATAAACATTTGGGAGACTTTCAGTGTAAAGTCTCAAAAATAAACCACAAGGCGGAAGAGTTATTTGTGAATCGGATGTATTATTTTTAGATGACTGTTTTAAATCGTGCAGCACTTCGATTCTAATCAATCCGACTGGCTGTTTAGTTGAAATGAATGTGGATCAGAACTTTGCAGGACCCGGTCCCACCGGCTGGTCACACCTTCAGCTGAAGGACTTCAAAGTGGCTTCACGCTGAGGACATTTAGACATTTACACCTCTGCGAGTCCGTAAATCCGGTCTTAAAAGACACGCGTTTTGTTTATTACAAGACAGGAAAAAAGGAAGATATTTGCCTTTTAAATTTAGTTAAATAAATCCTTTTTTGATTTGCATCAATGACAAGTCGAAAAATATGAGGCTCGTGTATTCTGTCATTGTTCTACTAACATGGTGTGGTCCACTATAACCCCACTCACCTCATCTGTGCGTGTGTGCGCGCGCGCGTCTGCGGACACGCTCAGATGTGACGTTGTTGAGACTGTGAAAGCATTAACACTTTGTGAGAACATTGCAGGAACATCAGAGAAGATCAAAAGGCTGGATTTAGAAAGATTTATTGAAATAAAACAGTGTTGCTCTGAATATGCAGACACACTTTCAGCTTTCATCCTCTCTGCCATGTGTTAGAAATGGAAATCCCTCTGTGGTACACGTCAAAACCATAACAACTCCAATTTAACTGCAGAAAAATGGCACGTTTTATGGATGAAACTATTTTAGATTCTAAAAAATGAGCTGAGCTCACGTAAATCTATAAATCTACTTCACAAGTTCTGAACCATAAAAGGAGATATTACTCATTTCACACATCAAGCATGCCTACGATGTGCTGAGAGAGAGAGAGAGAGAGCACAAACTGATCTACAGTAATATCTAATATCTTTGTAACAGAAGAAGGTGGGTGGTTGGTGGGAATCATGTGAAGTGTGGCTTTATTTTATTTCTGAATAATCTGCAGGACAAATAACGTTTGTTCAAACGAGTTTTATTGAACAGCTGAAACAAATTGGAGGGTGTAGATTACTAACAGTTTTTCACACATAAATACAAAGATTTCCTACAAATAACTTATAATGAACTAACTAGTGTATTTGTAGTCTATCGACCAATAAAAACATATTTACAATATATGCATTCATTGAAAGTAAGCCAACATTTAACAAAGAGCTTATTGGATGTTTGATGTCTTAAGGCCTTTTTTGACACCAACTATGACATCAAAACACTAGTCTCTGTTTTTAAAAGTTACAAGGTCTCCACAGTTTATTGCATAGAGTTAAGTGAGATGATCCATCATGCTGGTTGTCTGCATCCTCTGAGCAGCTCACATGGTTTTGTTCTGAGTCTGTCTCATCCAGGTCAGAGCTGGTGTCGTCGTTAGATGGAAGGTGGAAGGAGGCGGGAGCCATGTTGTCAGACCCAATGATGTCTGCCACAGGCGGCATCTCCAGGAGCTCGTCGTTAAGCGGCATGTTCTCCAGAAGACGGTTCAACAGCTCCGCCGCGACTGTCGTGTCCATTCCCGGACAGCCGGACACAAACGTGTGCACGTCGTGCATACACTGGACATATCCAGCGGCAAACCGCTCACTAGCTTCCCGGTTCAGGGCGCTCACATCTGGAAAAACACCAAAAACAAACTGTAATGAAAAGTTACTGTTCCTTGAATCTGATTGGTTGAGCTTTAGTCGAAGCACACCTGCTAGATTATTTAAATATTATTCCGCTAAACGTTAATTAAATTGCAGTTCACGTTTTAGAGATCTATATCTCTACGCGGAATAAATTTTAGTTAAACTTATTTGGCTGCACGCTTTTTGAAAACTAACTTTTAAAACTATTTAATATTTCACAAACTTATTTTATAAACGTTTACCTTGAGCACGGTTTTGTAAGATGCTTTCAACTTGTTTCACTGTGACCTCCAGCACTTCGGCATTCTCCATCTTTGACTGCATCTGTGGCGGATGACAAAGCACATAACTTGTAACCGTTGGCGAACAAGCTAATTTATCAAGATTAATGAAGCTACCGGTTTTCTTACGTCGTGGTCCGCGATGAGAGCTCTGAGTTCTTGCAGGCTTTGGTTAATACGAGCCCTTCTCTTCTTTTCAACTAGAGGTTTTCTCATCTGTTTATGAAACCTTTATTTAATCCGTTGCAAATGCAGTTACAAGAGAGAATTAATGGCGCCAAGAAAGTCCAGCTAGCTTACCTTTCTGTTAGTTTTGACTCGCGTGTCACCTTTGTCCATGTTGTTCGTGCTGTTAGGACTGGAGCTGGACTGTGGACCTGCAGGCTGGGGTGTAATCCAGAAAGAGCCGTTGGAGCCTGTCAGAGGGGCAGATGGCTAGTGGGATTTCAGCGAGCTGTGTGAGTGAAGCTGCTTGGATGTGTTGGTTCATTTACATGTGAATGAAACAGCAGGCTGGACTTTGGGGGTCATCCTGTCCTGTTAACGTCCGTTAGAACCTAGATCTGATCCCAGTCACAAGATTCAGCAGTTTCCGCAGGTCTAAAACTGATCAAGCATTTTAAAAGCAGTGAGTTCTGTAAATTATCGAGGTTAAAGTTGGAACAATTGAACATATTTCAGGTTAGCTCACATGAAATTAATACTAACTTTGGCCATTTCAGTTTAAACACCCAAGAAGTCTCTCCTAATAGCTAATCTCATTTCCCATCTCACTTTTTACTTCTATGTCCATAACTAATGGTTGAAATAATCTTTTAAGCTTTTTAAAAGGTCTTTCAATTATTTTCTTTGTGCCCATTTCTCAAAATGTGTTTTTATTTTTTTGCTGTGGCCACAAAAGATGACAAATGCTAAAGCTGACAAGCATGACAATGTGTTTTTGGGAGGAAAATATGCAACTGATAGATCAGCTGAGGGGGCAGATTTCTGGTAGAAATCTTCTTCATATTAGAATCAGAATAAGTTTTATTGCCAAGTATTATTTGCCTAATACAAGGAATTTGTCTTGGATGAAGGAGTGCAGATGATAAATCAAAGTAAGAATAGCCATAACAAATATAAACATAAGAAGCAACTAATAATATTTACATGTCCAAAGCGTTTGTGCAATAATAACCCTGATTTGCTGTATATAGTCTTTTTAGGCTTAGCACAGCTTCCTTTTTAATCTATTTATTTTCTGATTTGTTTTTAAAGACAAACTGAGAAACATCTTGCAAATTTGACACTATGAAAACAGCCGTCAAAGTAAAATACAATTTTTTAAAGAACATTTGAAAATCCTGAGAGCTTTATGCTACCAAATACTGATTTTTGAAGAAAACTATGAATGAAATAAAGACGTTTTGAATGGAATACGTCACGCTTCACCCCTGTGTCTTATCTATAGTTCATATTTCCCATTTTCTTGCAGGATGTGAATGTAACACCCTGTCAGACTTGCTATATGGTTTCTATCATGACTTTTCACACATGTTGATCACAGCTGACTCTGATCATTTCCATGTGTTGTCAGCTTGTATGACAGATATGACGTGTATGACTTGCACCATGTGTTACATTCCTCATAGATGTGTTTGTATAGCTGCAGCAAAGAAAATAACATTACATTCTTCTACCCTTGATTTAATGTACGACCTAGTTGATGTATATTTGAAATGATCCATTCTCCTAAAACACCCCAATTAACAAGTATTTATTTTTTTGAAGTATTTACTGTTTTAGTTAATTGAAATACACCAGTTGATCTATATCCATACAAGCCTGTTGCCCCCCACATGTGATCACTTTACATTTGTAGTAACCTGCTGATAACTTGATTGCAGTATAGCTGCTGGCTGAGCCAATTTGAAGCATCACAACATTTCCGGATGATAGTGTTGGGTACACGGTTGTGAGGAGGACATTCAGCTTTAAATAAAATGCGGAAAACACTACCATATTGGGCACTTAACTTCAAAATAAGAGCACGGAAAAATTTTAAACCTACCAAAAATCGTTAAACGTGGCTTTTCTAAATATAAAAAGTATGTATTAATTATATGAATCAATGTATAGCACAAACGATCCAAACCTCGTGGATTTTGTGTTGTTTATAAAAGTTTAATTGCGGTGCGAGCTTTTATTTTGACAGCAACGACGAGGCTTTTCCCTCCGTCCCACACAGCGCTTGTTCGTCAGAGAAGACGCCGTTCTGATGTCACAGATCCCCGGGGGCGACGCAGCTCCGCCGCTATATAATTCTCCCGCTCCTGTGGATGAAACAGCGAACTGAAGCAGACAGGACACAAAGCAATTTACACACTAAGCTAACAAACATGGTGAAGATCACCTTCCAGCCTGTGTCGGCGCAGAAGCCCGAAAAAGACATCGATCCGGACAAGATCACTTTTCCCCAGGCTCATGTGAGTTTACACACTTTGTCTTCTCTTTGTTTCACGCTATCGCGTCTGTCTTTGTTTCTGAATGTCACACAAGTTGGTTTTACTCTTCTGCACGGGCTGTAATTAATTAGATTAATGATGCATCATCCGGTCACTGATGGGATTGAAATTAAACTGTTAAATCCTTTTCCAAATGCATTTAAACCAGATGAGCATTTTATTGTTTATTTTATTTTGTGATTTTAATTCATATAACATATTCAATAACATATAAAGGAAACGGACCCATCGTCCATCACTGTGTGACGTCCCAGTCCGAGAATGTTGACATTACATCATGTCACTTGGACGCACACACACTAGATAGTAATTCAGTTTATAGATTTGCATTTAAGTGTTTGTTGCTTCTATTTCTGTATATGCTTCATAAAAGCATTAAATTACCCCCCACCCACACACACACACTCGCACTCAGCACGTGCACTTTTCCCTTCAGCAGGGAGGAAACCCTCAATTTAGCTGGTGCAGTTACTGCAGCAGTCACCTGTTGTACCTTAAAGCACCTGCAGGTGGCGCATGAGAGAGCATTGGTTTAAATTGTGCTCGAAACTCTTAAGCTCATTATTAACTGTTCCAGTCTAAAAGGAGAAAATATAAATATTTCCTTAAAGTCAGAGTTAAAACTTCTGCACGTGCAGATATTTTTACAGATCATTCCTGGACTGCTTCCCAGGAGTTTAACAGAATTAGAAATCTTGTGCTGAGCAGATGGGCTCTTATCAAAGCCTCATCCTTTTCTCTAACACACTGTAAAAACCACTTGATGACGTATCCATCACCTCATACATTTTAATCTGCTTGGGACGTCAACAGAAGGACGTCAGAGGCTGTGTGGATTTTGATAGGTTAAAATGAGAGGTGAGTCGTCAGAGCCAGAACGTGTAGATCTATTAATAGGAAACACCTCTGCTGAGGGACTCCTGCTCTACGCAATTGTTCTTATTTTGACTCCCACTCAGAGAGCTGAGATTTAATATCTGCAAATATGGAGCATGGAAGTAGGGCTCCAAGAATAGACCCAGACGGCCACGTGCCAACGTCTCCGTCAGAGCCTGGCACAATCTGTTCTCCGTGTTTCTGCTCTCCATGGAAACGGTAGTAGAGAGAGGCATCAGATTGAATGAGAGACCGTGGGTGGGCATCTGGCGTGCCTCGTTCCAGTCCATCCTACGTCTACCAGATCTTCTCGCCTGACTAATGACTCGCCTCCTGTCAGAAGGAACTCTGTGACGTCTCAGGCTTTGAGAAGGAAAGCAAGGCTTTATTATGGGCTGTTACATCGTCTGGTGCTGCATCAGTGACCCTGAAGCACAACAGTTATAGAACCACATTCATACAAACGTAATTTTTTTCATTATTTCATTAAAAAATAAACAGTTTAGCATTTGCATCATTTCTACTTCAATTTGTATATAAGCAGTGCTGTAAAACTATTTGTCCTGTCACAATGAAATCATCAAACATTTTAATATCAGATAAATATAGCAGAGCTCCTGACCTGCAGGGGTTTAGATGTTGTTCTGTTGATATATTTTTTCTGTTCGTTGATAGTGGAGTAGATACATTCTGGTTTACTGTGGACATCCACAAACTAACAGGGTTTCCTTCTTTACAGGGGAGGCTGGTTCCCATCATGAGGCCTAAAAGGCCTTTCCCCCTGGGCCTGTGCTGCCTCGTCTTCAGCCTGGTGGTTTTCTTAGCAGGACTGGTTCTTGCGTCTGTCTTCATCTATCGTCACTACTTCATAACTCAGGTTAGCTAAGTTCCCAGTTCTCTTTATTGCATGTCAAACTACAGGGTTAAAAACATATTCCAAGCTAACGCAACATGCTAACTCCGCTCCGTCATGTCCCATCAGCAGATCCCAGAGGACAGCTTGTTCCACTGCAGGGTCATCTTCGAGGACTCTGTGTACGCCCCTCTGAGGGGAAGGCAGGAACTGGAGGAGAACGTCGGCATCTACCTTGAAGACAACTACGAACAAATCAGCGTGCCTGTACCGCATTTCGGAGGCAGCGATCCTGCTGATATCATCCACGACTTTCAGAGGGTAAGTTCTGGTGACATCTTCTCATCAAATCTTTGTATGTTAAAGTGTTTGAATTAACATTTACTGATTCATCG
Organism: Pachypanchax playfairii; assembly: GCA_006937955.1. NCBI lineage: Eukaryota > Metazoa > Chordata > Actinopteri > Cyprinodontiformes > Aplocheilidae > Pachypanchax > Pachypanchax playfairii. The sequence goes on from SSNP01000021.1 coordinate 2,980,974, forward strand.
CAGGGCCTCACGGGGTATTACGACATCGCCTTGGACAAATGCTACATCACAGAGCTGAACACCACCTTGGTGATGCCTCCACGCAGCCTGTGGGAGCTGCTCATTAACGTCAAGGTGAGGCGCTAAGAGAAGTTGATTTGGAAAGGTTCCTGTCCTGACAGAAGGTGGGACGGTGTGTTCCTGTCATACGGTGATTCATTCTTGTCTCTTTGTCACAGAGAGGAACGTACCTTCCTCAGACTTACATCGTCCAGGAGGAGATGGTGGTAACCGGGAGGGTGAGGAACATGAGACAGCTGGGTCCCTACATTCACCGGCTCTGCTTCGGCAAAGAAACGTATCGCCTCAGACGCCACCGGCGCCAACGTGAGTGAACTCTACTAGTTTGTGCCTACGTGTTGGGTCACTTCCGCTTGTTATCGCAGCACCCTCTTTCACACCTGCTCATGTGATGAACTGAGTCATGTGATGCGTGTAGAAGTCACTGTGGTCTCTCTGCTGAATCACAGAGATTTGGTTTGTGTGGAAAGGCATCAAACCAAATAGGGGCTTCCTTTTGGGTAAACTCAGACATTGTGTCTGCAGTGGAACCTGCTCTTATAACATCCTGATGGTCACATCCATTTGTATGTGTGTGTGGGGGGGCGGTACAGCCTGGGAACTTCCTCTGACGTGAGTCACTCTAAGTGCAGTGGACACATCCACACACACTGTGGAGGAGGCAGTGATGCGCATGATGACGAACTCTTTCATTGCTGCCTTTGATTGGCTTCAGAAATGATGCAGCAAACTTCCCCCTGAGGACTTATAAGGATGGAGGCTGCAGGAATCTCTGCTGCTGATTCAAACTGATTTTTCATAGAGACAGCAGCAGTCAGAGTCATGTGAGCGCCTCTCGCTGCAGATTTTTTTTATTCTAAACGAGTCTCTTCTTCTCTTCCAGGTATCGAGAGGCGCGACACAAAGAAGTGCCACAGAATCCGTCACTTTGTAAACACGTTCGTGGTGGAGACCGTCATCTGCGACAGATTCTAAATCCGAGGCAGAAATCACAGCCAGCCGACACTGAAGCCAGTTCCAAACCATACCTCTTGAATTCCTTACGAGTTAAACTGCACTTTAAGAGCAAAACCTTGTTCAGTAGATTCAGTTTTTAGCGTTTTTGTCTAATTTTAAAACTGTCGATGCACAATATTAATGTTTTTTTTTTATATATGTAGGTAATGTTTATCTGTGGAGTGTCCTGAAGATTTTAATGTGAGTCAGTCTGTGACCTTTTACATCAGAACTTGATTTCAGTTTGTTGTATTTTTAAGTAATTCAGTGCACTGTAGGTTATTGTACAGACACGTAGAAGCTGCTCGCACCGTGCACTCGTGTTAGTTTGCGTTTCTTGGCTGTTTAAAATGTTTATTTTAAACAGAAGAAAAAAACATACCTCATGTAGTTAAGATGTTAATTTCTTGATTTATATCATTAATGACCTGTGTATATAACTTTAAGCAATATATACTGTAAATGAAATTTTCTTCATGCATAGATTTTTATCTAAATCAACTTGTTTTGTGAGATTTCTTTGTTTCTGGTTTGTTTCTCTTGGTATCATGAATTCTGTTTGTTTTTGGATATAAAGGCTTTAGACTGTAACTAGTAGCAGCGCTTTAGAGGGACAAAGGGAACCAAAGTCTGCAGAGAGTGATACTATCCACAGTGTTATAGATCTTAATATTTATAAAGAGTGCTTTATAGTTTAGATCACTCACTGTAGATGATATCAAAGGCTATAAACGTACTTTGTTTTTGTTCTTGTCTTCACTCAGATCTGCCTGTTGTCTTCTGCTCAGTCATATTCTCTGTAACGTTGCTGTTAAAAACAAACAGTTTGAGTCTTTAAAATCATATTTCATTACCTTGAATGTTTCACTGTACAGACAATTTTTTCTTGTAATATTTTGCTGCTTTAAGAATAAACAATGAAAACTTTTTCCGTCTTTTGGGGTTCTTCAGTTTCAGTGAAGCTTGTGCGTGAATTTCTGGTGTTACTTAGTCGTTCGATTAATATTCAAATACTTGTTTTGTTTTTAGTGTCTGAGTTTTCAACCAAACAGTCAAATGCAGCTTCAATAAAAAGTAAAAGAAGAAGAAAACTACTCGTGAGTGTATTTTTAAATATGTATTTTTTTCATAAAAGTTCAACAAAACAATTTGAAGCTTTCAGTTTTCTATGAAAGTACATTAAAGTTTACAGCTGACTGTTATTTCTCTTCGATAAACACTTTGTTTTTCTCCGTTTGCACAAGTTCCAAAACAGATCAGAGCGACGCACCTCGAGGTTTGCATCAAATTTAGCTTTTACAACAAGCAAAAAAATTATATATTCAAATTTAAATGCTGTATGAAACACAATCCTTTCACAGTAAAACTCAACGTCAAAACAAGCCAAAAGTAAAACTCAGTAACTCACGTTGGTTAAGTTTTTTTGTCTCAGATTTCCGTGTTTTTGTAGATAATTTAATGCCGAACAAACAGTAATAATTATTAGGTAATTCCTGTAATTGAATGCTGTATAAAAACTCTTACTGTTACATCATGAATCCGATCTGTTTAGCTGCAGCTTAATAAACTTTAAAATAAACTTTAAAATTTCACTTTGCACTTACATATAAATTAAATGCCTCCTGTAAACAACAACAACAACAAAAAAATCTTTTATCAATAAAAAAATACTGTACATCTAAGACTAGACTTTCAAAATAAAAAGGACAGTTACTTATAAATGATATTTAAATTTTTAAACTAACAGCAAAACAAAATTGTTTTAAGTACAAAATCACAGCTCGTTTTCAGAAATTCAACAATAGTCATTAAAAACAACATTTTTTCTTAATATTTGGATTAAAATAATAAGATCATATATGTTTAAATTTAAAGAAACAAGAATAATTTGCATCAGAATAATCTGAGTTATGGATTAACACATGACCTATTTAATAATCTGTTTCACAGTCCTCTTACAAAAATTTACAATTTACATGAAAACTGAAAAAAAAAATAGAGAAAAAAATCAGTTTAGTTGTTATTTTTGGGGGTTTCAAAAATGTTTATTTGGTTTAAAAAGTTAGCAATTTATTATGTAATTACATTTGATGGTAGTGTGAAGGAAACTGAAGCCTTCTAGTTTTATCAAATCATTCCCTTCCTCGAAATATCTAAAATATAATCATGTTGTTTTTAATAAGCTTATTTCTGCATATGAAATAAATACGAGTCCTAATAAGAAATTGTTTCTTTTCACAATCAGATAGTTATTGCGTTTATTTAATGACACAAAGCAGGTTTTAAATGCATCGTTTGTTGTTTTTTTTTAACCCCTTTATTTAAATCCTGAGGATAATTAAAGATCTATTCCCATCCGTTTGTCGGCTCGTGAGAATTCAAACAGATTAAGCTCTGCAGCGAGCTGCCAGATTGAAAATGAGTCACTCCACAAGTCAGTTTCTTAGTAGGAGTCTGCGAGCTGAGAATGTTTCAAGCTTCCTTTTCTTTTTAACAGCCCCCCCCCTACAAACGCATCATATCACGTCTCTCTGTAGTGGAATTTTCCTCTTTGCTGTCTAGTTTTATGGTTATCTTTGAGGTCAAAGAGGAGCCTGTTGACTTCCTGCTGCTGGCCAGAATCGCACCTCCATGCATCTTCAGCTCAACTTAGTACAGGCTGACCTGCTTAATTTCCCATTGCTCTCTCAGTGCATGCAGAGCACTTCCTCACAAGCCCCTCCCCCCCCAAAAAAACAAACATTGAAAATGAACCCAGCGCTTCACTTTTACTGGTTCTATGTGCACAAATTGCATCATTAGTAGTCTTTTTTTTAAGAGTTCAGACCTCTGAAGTGCTGAAGGTGTGTCTTCTCTGGTTGCTCAATGACCTCCTGAAGGGGTGTCTGGTGCTCCTCATCTCGTCATTGATGAAGTAATAGCACAAAGCGTCCAGACAGCAGGTGATGTTGGACAGACACAAAGCCACTTGGAGGAAAAGGCTGATGCCGGCCTTGGCGCTGCAGCTTACAATCACCTTCTGGTGCACCTGAAAATACGTGAAAGAACCTCTCATCAGTCTTGATAACATGTAAAAGTTGTTGTTGTTTTATTTTACTTGTTCTGATAAAGGAGATAAATCAGTTACTCAAACTATCTGTGCATGAAGTCCTCAACTTAACTTCATTTCTGTGCTTGGGACGTTTTCTTCTAAAAGCGTCATCTGAATATGATTTAAAACTAAAGTAACACAGAGCTGGAATAAAGTAGCACTGCACACACACACACACCCACAAGTGTGTTTTGGTATCCTTATGGGGACCGTCCATTGACTTCCATTGATTCTAGTAACTAGATTTATACCTAACCCAAACCCTTTTCCTAACCTTAACCATTACTGATCTATAACTAACCCTAAGACTAACTAAAACTCTATTCACACCACACCTATAAACCTAACCCCTAACCCTAAAAAGGGGAGTCCCCCCCATGGGGACCAGGCTTCGGTCCCCACAAGAACCCTCGGACCCCAGAAAGATAGTAAAAGTCAGGAAACTGGTCCTCAGGAGGTCAGAAATACAAACACACACACACACACACACACACACACACACACACACACACACACTATCTTATAATAACTGGATTAAATAATCTGCTGAAAGGTTGAAAAATCTAAGCTCATTTGAATCCGCCACTCTGGAATAAAAGTAAATCCAAAACGCAGAAGTAAATTTTACTTTGTCAAGGTATCTGATTTCTCAGTAAAAAGAAACTTTGAGTCATTTAACAAGTAAACTAGGAAAACTGAAAGTCTGTTGGGTTTTTTTTCTCTTAAGCAAATAAAAAAAAAAGGATTAGTAATGTGTATAAAATGTAGTTCTGTTACATCTCTTAATGTGAATTTATTTACTTGATTTACCCAATTGAACAGGAAAAATATAAGATTTATGCAATTAATTTAGATGAATTATTGATATTTAGTTTGGCATGTTGATATGATTTCCATGTTCCTGACAATCTGCGGCTTAAAATTATGATATCCGTGACTTAGTGGAGATCAGGGTGAAGTTCTGAAACCAAGTTTGTTAGTACGTTGTGTCTCACCAAGAACTGCAGGAAGATGGCCAGGTGGCTGGGCGTGAACGGCACTAGGAAGGCGCTCAGGCTGCTGTAGAAGAATTTGACGCAGGCCTGGCTCTGTAGGCTCTGCTGACCTGACTTCTGAAGCTTCCTGATGGTGTAAAGTGAACAGCAAACCACCACCACTGCAGGCCCCAGGAAACCAAACACCATCAAACAGCTGATTACCACAGGACTCCATCCTTTCTCTGAAAACCTGTGGAAGCAGTGGATCTCGGTCTGGTTGCTGTCCCTGAAGTTGTAGGTGACTGGAAAAACTGCAGAAAAGGTCAAGATCCAGACTCCCATGCAGGTGATCAGAGCTGCCTTGGGGGAACGTAGCTGCTTGGCTCTGAATGGGTGACAGATAGCCACCCATCTATCCACAGCTATGCACATGATCATATAAATGCTGCCGTAATTACCAACAAAATACAGACTTTCCAAAAAGGAGCAGAGAGGCCAGGATGTACCAGGCCACTTGTATTTTGCAGCGTGCATTTTGAAGGGTAAAGGGAGCAGCAGTAGGAGGTCCATCAGAGCCAAACTGGTCATGTAGATGGTTGACTCGATCCATTTCCTCAGACACATGCAGAACACCAGCAGAGCGGCCATGTTGAGAAAAAGCCCCACGACAAATATAGGAATGTAGATGATAAACTCCAAAGTCTTCATGAGCTCGTCCACATGCTCGGTCGAACAGTCGTCTGCTCCGATGTGCCTGAGAAAAAAACAGCTTAGCTTGATTTAATCAGCACCGTCAATATTTCTAATCAGACGTGAAAGTCTCTCAAATGAATGTGCCTTTCCTGCCATGACTTTTAGTTCTCACACAGGAACAAATACAGTTAAAACCACTATCTTTTGACTAGTGAAACTTCTCAGATGTGTGGGCACAAGAGCTGCAGGCTTGTCTGTCTTTGTTTCTGTCATAAAGGCCAAACGCAACATACCACTAAAACTCTTTAAATATTTCAAATATCCGTCCCACGGTCTCGAGTCCTAAATCAGAAGCAACAAAAGACAAAAACTTGATGCAAATTTTAACTTTCATGTTGGTGGAAATCACTCAGACGTCAAAGTAAAGCTGCGTTCCTCAAAACAGATTACGTTTCTATGGAAACAAACTTAATTTTTCAATCGATCAATCACATTTTAGCAAATTGTAATTTAACCCCAACAGAGATTTGCAATGATTTTGACCCCAAAGAAGAAAGCTTTTCACAACACTTGTTGCAATTGAAAAAAAGTGTAAAACTATTTTTAATATGAGGAAGAAGGATAAAAAAACAACCTAAAATCGTCACAAACAGAAAGTAAAAAGATACTTTTGAGAATAAACACACCTGAAATACTTTATCAAACATCCAATACACAAAGAATCCAACCCATTTTTATTTATCGGGGTTCTTGTTAAATGGAAAATGTGAAATTAAAGTGTTTTTCTTACCCCATGATTGTCTCAGAGGAATTTTCAGTGTTTCTTTCTGACTGTCTGTGCTGTGCCAGACACGCTTCTGCTTTTTCTACCTTTTGTTGTTTCATCACCACTTCCTGAGTCATGCCACACATCATGTATGTTTTCTCAGATGTCTCTCAGAGCTAAACTTGCCCAGCAGGTTAGTTACTGACAAAATTATGAGGAGGATCTCTGTCAAAGTTACCGAAAAGAACATTTAATAAGGAGAAACGAGAAGCGTGTACGCTGCATTTACATTTCCTATTTGTTGTCTCTGCATGGCATTGTTAGTGTTCCACTACCTGAAAATGTTTTTTTTTTACTGAAACAGGTTCTTCAAATGTGTTAAATTGTAAATAAATTATCACTGGCTTTTTTTAAAGTATGAAAGCCATAAAAGATTTCAAGAAAATGAGTTTAATAATCAAGATTTTTCACTTGAAAGCACGAATTCTAGAATTCTAACCTCGAATAGTGCACAGAGCATGAAAATACACTCAAAAACTATCTCAAATCAACATGCTGTCACTTTTAAACAAGATTAAAAGGATAAATTCCCTAAAAGAGACACATTACCTGAAACACAAACTAAATTATTAAATGGAATTGAGGAAACACTGGCTAACATCACAGGTCTCTTGTGACTGCTTCTGATTGTGGTTTATATTTCCCTAAACTGGAATTTACCATCCAAATATAACTGATTGGTTTTGTCAGCTGTTGCTGAAACGTGCACAAAAAAGCTGTAAACATGTGATGTGTTTTGGTTTGGTTGGTGATTTATTTCCATGAATCCAGCATAAAAAAAGTCCAGACACTGTGATTTCTGAACCAGTGTTGCAGCTGCGGTGTTTACTATCTGGTATTGGTCTGAATATCCTCCATATCAAAGTAAATGACTGTGTTCTGAGCTGAAAGTGCCTGTGAGAAACTGCAGAAGCAGATTTAGACTGTGATTATTGTCTAAGCGTGTCCTGGTTTCATGTGCTGAAATGACTTTTCTGAATTTAAAGTGTGAGAAAATCTCACTGCTGCCTCTTTCATTGACTGAGGGTTGGATGTTATGAGAAATCTGGCGGCGGGGAAGATTTTGTTGACTTGTTTAAAATCAGAGCAAACTTTGGCGGTTGTGAGTTGTTGCTTTCGCTTTGTTGAAAATCCTGAGCTTTTACTGAGAACTTATAAACTTTCTCTGTACGCTGCCACCTGCTGACACACCTGCCTCATTTCAACCATATTTAAGTTATTTAAAGGATTCATAAACTTTTTTTTGTAATTAAAGTTTTTATTGTTTTCAAAACTTTTATAACATACAAAAACAGACATGTACAAAACAAACAAAAAAGAAACACACAGACTGGTGCACCCCCCCACCCCGTCCCCTTTCCCATTCAGGGTACCACGGAGTCATAAACTTTTAATACCGTGGATACCCACGCACTATTATGGAAGCCGAAAATGGCCATCCTTGATAAAAAAAGGGGTGTTTTCCCGAGATAACGACTTATTTATCTTGTTGTCTCGTTATAACGGATCTCGTTTTCCCGAGATAACGACCTACTTATCTCGTTATAACGGATCTCGTTTTCCCGAGATAACGACCCACTTATCTCGTTGTAACGGATTGCCTTTTCCCGAGATAACGACCCACTTATCTCGTTGTAACGGATTGCCTTTTCCCGAGATAACGACCCACTTATCTCGTTGTAACGGATTGCCTTTTCCCGAGATAACGACCCACTTATCTCGTTGTAACGGATTGCCTTTTCCCGAGATAACGACCTACTTATCTCGTTGTAACGGATCTCGTTTTTCCCGAGATAACGACCTACTTATCTCGTTGTAACGGATCTCGTTTTTCCCGAGATAACGACCTACTTATCTCGTTGTAACGGATCTCGTTTTTCCCGAGATAACGACCTACTTATCTCGTTGTAACGGATCTCGTTTTCCGAGATAACGACCTACTTATCTCGTTGTAACGGATCTCATTTTCCAGAGATAACGACCTACTTATCTCGTTGTAACGGATCTTGTTTTCCTTTCCGTTATCCTGAGTGTACAGCCTTAACTCAGTTAATGAAACATAAAAAAAGCGTGATTTTGATCAGGACAAAGCTTTTGATTGTGGAAAATGTAATCAGCATCCATCACTGATAAAGCTGAAGTGGAACTCATTTTCAGCCATTCATTTATTTAAATTACTTAACAGATCACACTGGCCACATTTTTAGGCATTCAGCAGCATCTGTTTGAGCTTTCTTCTTTTTGCCATTTCAACTTTTAAACCTCTGACTGACGGATGTTCTGATGCGTTCTGTTCATCAAGCTTCTAAATGTGTTAAAATAACATGCAAAAGTCAAAAAGTCTAATTTTATGCAGTTGTTTATTCAACATGAAATGAAGAAGGCGACATTATTACAGCAACAATCTGCTTTACAGATAAGGACAAAATAATTCTACTAACACGAGTTTAATCTGAAATAAAAAAAAACAAACTATTTTCATCCCATGAAATGTTCTTACAATTCTTTTATGACTCTTTGGGTATTTTAAATGACGTTTTCACTCAAAGAAGTTAAATCAATAAGAATCCGATGTGTGGGAACAATCGTCACAAGCATACAGATAAAAACAGAAGGCTGAGGACGGAGACAGAGAAACAGGAAGTCGAGAAATGTTCAGCTTTCACTGGAAGAACCAGCCAGTTTATTTATTTGAGAGAAACATCCACCTGCCACAGACTTCAGCATCTCTGCAGGACAGGTGAGGGGGCGAGTTCAAAGATATGAGCTAAAAATGACTGACACACACACACACGCTCGCACACACACACACAAAGTGAAATACATTCACTTTAGGAGGCTGTAAATTTCCTGATTGTGATGACGATGAGAGCGAGGAGGACTGACGCTCCCAGGAAGATGGCTATAATTATAGCTGTAATGGCCCCTGGACCCAGACCACCTGCACACACACACACACACACAAGCACAGTCATTAAAACATTTAAAAAACATGTGTTAGATTCATCAAAGACGTATGAGTTTTACCTGCATCCACATCCAGGGTGTTGGACAGTGTGGCATCCTCGTAGTAGAAGGACGTGACAGACGGATGTGGAAAGTCCTGGTAAGGGATTTTGGTGGTACTTTCAACAGGTGGATCTCCTGACATGGTGTCTTGGTGGTCCCTTCTTAATAAGGAGGGGTCCAACACCGTCTCTGCCAGAAAGAAACCAGAAAAAGACTTCTTAACCAAGAAAGTTTCTGTTGGTGTTAATTAAAAGAAGTCATTATTAAAGGCCTGACAACCTCAACGGCTCTGTGATGGTGCTTGTTGACGTGTCTCTGGAACATCGCTGCAGTTTTTATTTAAAAATCCAAAGGAACGAGAGGAAAATTTGATCATCGGCTACACTAAAAAAAACCTCTTCATGTAGAAGCCCACCCATTTAGACACTAAGTGATTTACTCACCAACGTCCTGCATTCCTGCACAACCAGAATCAAAACATGTTTACAGCTCTCGCTCTGAAGGGTCCTTCATCTTCTTTTAAAGTTTCTGTTATATAGTCAGCGCATGTGATAAAACAATACAGATATAAAACTGACTTCAGGTCCGTTGTGGCAGCAGTTAAAACTCTAAAATGGCTGTTTGATGTTTGTTTTTTGATGCTGCTGTGTTGACTCTGCAGCTTCCTGTCCTGTAGCTGGCTTTAAGTTCGGAGGCCCGGGGCCTGCGGCCAGCACAGCCATCAATAAGTCCTTCAGCTGAGGACACAAAAGGCAGCTTGTCCGACCACGCGGGCTGGCAGGCTGCAACCAGTAACAACCAGCCAGGCCCTCGGTCGACACCGGCTCAGCGCTGGATGTCAAACAAACTTGTTTATTAAATCCTGTGGCCTGAAAACAGCAAAAAATAATGTCTTTTCTGTAAGTGTTTGTTTCCACCAGCCAGCGCAGGTTTACTCATGCCTGTAGTTTCTAAAACATGGCTGACGGAAACAGACAAATCTATGTCACAGACTCAAAGTCCTTTGACCCACAGCACTGACATGTGAACCGAAAAACTCCAACTTCAGTCTTTGATAAGCATAAATAATAATATATATATAATATAATAAAAAAAAGTTTGCGCCCCTTTGTTTGATTATTCAAGAGTTTAATTATTATTTTCTCATTAATTGAGATTTTTTTATGGTTTAAATTGGCCAATTATTGCCAACTATTCCAAACCGTGTTAGAACTTGTTTGTAAAAGCATGTCAGCGGCATGTGAATTATCTGTTACACGACCTGATGTAGATATATTTTCTTCTTTTCTAATAAGCTTCAGAACAAGCTCTAATCTCAGCTGTTTAGCTATTTCTTCCCAAAATTCTTAGGCTAGTTCATTACACATCTGTTATTGTGTTTTATCTGATATTTGTTTAGCATTTCTTGCTAAATTAGCTTCTCATCACAGTCACAACCATTTAAATCCACAGATTTTAGCTAATTATGCCTTATTTCTTATCATTTTTTATTATTAATTGGGGCTGATTCAGCTCATTTGTTCAAGTTATTTGTTACATTCAGAGACATCGGAACACATTCCCCCCACACAGTGGCAGATCCAAATAATGATAGCAGTCATATTTTTAATAGCTATTATTATCTTTTGATACTCTTTTAAGACCGTATATCCAGACTGAGTGCAGCTGACAGTAAGGAAGGATTTCAGACATTAAACCACAGAGGGCCATTTGTTGTTACCTCCAGGCTCCTCGGTCAGGATTTCACACCAGCCAGACAGATGACAATGCGCCCAGGCAAGTGTGTGTGAAAAATAACCTTGCAGGGCATCGAAACCACAAAGTGATGCAGCACAAACACATCGTGCTGTCTGTGCCCTCGTTTCACCCTCCTTACTGGCCAAGTTTTTCAAAATAAAATATCTGATTCGCTGGAAAATCTCCGAACAGTTTTCTTTGTTGAAGATGAAGTCAGTGCTGTTTAAATGTAATCTGTTCCTACTTGTTGAATCGACATGTTACGCTAACATCCCATCATTTTTTGGTGTGTTTCAGCATCTTAAGTCATTTTTGCATTTTGTGTGAAGGACAGTGAGGTCCTTGTTATCCTGCTGTTCCTCTTTGACCTGTAGCTCTGACCTTCAGGCCCGAGAGCCGTGCTGTTCTGTAGGATTCTCTGAGAGATATTACAAAGAGATTCAGAGCGAGAGGGGGAGTAAAACAGAAAAGGCTTTGATTTCCTTATCTGATAGTGTTTAGATGTTTTTTTTCTTTCTTTTTTTTCCTGTGAGAACCAGTTGAACGATAACACAACCCACGTCATATGAAGTCTAAATCCTCCGCAGCAACTAAAATCTCCACCAGTCCGACGCTGAATCACTTCAGCTCAGGTTGAGTGAGAGGAAAGTTTTTTAATGTTTTTTTTTTTTAGCGTCATTCGAACATCAAGCATCATGAAAGTCTCTGAGTCATCATGTCTGTCAAAGAGCAGCTTTCAAACCTCCAACAACTGCATCATTTACAGCACACACACAGTACGGGCCCTGATACTGGAGAGAGGGAGAAAAGACTTTCTATCAGGTGTAAAAGATACAAATTTCCACTGAAATGTTTCAGTCTTTCAAACTAAAATTCAGATAGCCTAAAAAATGACTCTATTTTTTATGAAATAAGTCTGTATAATAGGTTTTCTTTATGAAACATTTCCTCACTCAACTGCAGCAGAAGCAGGAAAAGTTGCATGCGTGTCGTCTGATTTTGACAATTAAAAGAATCTAGTTGGTTTACCTGTGCGCACAAAGGCAGTGAAGAGGCTGAAGAGCATCAGCAGGACAACTCGGTGGACCCTGCTGTGAACCATGACGACTGGGAAGGACGAGCGTCTCCAAAAGTCCTGGAGCAGCGACTTCCAGCGAGAAGCTGACCCTGGAGGAAAGGTAGGCAGCTGAGGGGTGAGAAAAGGGGGCTGGACAAGGTGTGAGCAGCAGCACAGGCTGGACACTGAACACTTTGTGAAAGTATCACCACAGAACTAAAGCCCCCCCCCCGAAACTCTTCTGGACACAAACCTGTGTGTCAGGACGGTTACAGGTCACGTCATGAAAATCTCTGCTGTTTTTCATATTTACGTTGCAGTGTGGGTACATTACTTTACAGTAAAATAAAACACATTTTATCATTAATACTACTGGATTAAAGTATTCTACAGTATTTTAAGGTGGTACTTATTATTGAACTGTGAAATAAAAGCTCTGATGAAACTTGTTCTGCCACTTATTCTGGCTTTAATGTTCAGAAAGAACTTTAAACCTCCAAATTTTTTTATATGGATCAATTTTTATTATAAAAACTTTAATAACTTTTAAAATTAAAAACTATTTCAAATGTTTTTTTGTCAGCTAACTGAACATCATCAGCTGCAGTTTTAGTACAGATTTATACTTATTTTCACACAGAAAATTGTGTAGAACTGAAAGTAAAATCAAACATGCTGAACTGAAGCAAAGCAGATACATTTCTAGAACCCCCCCACATCTGTTATCTGATGCATCAATGTGGTAACATCTGCAAAGCTCTAAAAATGTATTCCCAGCAGACGTACCTGTTCATTTCACATAATTTAAGATGATTATTTCTAACATTTTCCAGTTTTTATCACTCACCTGTTTACATTTTTAATACACGTTCAAATTTAAATCGTTTTGATGAAATTCATGTTTTTCCACAAACAAACTGCAAATAGATAAATGATAAATAATGAGGTTTTAATTTAAACTTCAGCTCATTCATCATTTAATCAAAGGAAAATATTTGACAGAAATTGGGTTTTTTATAGAATTTAACTATGATAACATTGGGTAATAATCTTAAAATCTTTTTTATTTAAACATTTGCAGATTAATGAGATTCTTCTGTAAAACTTTCTCATTAAAAAACTGATCAAATGTGTTCATTTGCAACACAAAAGGTTAATAATCAGTTTTGTCTTGATATTTAATTACTTTATCAGTTTTTATTACTTCTTTTGTTTACTTTAGCTGTTTATTCTGGTTCCTTGAACAGATTTCTGACATTTATTGTAGTTCTAAAATTTATTTTTTAATAAAAAAATATCTTAAGTAATCTATTAAAAAAATGTTTATAACAAGATGTTTCTGCTCAGTCTCTGTTGTTTCTGTCAGTGAGAGGCTGAAAGCAGCTGATGTCAACATTAAATCATCAAAACAGCTGATTTAATTATTATCTGTAAAGCTGAAGAGGAACTAATAACATCAAATTGTGGTAAATATGTTGAAACTGGTAGAATTAGACTAAATTTAATCAGTGCATCACAAAATTCAAATCAATTTTTCAAAAATCTGATTGGATGAAAATTGCATCAGTTATTTTTAGATAATTTTCATAAAATGTGTCTATTTTCTGCATTATGCTTCGTGACATCAGCAGATGGTAGTTTTAACAGTTTAAAGAGGATTTTCTTACATTCTGAGTCCGTGTAACTTTCAACAAACTGAATCGGTGGTTTTCGGTTCCTCTTTTATGTTTTAACAACAATGACTAACTGGATGTTTTTTTAAGTAGAAACATCTGGATTGGTGACAGAGCAAGTTTTACTTCTTAAGTAATCTCAAGCCAAGTTGTTGTGACTAATCTCGATTCAACCCTCAGATCCAAACTAGATACTCGTTTCCTGTTAGAAGATTAAAATGTCCTGGCAGATTGTCAGTGAGGGTAAAAGAAAAGCAACACGAAGCAACTTTCTGCTTTAGAACGTTGCTTGAAATGTTTTAATCAGTAAAAGGTGACTAAATGCAGCGTGACGGCACGACAAACGCTTCAGAGACACGTGTGAACAGCCCACACAGACTGTTTTATTTCATACTGCAATAAAAAAGTATGACTCCAGCAGATCAGTTTCATATATTATAATACAGATGCAGAGTTGAAAGTTTATTCTTTAAACAGCCTAGTATTTTACAAGAAATAGATAACTAGTTGGAACTTTTGAACATGTCCTTAAAACAGGACATTAGTGGGCACGAATCCTTGGGCTCTGAGTTCGCCGTCATTATCCATGAACACTCAGCTGAAGAAAAGGGATGAGGAGGGGGGGCTTTTAATAAATAAAACAAAAACAATGATATAATTTCTCTACCTCTGACCATACTAACCCACCCAGATTTCCACACTTAAAAAAAACCAACAATCCACATTAAAGGAGGCCAAATTGATTGTTTCCATGAGAAGCTGTAGATGGAACGTTGAGCTCAGGATCTTGGCACCCTGACTCGGAGCTGATGTGTGCGATCTGACCACAGAAGGCCTGATTCAGGGGGAAACTGAAAGGTACAGGTGTGGAAGCAGTAAAGAGACGGGGGTTTGGGTAAAAACAGCTGCTGTTCAAACTGGATACAGTCAGTGGGAGCTGATTGGATCTGCAGTCCCTTAAAGGTCCTCCAAAGTCTCAATTTCTCCCATATTCAACCTCTCAGAAGACGCGTTCACAGAAAAACCTGGAATTTAATTCAAAGCGTAAAAAATGAAATTAGAGATGGATGAAAGATACAAAAACCCAAATTTGATTTTGGTTTGGGAGACGGATGTTCTCACCTAACAGGCTGGGGTCTGCTCGGACCATCTTCTGCTTCTTTTTCTTCTTCCCTGAGGTGACGGTCTCGAATCGCTGCTGCGGGACGCTCACGTGGTTGGACGGGTAGATCGTCGATGATCCCATTCCACCCCACACAGAGTCCTTAGAAAAAAAAATGGAATTTAACAGATAAAAACCTCCTTGTGCAGATGCTGATTCATAAAGACGGAAACAAACTCGTTAAAAATCCAAGATGCTAATGGAAGAATTCCTGAGAACAACGTCCACACAACACTGAATCTTTAGCTTAATTAGCTTAGCATTTGTTTTCCCTACATGCTTAACTGCAGGTACTTAGCCTCAGCACAAAGATCAAGTGATACAATGATAATCCTGTTGTGTAAACCTTTCTGCAGTAAATGGCTGTGACAAGCTCCACCCACAACACAGGTGCATTCTTTAACCCCTTTCACACAAGCTAACGGTTAAACAACAACCCTCACAGACACGGTACTTCCTGTAGAATAAAACACTCGAGTTAGCTTTCTCAAATCAGCAAGTGAGAAAACTTAGCGGAGAATCTCCTTTCTGACAGCTGTAAGATCATTAAACAGGAAGTGTGACACGTTTAGGGGCTTGAATAACTGGAAGTCTCAGAGTAAAAGAAATACCTCGCTTTGTAAAGTCTAAATGCCTCGAGTGGAAAGACTGGAAAGTGAAAACAGCAGCAGAACATCTGGATCGCCGCATACTGAGACTTATAATAATGGTTAGCGTATCTTACCTGCTGCTGCTTGGCTTGCTGTTGGCTTGACGGCGCCTGTTTCTGTTGGTTAGCGTTCTGTTTGGCACGTCGTTCCAGGAACTGCCTGGCGAAGTCCTTGGATTCAGGAGTGTCTCCCAAATAGGCCCTGATATAGTCGTGCACCTCATATGGAGAGTCCACCTCCTTCAAGAAGGATGCAAACGTAGGAACTGGCAGCAGAAGAAACAGAACTTGTTAACGCTTCTCTGTCCACAGCTGTGTGACGTAACAGGAAAGGTTTTTTAAGACTCACCATCTAGATTGTTGGCTGTGTTGAGGGTGTGCAGTGTTTGCTCACACCACTGCATGAACGTGTCCTTCTGGCTCTTATTGACTCCTTGAAACAACTTTAGCAGCTTTTCCTCCTCGTCTACCTTCTTACTGGTTCGCCCACTCAGAGAGTTACTTCATGAACAGAAAGTGGAACACAAAAGAACTTACTAAGATCTGTGGATTACTCACATCCTTCATGTGATAAGTCATTGTTTCCATCGGCGGATGTGACTAAGACTATTTTTTTAATTTGGGATCTGAAGAAGAAGAAATACCTGAGGTTGGCGTTCCCCTTATTGTTCTTCTGAGTGTTGCCTTTTTTATTCTGAGGTGGTTGTTGGACCGCTTCCTTCACGGCCTCGTCCCAGAAGCCCATGTTTGAGTTGTGGGTGTCGCCCCAGATGCTACTGGAGTCCCAGTTAGTGCTGGTGTTAACGGACCCCCATACAGAGTTACTCAGTGACGTCTGAGGACATGTGTTGACAAGTGACACCATGAAAATCTACATACAAGTGAGCAGTTTTCTATCATTTTCATCCCGTTTCATCTGGTTACATACAGTTCTGTTCTGGGGTCGGGTCTGTTGGGTGATGATGGGTGGTTGTGGGTGATGATGTTCCTTCCGCTGCTTCATCTGCTGAGCTTCTTCCCTCTGAATCTCCAGCAGAGACTTGGTGACCACAGGCTGTTTGGCCATGTTGCCCCAGCCGGACAGCTTGGCGTGGGACTGCTGAGCCTGCTGCAGGGCCTGTTGCTGCTGCTGCTTCAGGAGCTCTTGATGCTGACGTCGCTGCTGAGAGACAGTTTTTTTTTAATGTGTCAAGTTCTGGACTTAAATTCTGGTTTTCGTTAGCTGAGGTGGAGGTCTGCTGCTCCCTATTCTTACCTCCTCCCGTGTCTGCCGTTCTTTCTCTTCTTCTAGTTTCTGGATCTCGGCCAACGACAGGGCGTTCTGAGTCTGATTGATGGTGTTGGTTGACTGCTGTCCCCACTTGGAGGTAGATGGAAGCTGCAAAGCAGGACAGGACGTTGGGTTAAACTACAGCCTGCTGTCTCAGTTTCTGATGCATCATCATCATCTCTTACCTTAATTTGTGCGAGCTGCTGTTGTTGCTGCTGCTGCTGTTGCTGCAGGCGTCTGAGAGCTTCTTGTTGCTGCTGCCTCTGTCTCTGCAGCTCCTGTTGTCTATGGGCCTCCTGCTCTCTTCTCTTTTGCTCCTCTTGTTGCTGAATAAGAGCAGCTGCAGCTGCTGCAGCGGTGGCTGCCGCAGCAGCTGCAGCTGCAGCGGTGGCTGCAGCCTCCTCTTCTGCCCGTTTCTCCTCCTCGAGCCTCCTTAATGCTTCTAGCTCCTCCTGCTGCTTTCTGTACTCCTCTTCCTGATAAAACACAATCCTTCCTTTAGCCAAACATTTAGATTAAATATTAAATATATCACATTTTGGAAGCGCACCTGTTTGCGTAGGAACTCTTCCCGTTTCTTCTTCTCCTCCTCTTCCCGTCGCCTTTCCTCTAACTTTCGGAGTGCTTCCTCCTGTGCTAGTCTCTCCTCTTCTTCTTTTTGCCTCCGCTGTGCCTCCTCTTGTTCCCTTTGGCGTCTTAAAGCCTCCTCCTAAACGTTCCAACAATGGACCAGTCTCAGTGCCATCAACAGAAACAAGCTTCTCACTGAACAACAAAACCAAGTGATTGAAACGGACAAAATGCTCGACCTGTTTTTGCCGCGCTAGCTCCTCCTCCTCACGCCGTTTTCGTTCCTCCTCCTGTCGCGCCCGGAGAGCTTCCTCCATGCGTTTCCTGTCTTCTTCCTCTCGTTTCGCTCTCATTTCTGCCTCACGTCTGTCCAGCTCCAACTATCGGAAGTTCACACAGAAGTTCACTCGCAGCAGAGGAGATCGAATCACTTCAACTTCAATTTATTCCCAAAATAATTAATTACATAATTAAGTAAAAGAATGGACAGACGTGTCTCTGTTAGGGGACACTTGGGACTAGACACACTAATCCTCATCACATTCCAGCTTCTTTTATAAACAGAAAATAGTTGTGAGAAGCAAAGATCCATTATTAAATCAGGATTTCTCCGGAGTTAAAACTAATCATGTGGTGTAAATTGATTGAAATCTCAGAGGAGACCTAAGACCTCAACCGACCTGTAAACTTTCAGACAAAACAAACTTTGACATGTGTTCCTGCTTACTTTAGCAGACTTCGCCTTCTCAAACTGTTGCATCTGTTCGATAGTTGGAGCTTGTGCCATCGACTCAATAGGCAGATCCCAGACGCTGCTGCCTTCCCAGGCTGTTGGAACCACAACATGTTTAAGTATAACAGCAGAGCTTCCCGAGAGCCCGACACTGCAGAACATAGAAGTCAGAAACTCACCGCTTGTAGCAGCTTGTTGGAGGTTTGGTGTGCAGGAAGCCTGAGAGGAGGGATTCTGCATTTCCCACACAGAACCCGAGTCTTGTACAGACAAGGATCGAGTAACAGGAGGTAGAAGACTCTCAGAAGCACTGCAAGGATGCATGAAAACAAAAAACAAATAAACAAAACCTCCCTTCATGGTGCCACAACCACTGATCTGTTGACAGTCATTTAGAAGTTCTCCACCTGATCTTAAGAGCCTGGTATTGCTGTAGAAGCAGATTTATTTGCTGTTGTTGCTGCTGCTGCTGTTGAGGAGGAGCTGAGTTAAGAACTAAAGCTTTCTGCTGAGCCATGGCCTGGGCGTACTGCTGCCTGCAGGGTCACAAACAGACAGAAAACATTCACATCATGGTGGATGTAAACATGGTTTTCATTTGTTCTGGAAGGAAAGACAAAGCCGGATCAACCCAACAGCACCTTCAGCTCAGATTACACAAGTCCACCCAGCTGCTGCTACTTTATAGTGCGTCTTTCAACATACATTTCTAACACACGTTTATAACCTTTAACCTCTAGTGGAAACATCTGTTACTGTTTGTGTCAGATGTGGTTTTGAGCTGAGCTGAGATGTTACGCCCTGCCAACAGATTCATCGTTACAGCTAAAAACATCAAATATGAAACTGGTGAAAACACGAAACACCAAAAAGTTTAGCATCTTACAGTAAATCTAAAGTCAAAGCTGTTCAGAGTAAACCGTGAGGATGGATTTCAGACCTAGATAGAAAGGTTCAAACAAAACTAAATAAATCTGAAAACCCCTTTTTAAAGAATGAAAACCTGCACCTGTAGTTAACTGCCAGTGTGACCTAGTTAGAACTCTCAGTCAGACCACAGCTCTGTCTCCTTTTGCTTTAGTCCAAATTGAAAAGAACAAGAGTGAAAAATAAGGTTTTCTTAAGAAACATCTAATTTCCAAAAACTCTCATTGGCTGCTGAAGCTGAAGAGGTTACAATCTAAATCAGGTGATGTGACTTTTATTCTGAAATCACCATATTAAGAAAAATCTACAAGCAAACTGGACAAAGAATCTTTTAAAATTAAAGGGAACTTGTTATTTATATTTTCCCAAAACATTTTCAACAGTTTGGATAAGTTATGTGCCCTCATAGTGAATGAATCATGATTTATTAATAATATAA
The DNA here is from genome assembly GCA_006937955.1 of Pachypanchax playfairii. Taxonomy (NCBI): domain Eukaryota; kingdom Metazoa; phylum Chordata; class Actinopteri; order Cyprinodontiformes; family Aplocheilidae; genus Pachypanchax; species Pachypanchax playfairii. Next base: position 3,000,843 of record SSNP01000021.1, read on the forward strand.
TATTTCTACTCTGACATGAGCTGCTGTATGAAACTCTTACTGATTCCACACACTCAGATCTGTTTGAAGTTAAATATGATCAGATATTAAAAACTGTGGGAGGTTTGTTGTGTCAGGTGTGACTCTGACACACCTGAGGAGGTACTGATACTGCAGCTGCTGTAACTGGTAGAGGTTGAGGGCGGTGAGCTCCTGCTGTCGCTTTAACCGTTCCTGATCACCGTCTGCCTGCGACACAAAGGAAGAAAATCACAGCTGTGTGAAAAGATGTCCAAAAAGTGTTCTACAACGCCATCTACAGGTCATCTACAGGTGTAAATTCCTTATAATCTTGAAGACATTTGAAGGTGCTGTTACCAACTTCAGAATAATCACATTGTTTATTTTACTGGAATTTGAAACAGAAACATCTTAATACTGCTGGAGTTCTTTCTATGAAACGGTAAAACATCTCAGTTTCAACATGCGGAATGTTTTTATCTCCATTCTAGATAAAAATCTGGGTGTATGAGTTTTATAAATCGTTGTTTTTTGCTTTTATTTATATTTATTTGGAAATGGAGTTGTGTCTCTTGGGCATAAAACACTAATTCAACTTCATATTTATCTCGTTAATAGAAAAACTCTGTTTTCAAATGAATTTTAAAAGGAAGAAAAAAAAAGAACGTAAAACTCAAGACACAACCATGTGATGTGAACGCAGCAGGTTGTTTTCATGTGTCGGTTTTATTTCCAACCACCTTGGAAAAAACAAATAAAAACACCCAACAGCGAGGGGAAAGAATCAGTGTCACGTTTTAAACACAATGTCCAGAAAAGTGATATTAAATCCAAAATCCTGTTAGACTTAGACTGAAGTGCATCACATACATTTCAGTCAGACTCCATGGTAACAGGTGAAAACAAAGTAAATCGGTGTTGCAGGACCATATTTTGCTAGGATCCTTACTTGTAGTGGTGGAGGCGCAGGGCCTGGAGTGAACGGCACCCGCCCCCAAATCTTCATCATCTCTCCCAGAGGCTGAAACACTTCATCACATCCTCTTTTGACCAACAAAGACACGGTGAAGTAACCAGCCTGAAACCACTCCGACATCTCTTGATTGCTAAACGGACCTGAGGGAAGAAAATTGTCCAAATATAAGAAAAACTTTTAAGATGAAGGTGAAATTATAAGCACATAAATAAGTTTGTAGCTCACCCTGTATCTCCCCCTGAGGGTCCTTGTAGAACCACTTGAGAGCAGCTTCGTGGGTTAGAGGCAGCCCTGCAGGTTTAGGCTTCTCTGAAGTCTTTGCTGAAAGTCTGTCATCATCCACTCCACTGTCTTGCAGATATGCTACCATCTTTTCTGCCTCCTGGGTAACAATTGGAACATTACAGCCATTTAAATCTGCAGGTGCTGCTTCTCAGCTCATCAGACAAATGAACCCAGACTGGGTGAGTGTCAACATCTGCAGCGTTAAAAGATTTATCTGCAATACGTTTTTCTTGTTAAAGACGATAAAACGTACTTGTTCGAAATGTTTTAGTCCCTCGTCTTCATCAGTGTCGTGTTGCACAGTGGTGGGCCTGCTTATTGGTGCTATTATACTCAATGTGAAGGGCGAGGCATTGTTTATTGCCACAGGGACTTCTATTTGCTTTTGTTGTGGAAGCTGAACAGTGGATGATGGAGCAGACACTTTGCAACAGAAACAGAGAAAACACAGACGTTAGATCCCTGAAGTTTAAATAAGTTTCACATCGACACCCCAGAAACAAGTCCCACCTGGTAGGGATGTGGAAACGTGAGCCATGGGAAGTGACTCCAGCATGTTAGTGGAGATTTGGACACGCATGGGGGCTTTACAGGACTCCGCTTGGAGCTCCAGGGCTGGCTGCCGTTCGGATGCTCTCTCAGACTCTTCTGTTCTGTTTGGTTGTGTTGGGAGCAACGAAGACTGACACTCTGAGACCGCCGGAGCAACAGGTGGAGCAATAACTGGAGCGTCCTCCGAAACTCTGGATAACTCTGATACAAGAGATGCACAGCTAATTAGAATGTCATTTTTTCTTATGAGTTGAGGAACAAAGTTTTATTTCTTTAATTCTCCACTTTCATCCCGTGATACTGAGAATGTTACAGAGGACAGAGTGAAAATGTCCGTTTTTGGACACAAGATAATAATCTGGACTGGGTAGATAAGAAAACAGACCTTTTTGCTCAGTTTCTCTTCTGGACTCTTTTTCTGTCTCTTTGGTCTCCTTGGGTTGAGTGTCCTGCTCCTCCAGACCCTCCTCACACTCCTCCAAGGGTCTGAAGTCGAGCTCTGCCTCCTCTGGGATCGGCTCCTTCGAAGCTTTCTGAAAGAACAACAGGAAGACATTTGTCTTAAATCTTCTCTAACTGTTCATTTACTACATGACGTTCCAGTAAAATCAGAACAAGCCATTTATTCTGTTATATATTTATCTCTGTTTCAGATCTGTTACCTTCAGAGAGAGAAAAGCTCCTGAGGAGTCAAACGTTCCTGCTTCTTCGTCTGCGTCCTCCAGACACCACTCCGGTAAGCTGTCCCTCTCGTCCTCCAGGCTGCCGCTGCCTGACCTCGGCCTCCTGTAGCCGCGCTCGTCTTCTCTCGCATCAAACGGGAAACGCCTGCGCTGGTCTGGGTGTTCCCGCCACCCTGCAGACCGAGGACCGTCTGGGAAAAATATCACAAAGAAGTAAAATGATAAAGCAGTAAACTCCACTTTTACTTTCATGAACTCTTAATATGCACAAACATAAAATAAAACATGACTTGACATGCGATTTGAATAAATTTAAATATCACTATGACACGTTCAATCTGACAAACCGAGAACATAAGTTGATGGTTTCTATTAGCAGGACAGCATGATCAACCACACAGCAAAAAACCTACTATGATATCACTCAGTGAAAACAGGCCAGTTCCACACCACGACCCCCAGCTGGTTCGCACAATGTAAGAAACCCAGTGAGTGCTCAGGAATATTAGACAGGTACTTTTAATTAGAGCTGCTTGATGATAGAAAAAAATCCAAATTATAATTATCTGGTCCAAACTGAAATCACATCTGTTTATTTATTGAAAAACATCCCGTAAAACCCTTAAAAAAGTGTATTATAAATGTAAGCTATATTCTATATGTGTTTTTTTTAAATATATTTGAGCTGTATTAAAGAAATATTTTCAGAATATTTAAGGTTTTGTTTATACATCAGCTAATTAAACTTGATTTTCAGGTGAAAAACAGACAGCGCTGTCAAGCAGAGGAAATCTGTTAGAAGCCCGGGTGTCCAAACAAAAAGAAACAAATAAATACATCTGGACTCCGCACAACCAAACATCAGCTTCATAATCACCAATAATAGAGGCGTATTTATTGATGCATGTTATGTGCTGCTGCGTCTTCCTGACTTGTTAAGACACTGAACATGACACATGAGAGATTACAAACTAGTAAAAGCTTTCAAAGCAGAATATGTTTTTTTTGCTGACTATAGTAATAAAAAAAATTACTAATTTTATATTTAGACATATTTAAATATATGTCACACAGAGCAGGTTATTTTATTTCTGTTACATACTTCCTCAGTTGGTTTGAAACACAGGATCCTATTGGCAGAAACTGAGAAGCACATGGTTATGTATCCAGATGCTGAGATTTTAGTTTTGTTCATATGGTTTGTAATTTGTGGATTTTCACTTTTTGCGGGGGTTTTGAAATGCGAACGGCACGATGGGTTAGATGGAGGATGGATTACGGCACGTTATTTCTGTAACAGTTTGGACCTAAAATCCATATCTAAACTTAAATCTACAGCCCTGGTTTTAATGTTAATAATTTATAACAGTATCAATAATCCAGCCTCTGAAAAAAGCTCTTAATTTGGAGTTAGTTGAGCAGCTGAACAGTGAAAACAGAGTGAAAAGCAGCTTCCAGGCCGTGACACAGATGCACCTTTTAGCTAAATGATGAGCACGTCAAACAAGACAAAACGCACAGAAACATTTATCAACGTCCATCTATGACAAATGCGTGGTGGATCTGGGGTTTCCTGCAGTGCCCACCTGGGCTCGGGGGGCACCACCGGTCATTGTCTCGTCGAGAACCCGCCAGGCGCCAGCCCCCCTCATCATCCTCACCGTTCTGATCGTCCCGAGAATTGCGCCAGTTCTCACTCTCTGATCGCGTGAAGTCGTGCTTCCTAGGAAGACCCGTCCCTACGTCCTCGTACGTGCTTCGAACTGTAAAAACACGATATAAGAAAAGGTTTAAACCACCAGAGGACTTAAACTTATTTTAAAAAATTTTATCATAAAAGATTAAAACAAGCAAACTTACTGTGATTGATCTGAAAATGCCCTGCAGCAGCATCTGTCACAATGATGAGAACAACAAATAAGTAAGTTGCCAAAAAAAATCAAAAAAATCCAAAACCCTCCCAAGTATTGATTGTTTGAGAAACAAAGTGTGACACCAACCTGGGTCTTTTCGACCTGGCTTTTCAAATCTTCTGTCTCCCCTAATAACAAAATAAAATGAATTATACGGCAACAAATTATAATAAAATAAAAGTATTTGTATTTGGTTAGAATAAGAACAGCTTTTGCCACAATAAAAAGTTCCAGTACCTTTCCTCCCAGCTTTGAGAACGATGCATTTCCCTCACTCCTCGACCGAAACCTTCAACGTCGTCAAAACTTCTTTGGTAAAACCCCCCATCTCCTCTTCCCCGACCTTAAAAACAGGTAAAAACAGTTCAAGATTCTGAAGTTTTCTTAGCACATCTACTTTTTAGATGATCTTTAATAAAAGGCAAAACAAATGTAACCATAAATTCACCATCTACCCCAGTGTTACAGAATCCTACTGCTGCCCTGAGCAGTGGAGAGGACACCCAGAGGACAACAAATCAGGATGTGTTGCTTTGAAGTTCAACTCTTACACGTATAAAAATGCAATCACAAGCTGATATTTTAGACCTTATTGACAGTGGCTAACCCCGCCCCCCACCGTATTTAAGAAAAGGGTCTGACAACTTCAAGGTACATTAATTATGGGTTTTAGCAGCTGAGGTTGAAGTATGTGAACAAGCGTCTTGAGTCCTACTCTTACACCCCCCCATGTCTCACACTGTGGGAGAAATGGTGGGCTGTTCAAAGGAATCTCAGCTATCTGCAGTTGTTGGAGCCCCTCTGAAGACCAGCTAAAACAAATGCCAGTTCAACCAAATAAACCCACGATTTTAACTCTACAGCCTTAAAACTGCTTGTCCTGGAAACAGCTGACATGAAACACGATACCTACATGAAGGATCTGAGCTGATTTCTTACCTCTACCTCTTGATGTACTTCGACCTCTTGGTGCCCCGGCTATCTGTCCGCCACCCCGCCGAAGTACAGCCGCGCTGTTTACAGACATGGAAAAGTTTCTCTGCAGACACATACGGGGAGGCGGGGTTAAAAGAAGGTAAACACCCAGGTCTATTCTTTGCTTTATTTCTATATGAAAACTGGCCTGAGCTTAATCCAACAATAACTTCAGAATATACTCTGGGATATTCTGATTAGTGTTTCTACCTGTTCTTCCTCTGTAAAAGACACGAGCGCCAGAGGTGGCAAAGGTTCTTCTTGCAGTATGGGTAGGAACTCCTTATCATGTAGGTCTATAGGGATCTAGAGGATAAAAAATCCAGTCTTTTAATATTATTTAGGTTCAAAAACACATTCTGGATCAACAAATAAAATATTAGAAGAATGCAGTGATAATGTAAGCATCATGAACCTACCCACCTTATTATCCTTTACATAAAGTGCTAACATTTCTTCTCTCCCATACCGATAGTCTGCAAGTTTATACTTTGGCAATGCAGGTGAGAGGGGTGGAGAGGCAATAACATTGCCACTGCTGCCACCACCGCCGCCGCCACCTCCAGACAGGGCACGAAGCCTGTGGAGAAAGCAAATAGTCAAGAACAAAGAAACAAGTGAAGACAACCAAACCAGAGGTGGCAGGGGGCAAGTTTTAACCTGCAGTGAAAAGTCAAACGAAACCTGTTGCAGAAAAATCACTTCTCACAATGATCACTCATTCATGCTACTTTAATTACCATTCTGGTCCAAAGTTAAGTGTCTGGGTTTCGGCCATTCTTCCTTGAAGTTCTACAAACATGAAAAAAAGTAAGGAAATTGTGAGAATCACCAAAAAAACAAAGCGTTGATGTATCACTTAATTATTTTTTCTAATTAACAATAGTCTGAGAGTTTTAGTTTCATTCTTATGTGAATGACATAACAATAGATGCACTCTTTCAAAACAACCTTGGAGAATCTGTAATAAAGATGACTAGATAACTCCTGACAAATGTCTCTCCAGCACCAGTTATCTTGAGGACAACACTTGTCCAAATATTAACTTTTCATTTAGGTTTGTCTCTAGATTCAATGTCTTTCAGCTCCTTGAGACATTATAGCACTAGCACACTGACACACACACCGTGTAAGATTTCAATCTGCTATTTTAGGAAGTCAGGCAAACTGCAGCACATGTCAGACACCTGTAATTGACAACAGAGGTGTTCTAAAGGAAATAAACCCAAAACAAATCCGCTTGTTTGCACATATAAGAAAGTTCTTGTTATCTTGTAGTGAGTAGGTCACATACAAAAGGCTACAGTGGATTTATAATCCCACTGTCCGTATGAAAACCTGTGAAGCCACGTGTAACATCTCACTTTGAAGAATTAATACTGCAACTCATTCCTCATTGTTTACAGAAAGCAAACCCGTCGTTTGCTTGACTTTGCCAACAGCAATGACTTGTTGAAAACTATCCAATTTAAAAAATAAAAGCAAAAACGACGGAGCAATTTTTACTAACTTACTAAATTTAAAGTTGAAGCGATTCGCTAAACTAATTTGTAGTTGTCAGGACGGTTTCCTTGTTTAAAACTATGAATTAGCACTTTATAACGCAAACGAAAAGAATGAACAAATTTTAACAGTGAAACTTTTAATGTTGTTTGACATCTGAAAGTGATCTTATCTAAAGACGGGGTTGAAAATCGAATTAGTTTGCTAGAAAAGCTGATGGTCTCTCAAAAAGGTGAAACAGAAATCACTTGCCAACACTGCGGTAGCTGAAGTCGCGAGCTAACATTAGCAACTAACATGAACCACTAACTATTAGGCACTAAATGTATTGTTAGTTTTAAAATAACTGACATACCGGTCATTTTTTAAGGTAAAATTAGCTGTTGTAGCTGTTTAAAAATCGTCTTTTAGCTACACATTGCAACACAACCCCCTACATGTAGTAGCGCATTAGCAAGAATCATTTTATTCCAAAGGAATTGGTTTATAAGTAACGCATAAAGATTTACGCGTTTTAAATAAAACTGTGTTTTATACAATAACTATACTGATAGAAACTAATCAATATGTATAAGACTTGTATCTGGGAGGCTAACGGATTAGTTAACAGCTACACGCGGCCTTCCGAACAGCCTGGACCCACAACATTTCCCCGCCCCGAGCGCGACCCGACCCGCATACGGACTCACCAGAGCCCGGAGCTGCGAGGCCGAGTCATTTTTACCACACTGCCAACCACCATCGATCATGAGAACATGCCCTTCTCATGTGGCTCTTAACTCGAATGTAGGAATTTTCCTGGTTAGTGTATGAAACTTTGGCTGTCTTACCTCTACTAGTTGTGACAGCTCAGGGATTGTATGCGTGTTGTTGAGTGGCTCTCTATTCGTTTTCCACAAGATGGCTGAGTGTGGGTCACATGACATCACGTATAACCCGTATGTAGAGGACACGATTTGCTGACTGTTCCAAACATGTTAAAACACTCAAACATACTAATGTAAAAATTTACAGAAAGGTGAGTAATGTTTTATTAATGTACTAATATTTAAAGATGACAGAACATGGTTCTACATGGAATAAAACCTTCCCGAGGGATCAATAAAGTATCTTATCTTGTTTCAGAATTTTTTTCAGGTTCCCCATCCTGGCTCAGGTAAATACATCTTTGCCTAAGTATTCGGGTGTTTGCTTATCTATTTTTTCCTGAGACATGAAACAAGATTTTTCTTATTGCAGGAACTTTTTTTCCATGCAGGAGGATGTTTAAAATAATACTTACGACTGACTTTTTCTGGACGCGAAACATACTACAGGCTTTGTCTGACCAAGTTTCAGTTTTATCAATAGTCCACAAACAACCAAATTTATTACGTCATACAACCAGTTTCATTCTAGGTGTGTGTGTTTTACAGCTTTGCTTCATCACGGAGTTGTTAATGTACAGGTTCAGGAGCAGCTCATTTTTGGACGACGCAGGTGTCACCATCTGCCTGATGTTTGCTGGTACAGGTGTATCTCGAACCCAACAAATATATTTTGGTATGTGACTTTGCTTGAAAATTGTGAAGAACTTGTTTAAAGACTGTTTTTACTACGAGTAAAACGTACGCTAATGACACAGTGAAAGATATTTGATCGATTGAGTTTTTTTACCAGTTTAATTCACTGCCGTGTTATCCCGTGAATATTTGTGTGATATTAAACTTAACATTGAAATTCAGAAACGCAAACAATACAAACAATAATCATAAAAAAATCAGTAACATTGAGACTAGGAAGTTATCAGACCTTCTGCGAAAACTTGCGTGAGCATCGCGGCTCGTTGGTCTAGGGGTATGATTCTCGCTTAGGGTGCGAGAGGTCCCGGGTTCAAATCCCGGACGAGCCCTTATTTTTGTCATTTTTTGTGAGACAGTTGTTATGGCTGTTTACTATTCATGATTATAAAACTGATTGTTCGACAGTTTTTTAAAGAAAAGTAAAGCAGCTAGAGTTTTGTAGTAACATGCCTTAGCAGCATCAACGTACCATAATTCAATTATGAAGTGTTAATAGAGAGCCTTTTTTTTAAGCTTTCAAACATTTTAACCTGCAAGTATTGAAGCGTATCTTCAGAAAAATTATTTTCAAAAAGTCTGACCCCGACGTGATTTGAACACGCAACCTTCTGATCTGGAGTCAGACGCGCTACCGTTGCGCCACGAGGTCCACGTATACTTGCGGCTGTACATCAATTTTATAGTAGTATATGAGAGAGAAAAAAGGTCGTTGTTTTGAGATCTGTTATAGATGGAGTTACTTTTGAACATTTACACAAATATCAATATACCGTCTAAGGCTCACAGTTAGTTGTTTTGTTCACGTTACATCATCTACGGTAATATGGCCGGTTAGCTCAGTTGGTTAGAGCGTGGTGCTAATAACGCCAAGGTCGCGGGTTCGATCCCCGTACGGGCCAATCAAGCTATTATTCAATTCTTTTTTGTCAACTACACCTTGAGACTAATATAATATAATATAATATAATATAATATAATATAATATAATATAATATAATATAATATAATATAATATAATATAATATAATATAACGTTCGTGCGACTGTCAGAAAATCCGTCCAGATGCAACGTTCAGCAATATAACGGGATGAAAACGTACCTGTCCGTATAATCATAGCACAAGAGCGTTGGTGGTATAGTGGTTAGCATAGCTGCCTTCCAAGCAGTTGACCCGGGTTCGATTCCCGGCCAACGCATCTCATTTAGTTTTTTTTAATACAATTAAAATCTAAAATGGAAATGAAAGGCTTATTCTTCTTCATTGTAGCACTTGCATTCATTCACGTGCATTGACAAATAAGACAATCATGGAGCATATTATAAATCTCTTAACTATGACCTACTATTTATTTGTTTGTTTGTTTTTTTACATACCCTTTTTTTTATGGAAAATCTGTTTTGCCCAACAAAACATGCCAACTTTATTCACAAATCCAGAAATAATAAAAGGTCTCAGGACATTACAATAATGACCATGTGCCTAACAATATACACACATACACACACACTCAGTGTATTAGTAGCACTGATTAATAATGAATGCAGACGTGGCTCAGGAGACACATAAAAGGATGAGGAGGAAATGTTTCTCTCCTCCACCCAGTACTGTACGTTAATTTGCGTCCCTATATTCACCAGTGTTAATCCTGCCTACTCTCTTTTTCCAGGCGTTGCCATGGATATGCTATTCCTATGGCAACTGCATGCCTTTGTGGATGGCCTTGGGCCCCACCATACAGGACTCTGAACCTTTCATTAAACATTCCCTTCAAGCTCACATAAGAAGTACATGGTTCAACTCTGTCTCTGTAATTATGGCCTTTCTCTGTTCTCTTTGCCTGCAGCTCCTCTTTTCCTTGTGTCTCCTTGTCCCTGTAAACTCTGTGACTCACTTCATGTTTCCATCATAGATACACTGTTATGTCCGTTATCATGAGATCAGATGTCACCGCAGGTGGAGGATTGTGATCAGATTTGTTGTACGATTCTCTGTCATGCGAGTCTGTGCTCCTTTGCGTTCTCATTTGCAGTGTCAATGGAAACCCGAGCTCCACTTTAAAGATGCATGAGACGTCTTAGGAAACAGAGAATGGAGACGGCGAGCTCAGCCAGAGAAAGTGTTTCTGTGTCAGAGAGAGTGAAACACATGGAAATGAACAGTTTGAGCAGATGGCAGTGAAGTTGTCCGGTGAAGTCCAGCGTCAGGGCTGTTAAACTGTGTGTGGCAGGTGGGGTGCCTCCACCTGCTGAATGAACCCTGTTAGCATCGGGGAGTACCATGGGCTGCGAGTGGGCTCGGCCCTGCTCAGCATTGTGGCCGGCTGCATCATTATTGGGGTGTCCCGGGAATGCGATGCGGATGCTGTAGGAGGTATTTTTCTTGGAGCTGGAGGCCTCGGTGAGCGTGTGAAAGACAAGTTGTGATTTCAGTGGCTTACATTTAAACATTTCTCCAAGAGTTACTGTAGTTTAAGAGTTGCAAATTTTTACTAGGTTTTCAAATGACATTTTAGAGGACAAGAAACCATTTTCATCACTTCAATTATCTGTGAGTGTCTTTATATTTTATATTTTCCAGGAGGCTTTAGCGTATAATGTCATATGAGGATGTTCATTAATTTTCAAGCTTTTAAGCTGTTTTTTTTTAGCTGTATTCCTCCTGTGTTTTCAGACATCATAACTATCTTGGAAAAAAAAAACACAAGATAAAGAAATTGTAATTGAAAATGTCATTAAGTGTTACAGTCTGTTTGCAGGTTTTGGAAAACTAACAGAAACACAATATGTTTTAGAGAAATGCCATGATCTGTGGTTTGTGACACTTTCCATCCCGTGTTCATCCGATACAAGCGTGTAACCAGAGCCAGCTGATAGCAGGAGAAGCTGCGCTGCCAAGATAAAGGCGTGTCGTTACCGGTTTCCTGGGCAGAAAGAATCAAAGAGCTTCTGATCTCAGGACGACGACATCAGCACACATGCATAGTTGATGTGAAATTCACTCTCACTGAGGATTCAATCAGCTTTCAATAATTAATTTTTCCTAAAATGTGTTTAAAATCATATCATCAAATACTTCTGTGTTTTTGGGGCTTGACGCCGCCTCCAACACACAGGCTGACTAATGAGTATGAACAGAATGTTCTCGGCAGTTTGTTTTCACTCCTTCTGCAGTTTCATGACATTTTAAGCACAGACATGCATCACAGCCGCCCTCAGAAGCTGCCAGGCTGTAACGCCATCTCTTCAGACTTATAAGGGAAGTCATTAACCGGCGTTTAATTGGAGCTCGGTGCCACAGAGAGGCACATGAGCCCCGTAGCTCAGATATGACTTCATATTTAATCTGAGCCGGAAAGAAAAAAGCATCACGCGTTGTGTCTGATACAGTAAAATAATCAAAATGCTGGAATTAAGAGTTTAGACTTTGTGGTTCTATTTCTCATCCAATTACAACAAGTAGATTGTCATCAAATCAGCAAATTATTGCGGCTTTTTGCTTTTCAGGTCTGCTCATATCAATCTTTCCCTTCATAAAAGCCTGGCTGAACATCAACCACATCTTTCCATCCTTTGGTACGTTCTTTAATATGATACACAGGTTTGATTAGTCAGGTAATAAAATCCTGTTTGTTTTCTGTCTAACATTTCGTCCTCATAACGTGTCAGGAAACTTCAGAGTTCACCCCGCAGCAGCTGATCAACCGGCTGAGACACTGAGACGAGAGGGTGAGTAAAAACCAGCCTCGGAGAGGAGGCGGCTAACATTCAGAGGTCTTTAATACCTGGTTTCTCTCTAAAAAACAAATCTAATATCTGTAAATACACTAGAGAGAGAGTTAATAGCCTCTTTTGGAAGAGATGTGGTTATGGTAGAAGCTCGTCTCTCTCTTCATCGTCTCAGGATGCTTCAGATTATTGATTTTATTCTCTATCAAAGCCAGTTTTTGACACCGAGGCAAAACGTAAACATTTGAGCAAATGAACGTGAGGATCTGAGAGGCAACTGGAAGTGGCTGGTTCATGTTGAACTGATGACAGTCAGGTCCCACGTAACCAACTAATGACACTGTCTTTGATAGAATTTAGTCTGACATAATCCAATTAAATCCAAACAATTCCAGTTAGGTTCAGTAAAGGAACCACACGTGAAAAAATGTCAACATTAAAATCATAACTACACAAGTGTTGAATTGTGTTGAATAACGAATATTTTCAGAGTTAATCTCTTTATCTTCTCCTCTTGTCAGGAACTCAGAGTCAGCTCCAACTAGAACGTTCTAAGAGTCGGATGGGAACCTTTATGGAAGGAGGACCAATGGCTGAACCCAACCCAGATGAGGGGTATGAACCCAAAATAATGTCGATTTTTTTATTTATTTTTGGTCATTCAGTCATTTTCTATACCCGGTTATTCCTGCTCACTCGTTTAACTGTAAAATTCTCTGTGAGAGAAATCTGTGAGCTCAATATCCAGACAAATTAGAGTTAGTACAAGCCTCACAAATGCAAATACTCACTATATTATAAATCGAGATTGTGGGGTGAATTAAGAAATGACACGAATTTGTGTCCCTGCTAATCTGTCACGCATCAAGTGACTGAAAACAATGCGTTTAACTCTTTATAGGGGATTTAAATGTATATATCCAGATCATTTGAAACGATTTATTCTTGCCAATGTTAATGTTTTAACAATAAATAATAGTTTTCTTCCGTATCCATAAAAATATTCCTGGATCCAGACGATAATCCTTATCACCCGTAAAATCTAATCGATTGTTTTTTTGGGTTATTTCTGACCTTTCCTGAAAATTTCATCAAAATCCATCCATAAGTTTTGGAGTTATCTTGCTAACAGACAGACAAATAAACCCAGATGAAAACATTACCGAGGTAAAATGTGCTTAATAGAGGCTCTTTAATAAATGATTAACACAAAGACCAGTGGTGCCGTTCTGTATTCATTCCTTATATTTAAGCACATCTTGTCTTTTAATTTAATAGCTAAGAAGCTGATAAAAGTGTAATATGTTTGTTTCTTTAGTAATAATGAACTTTTGAATGTTTTGAATGACTTTTTTTTTCCAAGGTGACAGAAAAACTTCTAATCCTTCAAAATGGTCTGTCACTTTTCAGACTTTCTGAAGTTTTTTCTTTTTTCTGTCTAGACCTGACCATGACTGCATATTATGCAATGTGTACTTAAATAATAAGGACAGTGAAGAAGAGAAGGAGAAGTCTATATTGTTTTTATAGCAGATGAACAGTCTCTGAAAGCCATGATTTAAGAGTTGAAAAAAAAAAAATCTAGAAACCAGAGCCACGCAACAACCTTGAGTTTCTATCAACCAGTTCTCAGCTTTTTGAGAATCACCTTGTTTGTGTTAAAACTGTGTTACAACACACCGATCTGCTCTATTTAGATCTGTATAAAACATGCTGCCCGTGTGACTCATGTGTTTGTCTGTTGCAGGACTTCAGACATGCCAGATGTCTTATCGAGTCGGAAACAGAGGCAGTCGGCCAACGATCAAGATCTGCCATGATATCAACATGATGCATGACCAGATATATCAACTCCCTTCTGATCGTCTATTTATTTATTTATTTATTTACTGTCTGACTGAAACGTTTCAGCTGACGTGTGGGCTGAAAGCACATCGCTGTGGTCTAATAAACTTATAAAGATGAATGTTTGATTGATGGTGGAACGTCGCCTCACTTCCTGAAGTGAAGCAAATTAAATCCGGTCGTCCAACTTCTGTGACACAGTTTTGGCTTTATGTTCATAAAAGCAAAGCGCACACAAACAATCCACGACACTGTGAGCTGCACCCCATCGTGCAACATAATGCACTTATTCAGAACAACACAGGGGGAACAGCTGCTGCATAGAAAGCAGCAAAGGAAAGAAGGTTGGAGCCCGATGACAAACCTGACGTGCTGTGAGGTTGATAAGACTAAGTCACAAGAGTCGGCTGTGACTTGATGACAGGCAGCAGCTTGATTGTCAGGCCTCAAATCAGAAAGGCGGCCTGCACAATCGCTCATGACGTTAAATCCTGAGCGAGCACACAAAGATGACTCAGTAATCAGGATGTGCAACAGCAGTGGGCAAGCAAATCAGTATGTTTTTACAAAAAGAAAAAAAAAATGTTCGACCTGGTTAAAACCAGTGCAAATCCTAAAGTTTTAAATGTGATTGTATGTCTTTATTCTTCAGATTCAAGGAGGCGGACCCTACCGGGAAAATTTAAAGCAGTTTTGATTCATCACATTCCAGATTTCTGAATGTCTTTCAAACTTTTTATTTACACTTTGGCTAATTAAAAAAAACAACACAAAAATAAAACATCAGTCCGGTTCTTGGACCTGATCATGACAGCATTAAAAGATCATCAGAACATCTTAAAAATACAAAGAAATGAGGGCTGACCCACAGCAGCATAACAAGATGATGGTTATTTATCACTACATGTTTAATCTTAAACAAAAAATAAAAAAAACAAAAGAGCTTTGATTTCAACTAGAACTTTTAAGTCCTGTGGGGATTCCAGATGTTAAAATATTAGATTGAAAAACTGTGTTTCTCGCTAAAGATTTAAGGAAATGCACAAATTCTGACTGGATTCACCGAGAGTTATCAGAAACCTGACCATGTGAGCTTTAGGAGCTATGTCATACAGTATTGTTGAGTTTTACAGGAAACAGGGACGCAGCTGTGATTGGCAGGTTGTTGTCCATCAGCATCAATAAGGTCTGATGGCAGACAGCCAGAATAACCTGAATCCAGCAGACCAGCTTCACCATATAAGCTGCAGAGAGAAACCGAGAGCAACAACCTTCATCTTCATCACCCCGCCCCCTACACACATACACACACGCACTGAGCTGCGCCCTGGTGATGGATGGATCTGTGACGAAGAGGCAGGAGCGTCGCATCCAGATGAGGCTCTGCGCGGCTCCTCACATCCGAATTATGAAGGAGATATGAAGACTTCACACCGAACTACTGGCTGCCTGTCGGAGGGGTGACCTGTCAGGTGCGTCTCATCAGGTCCACATCAGGCGCAGCAGCAGCGTCTGTTTAGCATCTCCACAGAAGAAATGTCGCTTCACCAAAGTGATCTTCACTGTCTTGCCGTTTTTTTTTCTCCCACAGCAAGTCGGCTCGCCTTAACCTTGTGTTTCCTGTGTCACTGACTGAATTTGGCCCTCAGGACTGAAACATATATATATTTAAAAAGCTACAAAAGCGGGATGCAGAAGCTTCGTTTGGTGTTCATGCAGCCTTTCATCCTGTCAGCAGTTACATGCGACGTTTAGAGTTACCGTGAAAATCTTCCGAGTGAACGATGGGAAAACCTTCACTGTGTCGACATAAAAGGTAAGACTTTATTTCCACGGGCTCATTTGACAGACTTACATTACAATGCAGTGAGCAGGCATTTAAATCCCAGTTGACTTTTATTTGTTATAGACCTGAGCTTATAATAATCTGATGGCAATTAGCACAAATCCTCTGATCATGCAGCTGCTGAGATGAAAGATGTTCAACAAAAGTGGGTCGTTATTTAGGAGGCTTAGTTCTAATTTAATGGTGTAATAAACTGTGCTGATATTATTTCTACCTGCTTGTTCGTTTGTTCATCTGCTTAAATTGATGTGGACCCTCGTATTCCTTTATGTGCTGTTTACAGTCCCGAGATTAATTTTCAAACTGGAACAGCACAAAGTGGAATTTGTTTAGAATCGTATTAGGAATTAATTTAATGTCACACAAGCTTCAAAAGTCATTTTTACCCATTCCATGACCTGGAGTTCATCTAAGCCTTTGTTTTCTGCTTGTATCTCCTCAAGCAGGAAACTGCAGCTGCTGCATGTGCCTTTTGTTATGTTACTAATGTAGAGGAGCGACAGCTCAGTGATGAATGATCAGCTCGGTGATGGATTACACTGTGTTTCAAGAAAGGACACTGCACTGTGCTCACAGAGTCAGAACAAGTGTAACAGAGTGACTCAAGTTGATTTTCTTTGTTTCTGTGTCTAAAAATAGATAAAGGATGAAAGCGAGAGGGTCTGGAGGTGACAACATGGTCATCACTGATAGAAACAATGGCACCCCTGTGCCCAAGAAGGAGCCCCAGAAGAAGAAGAGGAAGTCTCGCCCTCATGGTCTCCCCTCTCCGGCTCTTTGCTGTGCCTGTGGCCTTTGCATCATGCTGGCAGGACTCAACATCACCTTGGTGGGAGCGTTCGCCTTCAGCACACTGGTGCCTTCTGCCAACCCCCCGATCATCATTGGACCTGTCCTGCTGCTGGTGGCCTTCTCTTTTTTCGGGGCCTGCTGTGTGTGCAGCCGCCTCCCCCCTCCCAACAGCTCACGGGGTTCCAAGGTGGGAGGCAGAGGCACAGGGCTGATGGGACACGGCGGGCTGGCCGGTGGCGCCGCATTCGAGATAGAGACCAGCGAGCACACGCTGCAGGACACCACAGCTGTGCAGCTGAGCCCCACGTCCTCCCCTGGGTCATCAAGGGCCCCCAGCCCAGAACTGGAGGCTCCAGATGCGGCCCTTCTGGGGCCATGCAAACTTTTCACCATGGAGACCAACGGTCCGTCCTGTGTTTCTGCTACTGCTGCGTACTCTGCCTCAGCAGCAGCTGACGGGGAGGTGAGGCTCAACCTGCCGCGTGATGAAGTGACCACCTAGCAGGGCAGAAACTCTCCCAAAGCCAGAGTTCTCGCGGTGTATATATGCTTCTGAGTCCAGGTGTCGCTGGGACTGACTGTGTCCTCTCGTTTATGTGGTGCCATATGCTGCTGTTAAGAGTATCCTCATTTCTCTTACTGTGCAAAACATTATTAGCATGCAAAGTTAATGAAACATCTGAGTATTTGTGGATATTTAGGTTTTGGGAATTTCAATTCCTCCCTCTCTGCTGTTCCCTTACAGTCCTGTTTTAAATGTGGGGCATTAAAAGCAACTTTCCTGTAGAAATTAAAGCGTCTAAACCCATAAGAATTTACTTTTCACCTCATCTGCAGTGATCCTACATGTCAGTAGACATTTCAGAGGGCTAAAGAGAAACTTTTGATAATTCATTCATTCTGAAAAGATTACATTTGAAAGGTCAGCATTTGATCTTGACGGGGGACATTTGGCATTTTGGGAGCAGTGCAGCTCTGTGATTAATTTGTTTAAGGGGCACAAAATTTTATAGACCACAGGGGTCCCGAAGCAATATTCTCTCCCTGGAGATGAAATTCTCAGCACAAGTATACGACGACACAGATCTATAGCCAATACGTTAGCGATATAATGTGAAAACGTGCACATCGTTGGGTCTTGGATGCATTTTTTCTTGTAGTTTATTGTAGCTTGTGTGAACACTGTGAATACTGTTTCACTTCATGTTCTAAAACCTTCTGAGCTTCGTACATTTTTATTGAAGATTTAACACGTTTACTATGAAAATTCACAAAAAAAAAAATGGAAGGGGAAAAAAATGTTGAATTGTGGGAATCAAATTGGAAATAGTTTTTTAAATATTTAATTAACTGGAAGCCAAGTTTAGTATTTTGATGTGGGGGAAAAAAAGGATCTGCTCTCTATCACTGTGAGGTCTTCTTGTTAGCCATAAGCCTGAATGGTCACAGGAGACTTTAAAACTCTGATCTCCTTTGAAAAGAAAGTTGCCTTAGACTGAAATATCAGGATCAATCTAATGAGGGCTATATAAAAGTGCACACAGGCATTTTCCTTCAGAAAGCCTTTCTTAGGCTCTGGATTTAAAGGAAGAAGTAAAGTTTTTATTTACGTATTTATTTTTGTAAGTATTTAAAAAAAAAATGCACGAAAATTATCTTGTCCATCTCAGAAATCTCAAAAAGAAAAGAAAGACTAGCAGCTGAAGTATTTATCTGCACACCGTCACAGACAGGAGTTCTGTTTTCCTCTCGGAGTTCAGCGTTGTGCCAAACGGAGGCGCTGAGCCGAATTCTGCATGTTCTGAAAAGAAGAAAAA
Source organism: Pachypanchax playfairii (assembly GCA_006937955.1). Classification (NCBI taxonomy): domain Eukaryota; kingdom Metazoa; phylum Chordata; class Actinopteri; order Cyprinodontiformes; family Aplocheilidae; genus Pachypanchax; species Pachypanchax playfairii. The sequence goes on from SSNP01000021.1 coordinate 3,019,319, forward strand.
GATTAATAGGGATGCAAACACTCTGTTGTGAATTACTGTTGTTGTCTTTGTGATTGTATTTGTGTAGCACTTAAACAGATTCTGGGGAAAAAAAAAAAAAATATGTAAAGGATTAAATATTTTTGTGGAGTTTAAAATTTCAAGAAAGCAACTCAAATGTGAAAACTTAATAATATATAAATAAAAAGATTCTTTCTGTAAAACATGAGGCTCGTGCATGTCAGTCATTATCGCATAAAATGAGTATCATGCTGAGTTTAATTTATTTCAAGAGAGATTCTGTTATAAAATCTTTGAAAACAAAAATATAAAAGCTGTCAATTAATCAGAGAAAATAATGTATAACTGGTTACTCTGCTCATGAATCCTCTGTCAAACCCATTAACCATCACGCTGAGGTCTCTGGTGTTAAAATCTAAGACAGGCTGGTTGAAAATCTGGTGTGAAGGACAAAAAAATGTTGCCTCGTCTCTAAACACATTTTTTATCAAGATGGCTTGCAGCAAAGAGTTCAACATGAGCTCCATCTGGCTTTTCCTTCTAACTGTCTTCACATGTGAAGACACAAAGTCTCCACTGGAGGGTGCTAGAGCAGTATTTTTGAGTTTCACTGCCGTTACATAAAACTGTCATTTTCTCCCCCCTAAACTGCAGAGAAATCATTAAATTATAACCAGCATCTTCTGGCTATTGTTGAGGAGATAATATAAATAAAACCGGTGACATTTAAAACTCCATGTTGATTAACGGTGAACAGAAACACGGACAACTTCTGTTTTCACCATTCGATCGCGTTCTGAGAAGAAAATAAATGCCATGACTGTCATTGTTGTGTTATTGAGAGAAGTAATGCATGAAAACATGACAGTGCAACTTCATCTGAATTTACTAATGATGCAGTAGAATTATTTAAAGGCTCTGATGAAGCTCTCTGGTGAATAGAAAGTAAATGGAAGCAAACATCTAAGGTGTCCTACTTTCTGAGGCAATTCACAAATGAATATAAATGGACTTGAGAGCTGTATGTTCACTCTGTCTGTTAAATCTTTGGTTAAAGATTTGTTTTAATGTGAGTTTCATATCCAGAGACTAGGTCCACAGTATTAGTACCAAATCCAGCAGCAGGTTTAGAAGCACTTGCTTAAAAATGAATGTTGCATTGACACAAATGTGTTGTCTTTGGGTTTATAATGCATTAAAACAACATAACTGCTTTTGATCTGCTTCTCTCAGACTGTTCCAGTGAGGTAAGGAAGTCCTAGAAAGCAGATGGTAAGTTGAGGCTTGTTACTGTAACTAGAAGTGCCAAGAGGGAAACTCAGCCGAGAGACTGTGGGCTCATCATTTATTATGAATATATCAGGATTTTGTGTGATTAGAGCAGATGATTTCTGGAAATAAAGCAAATAAACAGTCAAAGAAAGACGCTGCACCCAACTTTCTAGTTTAAACCTCTTCCTCTTATATGTCATCCATCCCTTCGAGTCTTCATCGAAGCTGTTAGCCCCCTTGAATGAAGACTCCATGAACAGGATTCTGGATGAGTATCTGGAGGTGAGCAGCTTTGTGACTGAGCTGCAGTTTGTGCACAACAGTCTTATGTTTATGGTGGACAAAGTACAATTTGACAGGTCACGCTGCAGCTTAGCTTACAGGTCACAAATTTAAGAGGTTGTCACCTTTGTATTCCTAAAGTGCGTTCGTCATCTCATGACAACATCTAGTCCTGACACAGCTTTTAAAATCCATTTTTATCACCATGAAAGTGAAAATTGCTTTGATCTCCTCTAGAGTCCTTTATACTCTGGCAAACTACCAAAACACAGTTTTGGCTCTTCTATCCATTTTAGCAACAGCCAAAAGGCTCTTTTACAGCTCACGCGGTGCAGGAATGGAAACTTCCTTATTGCTGGTAATAAGTTGCAGTTATTGGACAGCTCATTTGGCATGAAACAGTCCTGCCAAATGATGGATAATGAATGCTCTGAGCAGACGTACTGTCTGTGCTTTTGACCTGGATGGCTTTTATTTTACAACATCAATGTACCCTGAGACCGTAGATTGTTGAATGCAGCTGATCAGCAAGAAACTACAAGAGAAAACATGTTTATTGAATTTAGCAGCTTTATCTGCCGAGACTAAAACCTTTATTTGCATGCTCCATCCATACATTGATCCAAATTTTTGACATTTTTAAAATCAGCAGCCCCACTGCTACTGACTGTGCTGTTTGTACATCCACATGAATGCACAGCCTCTTCATTTAAACAAATGGGAAGCTGCAGTAACAATTGAGTGTCATGCTCAGAAACACAGCAAACTGTGTGAAAAATAAGGGAAAACAGAGTGGGGATCGTTGTCAAACACACTCATCTGCCGCATGCCTTCTTCGTCCTCTCTCATGACAAACACATGCGCTGACAAAACAGCTGAAAACACACAGACAAGACACCTGCGCTCACAAGCATCCCATCCGCTCTGAACCGGAGCGCGGCGGATCCAGACGGTCCGTTCATGTGCTCCTGTACTGATGTGCTCGTGTGTAAAAACACTCAGAAGAATGGGTTGACAGAGGAGGGAGGGAGGGGGGGGAGCACAGTGAAGCAGAAAAGATTAGGGGAAGACGAGCTGCTGAGGATCCATGAGAACAGACACTGTTATATAACCCTAACCCAGTTTATACCGCTTCCAGAGTCACACTGGGAGGGAGCGTTCACAGGACCCGGACCAAATGTACCAGGTCTTTGCCTACCTGCATGCAAGTCTAGATGAAAGCATGCATCAAAGATTTCATCACACACAGATTCTCCAGGTCAGCGAGGATGTTATTCTGAGTATAACTCACCCAGTGCAGCAGGGAATGGAACAGATTTGTTTTGTTACCAACCGACTGAGGTGTTTACACAAGATTGCTTTAGTACCTTTAAACAGCTGATTTAATCAGAAAACACACAAAGCCGGCAACATTCTGAGTGCTGATAGGGTTGTTTTTGTTCTCCATGTCCAGTGTACGCCTTGTGACTGCCGGGGCCTTTCAGTTGGTCTCAGAGAAGAAAATGCCTCTGAGATCGGGTGAAAAGATACAGGGTATCTTGATCGAAATCAACTGGAATCCTAATAGTAATGCTTTCAGAGTTTTGCATACCAATAAGCCCTGACAATGGATCTCTTGCAGTTCTTAACTCCTCCATTCACTCTCAGTAAATGGAAGCATATTCAAGGATCCAAGCTGTTGCATAAGCTAGCTTTTTACAAATCTATACGTGGGCCCAGTGAGAGGGGTAGTGCACAGAGAGAGGCTCTGGGAAAATATAGAAACAAGATGCCAATAGCAGGGCAACCACTACTATTCACCTTCATGAAAGAATATCAACATGGATCAGTCTTTCTTTCCTATGTGCAGCCGTTAGGCTAGTCGATGCTGCTTCCATGCACGTTACAGTGTTGACAGTTCCTCTTTAGTTCTGTTTGGACTCTTTGACCTGTTCTGTGAAATTTACCCTCATGCACGTGACCATTTGTTTAACTCAGCTGATCAATAGACAAACCCAAAATAGAATTGCAGTGAACTAATATTTATCTTGTCAAATATTTCACTTTTCATCCCAGAAAACCAAAATAACACAATGTGACCGAGGAGCGGGATGGAAGGGAATTCTTAGAAATACACATGAAATACACACGTTTATTGCACAAGCTACACCTAAGCGAACGTTCCTGGTTTTCTGTCTGAGAGGATCGCGGTCCGATCTGGTTAGAGAACCTTATCAAGTGTGCCAGGATCTCCCGAGGTGCCAAAGTTTTTGGTAAACAACATGCCGTACCGCTCAATTCCAGCAGAGGCCCCTCTGCTTCTCAGAAAAACACGGGAACGCTGAGTGAAAAAGAAATATATAATTAAAAAAACACTCCTGCACAGCAGACTGCTTCAGACTGGTTTCAGTGCTCCACATTTCAAAGAGGCCGTCACACTCAGGAAATCCACATCATAGTGGTGTCAGCTCTTTCTGTGCTCACCACTTTGTCCGTCTGCACCGCAGTGATCCCAGCAGATCTTCTTTTAACAATGACCTCTAATTGTTTTATATGCAGGGGTTGGAATTGTGTTCTTGCAGTAAAGACAATCTTCTGGCATGAACACGCCGTCCAGACAGCCACTCGCTCCTCTTACGTCTGCGTTTGTGGCTTTGGACTGCTTTGATAACAACCTGCAACGACAGTGATTTCACAGCAGAAATAACGCAGGGTGGATTTCTGCTTACCTGTGCACCGTCTATTGCACCACTTAAACATATTACATGGCATAATGATATGATCAGGGGGAGGAGAAACCTGACGAAGGACTATTATTCAAACAAAGGCCTCCTAATCCCTTCTGTGTGACGTATCAGGTGTTCTGTTTCATCTTTAAGTAGATCAGGACATTCTGATCTTGAAAAGAAAAAAACACCAACATTGAGGGAGAGTCCTCTTCCTGCAGGAAGAAAAGTTATGGTTTAGTAGTTAGCTGGTGGATGTTGACACTGGCCACCTGTTGAAGAGGGAAGCCATTCTCACAGTGCGCTCGACAAGCTGGTTTTGCTAGCAGTGAATCGGTTTGCCATGGCAGCGGCTATCTGCACACACGGCACTGTGGGGGTGGCCAGTCGGTGTCAGCACTCATTACCATCCAGCGTTTTAGAGGAAGCCTCTTCCAGTAGTCCTTTATAAACAAATAAAAGAGGGATGCTTTACACTTTAATGACTTTCCCACAGTGGTTCTCCTGAACAACAAGCTCTCACTTAAATTGGCTGCAGAGACTGGAGGAGAGTCCCCACAGCTCTGCAGAGGAAGGGGAATACTGAGTCCACTGTCCATTCAACCTGCAAGGCCAGCCAACGAGAAGGAAAAGGAGGGGGGGGGTATAATCACATCTTTATGTAGCACGGGGCCTACAGGGGACAGCTTTGGTATTGTCCCTTCATCATGGTTCGTTTGTTCCCTGTGGTCACGTTGAGACACCCCCAAAAACAAATCCTAAGCTCACTGAGTTTTAATTTCCCCCAAAACAAAAGCCAGTGGACGTCCAAGTTCACAGCTCATTTGTTCTCTAACATGTATTTTAAATCCAGTTTTTTTCCAGGTAAATGTTCTTGTTTGGATCTTCTGCTAAATGTAACTTGCTCACTGCGATCACATGACCACCATCTTTCTGCTCAGGACAGAACGGACGGTTAGCAAACTGAGAGGAAAAAAATATATGTAAAAACTCAAATTCTTTCAGAAGATCAGCACTAGTTTTTGCATGGCAGTGTCTTGTCACTGATTGATTTCTTCATCAGTGGGTTCAGATAAAGTGTCTCTTACAGCGGGAGAAGCCGAAGCTCTGCTGGATTAAAGTTCTGGTTTAAGATACGATTGTTCTCTCACTTGTACTGGTCATGAGGCAGCAATTAAAATCCACTTTGTCTCTGTTGTGCTGTCAAAAATGATGCATGTGTCAAGGTCTCGCAAGTTAACCGTCCTAATTTCAGCCACAGCTCTGACTGCATTATTCTTTTGTGTGTCCCATCTGCAGAGTGTCAGCAAACACTGTTAAACTGGATTATATTCAGTCACGGCATGTGTAATAAAACATAATCCTCCTAGCGTAGCTGTGCATCTTCTGTCAGGCTGCTCGGTGTTTATTACAACCAGTCATGTCTGTGTCCACCCGTCCAACCTTTCCTTGACAAACTCGTTCCTAGAGTAATATAATATGTAACTTACTACATTGTAAAACAGCTCATCCCATTTTCTGTTGCTACAACAAGCAGGTTGTTTGCGATATATATATATATATATACTGTATATATAATCTGTTCTCTTGACCTGTGAGGGACAGCTGACCTGTCCAGGATGTCCTGCTATCTGTCTGATGCTTCTGCTGCTTTCATCTCCTGCAAGAAAACTCTGATATAAGATCAAATGAGAGAATTTGTGTTTTCTGGGAGAAAAACACAAATTCATGACCAAATAAACAAAGTATTTTAATTTAACACACAGTTTGTCACAGTTTATGTGCAGGAATAAAGATCGGACTTGAAAGCCGGGAATATTTCAGGGGCTTTAATAATGGAAAGAAATTCTGATGGCTGTAATAACAAGAGCTTAGAGGCTAAAGCAGAAAAGCCCAGAGATAAGTTTTCCATTCAGTGAAGGACAGAAGACATAATGTGAGTCAAATGTGGGGTGGTGGGAAACCTGTATGTTTCCTATTGAACAGAGTATATATAGAATATAATAAACATGTTTTGTAAACTGAACAATTTATTGGATAATAATGAAAATACAATATATTTTGGTACATGAATATAAAACAACAACAGCTATACTACTACTACTAGTAATAATAATAATAATAGCAACAAAATTGGCACTTCCCCCTTGTGGTTTTCAGATCCACTAGAGGGCTGACAACATGTAAAGGTTTTAATCATTTACCTAATCAAAAGAACTCGTGTTCACCTTGTGATGTTTGAGAAAAGTGAAACAGTAATATCCTGTTTACGAGCGCTCCCATGTTGTTTTTTTGGAAACAGAGTCGTTACAGTGGACACTGGTGCTGAAAGCCCCACATACTCACTCACACATGGTGTTTTTAAATGTAACAGTACTAATTATAGGTAAAAGTATCGGATAAATGAATATTTGAACATGTAGCAGCGAGGTCAGAGCTACAATGATCGGTGGTGTATTTTAAAGTCAAGACAATGTTTTATTTATTTACATGTAGAGAAGGATCTAAAACTAGCAGTGGGGGAGTTTGATGTACTTTGGCTTCAAGTTCTGGATTCTGTCCATTTTTTCTTATTTTTGGAAATTATTAATCCTGTTGAAGAAGTAAAACTCTTAGAAACAGAGATATGAAATGAAATATAACCTCAGATTATCTGTAACAAATGATTTCAGAAATCCTGTCATAATCTATGGTACAAAAACTAAGTTAAATATAGAAACTGGATGGAAAAATTAACATATTCTCATGGTTCGAGCTGGAACAAAGAGGATAAGCAATTAAATCACATTAATTTTGATTCATTGATCTTTAACAGGTGTGTATAAAAACAGGCGCAGGAGTTTGTTTCTCTGAACAATCAATCTCTGACTACCATAAGGACAAAAAATCAGCAATAAACTCAGAGATAGAATCGCTGCTTGTCGTCTGATAAGCAGGTGTCATAAGGACATTTTTTAAATAAATGGATGCAGTCACTCAGAGAAAAAGATTATCCTTAACTTCCAAAATAGTTGCTAATCTTTCCAGTAATTGGATGTTCCAGGAAGTTCATCCCGGGGTCAGACAGTTCAAGGCTTATACAAACTTTACAAACTTCACACAATGCGTTCTCGTTCTGAGACAGATCTGATTACATGCTTTCATTTACAGCGAGAAAAGAAAGAAAAATAATCTCATGGAACTGAAAACCCCATATTAATATGTGTAATGGAGATGTTGATGGAAAACAAAGCAAGTTGTTCTAACTGGTCATTCAGAGGTGAAACCAATTTTTGATCATTTTCTATTATTTAATTATGGAACAGCAGCTGCACAGGTCCAGGACATTATAAAATATGTCTTTAGGAAACATCTTTATTGAAGATTTTAAGACATTCAAGCTCAAATAACTTGTGAATTTCTAACACAAGACGAAGATCAGAAGATTAGAGAACATATCACCTCACTGCTGACCTAAAATACACATCAGGCATGAGGAAGCAGCTGTTTCCTTTATTTCTCCTGACTCACGTTGTCGTCAGAGCTGATTCATGAAGAACAAACTCACTTCACCTTAATCACTTCCACTTTGAAGTCTGACGTGCAGACAGTTAGTTTGACAAATTTTAGATTTGTTTTGAAAACTGTTGAACAAAGACTGGAAGACATTCCAACCAAAATGTTTCATGTTTTTTATGCTTTTAGCATGAAAACAGTGAGATTCTAAGCTGCTTCAATACAGTCATTCAACATATCAGTTGCATCACAACCATTTGTCACACTGATAAACTCAAATTAAGCAGTTTTACAAGTTAGAGTTCATTTTATTACATAATGAGTAAAAATACAAACTTCATTTCTGATAATCATTGATGTTATTTCTTGCACATTGTTTAAAGGTTTCCCCTAAATAAACTTGCTGAAAACAGGATTAATGATTCCGTAAATTAAATAACAGTTTGTTCTTTCAAAACTTCATGTTAATATTTTCCATAGTTCTTCTCTGCTGTGAAAACTTGAAAAATGTCCTTTTTTACCAACTTTGTTGACGTCACCATAATGAAAGCTTTGTGTAATGTTTGCTTCCTCCTCAGCACAAGTTACACAAAGAATAACAGCCTCTTTAATCTCAAGCACTTTGTATCAATTGCATAACCCTGATGGGTTTAACACCCAGTGTTTAGTGACTGAAGGGAAACAGAGTGTCAGAGGAAGAGTTTTGTTTTAAAGGTCCTGTATCTTGCAAAATCCACTTTTTGGAGCATTTAACCATGTTGTGATGTTATTTCCTTATTTAAAAAACTCCAGAGTGGTTTTTGGCTTAATGCACACATTTCTCTGTAATCCTCCTGTATGCTGCGCTCTGAGCAGCTGCTCCACTCTCTCCTGGAAAACGACTGACTGTAACATAGTGATGTAACAATGTTACACCAGGACCTGCCGGCGTGTCCGTGCTGCCCCCGCAGGTTAAACACATTCACCCCGAGCTGCGAGAGTCTGAAGCCGTTTTGTAGACATCCTCAAAGAAAGTTTCCACAACAGCACGCCATGAGAGTCTTAAATTACTTCCAACAAAAACTGGACTATTTTGAGCTTTTATTGTGGCAGATTTCGAACGTATCTTAAAGTTTAGACATCCCGGCTCTCTGGATGTCATTTAATCAGTCCCTCTGCACGCTAAAAGCTTCTCCACAAACACTTTGTTTGAGCGCAGATTGGTGCTTTCTTACACCGTTAACTACACGGCACGTCCCAGGTTGATGAGCGTACCGTGGGAACTGTATCTGTGGAGAACAGAGCATTGTAGCGCAGGAGCTGTCAAGAGGGACGGTGGGATAGAACCTTTAAGAGGCTCTGCAATGATGCACAATATTAATAACATGAGAGAATATTAAAAAAAATATTTATTTCATTATCATGTTATCAGCCAGTAATCAGCTCGTTCCTGTTCAGGGTCACGGGGAGCTGGTGGCGAGAGGCAGAATACACGCTGGTCAGTCCATCACAGGGACACATAGAGACAGACAACCATTCACACTCACACCTGGGGACAATTTAAAGTTACCAATTTACCTCATGCCTGTTTTTGGTCTGTGGGAGGAAACCAGAGCAGAGAAAACTTTTATTTGAACATGGAGCACAAAGGTAAGTACTACATGAATCTTCTGGAAAATTATCTGATGTGAAATTTTACATGAAATAAAGAACATAACATGATACATTTTTTAGGGTTGATCATGTACGAATAGATATAACTGGATAAAAGATATGGAACTAGGTTAAACAATCAACAAGAAGAACGCATCACATGAATCCACTTTAGTAAGAGAGTCCAACTTTAAATTGTCCAATCTTCCAAAATCCCGTCCCTCGGTGTCAAGCACCACCCCCCCACCTCGTCGGATGAGCTCTGAGGTTTTGTCGGTCTCTCAAATAAGTGCGTCTAGTGTCAGTGGCGTTCATCTGGTGATTGGCATATGGTCAGCCATGTGACACTGTCAGCATGACGGTGAGATCAGCTTAATCAAGAAGCCATAAAGACTCACTGCATTCACACAACCATGATGTGAATAGCCCCAGTCATTTCATCTGTAGATCTGTGACTCATTTCATCATCTGCACACAGCAAGATAAATATCTTCATGTTCAATTACAGTATACTGCATGTGCAATGATAAAAAAAAATCTCATTATAATTCCACTTTACTGGATTTGGGTTGTTCTTGTGTGCAAAGAAATACGTAGAACAAAGAGTTCAGCTCGAAGTGTGAGGATTACAGAGAGAATAATCTTAAAATGATCTTAAACTGGGTTTCACTACAATGAACAGGAACCTGAGCAGTTTGTGTTGCTGCAGCGCTGCTTGGTTTAGTATCTCCCAGTGCAGCAAGTACAGTCAAAGAGGCTTACAGCCATCCGCTCTTAATAAGGCTTTACACACCGATCAGAACAATGACCCAGCTGTGTGTTTGTTCCTTTTCTCTCTCCATATGTTGTGTGACGTATAGAAAGCTCTGCAAACAGGTCAGTTAGAATATAACAGCTGATCGCATGAACTTCTAGAGGTGTTACAGCTTTAAATAAAACTTAAATGATTTAAAGCACAGATTGCATCAGGATGAAAGTTTCATCATGTGTTGCATTAAAAGGTAAATGATCCTACGTGGTTATTTGGGACACAGTCCTAGACAGCACCGGCTCATGTGTTCTGATTTTATTCTCGTGCTCCACGCAGCTGCTACTGCTAAACTTTTACATTTCAGGGTTTTTAGCTGCTGAGCGGGGGGTTTCATGCGTTTGATGCTTGAAAAGAAGCTTTAACCACTTGCCTAATAATGGAGCTTTTGAGATTTGATGAGACTTTTTGAACAAACTGAACTCATTACATAAAGAACTTCCAGTGCCAGCTCCAATTATTCCCCAGCCTCATGCAACAGGCGCCCGAGTTGATGAGCAGGGTTGTCTGAGCTGATTTGAATGACACATTGGGTTGGGTTTAGACATGAACTCAAATCCGTCTGCTTTTTGCTGCAGTCAGCTGAATCCCACAACCAGATGACACATCCAGGAGGAGAGTGTACATGCCTCCTCCTGCAGAGACGAAAAAACCAGCATTGATCTGAATTTAACATTCGGAAGATGCACGTAAAGTAAAGCACAATTACAAATTTTGCATTTGTCAAATTAATTTTAAGCACAGAGAATTGTAAGGTCATAGTAATTTAATAATAGTAATAATAAAGTAAGGTAATAATATTTAATTTCTAATTAAAAGATTCCCATATTTTGTAAATTCGAGTATTTTTTTATTCAACCACTATAATTTAAGTGCTATATGTTTAAAAATGATCAAATATGGTTAGCTGCAGTATAAAAGGGCCAATCAGTTCTAATTTAAGTAGATTATAAGATTCAAGTATAAATCTTTAAATATAAACTAATCCTGCTTCTTTGTACATGACTTGTTACTCCTTCCTGCTCGAAACAGCTGATTTGATTTTTTCATGAATTACAATGTTTATGTTCACCTCCTCTGATAATCTTCCCTCAAAGATTGCAGTTTATTTTGCTAATGAAGAAGATAAAATAAAATCTTGTCAGATGACTCTTTGATTTTCACTGCAGGTTTCACCTTTAACTGACCGCAATCATCACGACTGTGTTTGACAACAAAGATCAGACAGACTGACCCAGTTAAAAAGTACAACACTGTTTCCCCTTAACATTCCTTTTGATTATAGCTTAAAATAAAAAAAAAAGACAGTAAAAGCAAGGCTTGTATCAGGATCTAGACATTGCATAATAAGATCCCTCTTTTGGGATTTTAACTGTAAGCGTCCTGTCAAGGATCCAGCTCGTTCACAGAGGACAAGATGTCATCGTAAACCAATCAAAGAGATTTTAATTCACGTCTATGGAAAAACATAAAGAGGCTGTTTGTTCTCTTTGTGTGCAGGTTTCTAATTGAGATGGCTGGACCAAATGTCAGTGCAGCAGGAACGGGTGAATAATAGTGCCTTCAGTCTGATCTCTCAGTGCTGCAACCCACAAGAACAATTGGATGCTTCTGGCCTGACTTGGTTTGGGTTGACTCGGGTGGTGTTACACGAAAAGGCCGCTGCGTGCCAAATAAATGAATTGGGTTCGTGCTGCAGGACAATTGCTGTTTTTATCCCACCGTCCCTCTTGACAGCTCCTGCGCTACAATGCACTGCTCTCCACAGATACAGTTCCCACGGTACGCTCATCAACCTGGGACATGCCGTGTAGTTAACGGTGTAAGAAAGCACCAATCTGCGCTCAAACAAAGTGTTTGTGGAGAAGCTTTTAGCGTGCAGAGGGACTGATTAAATGACATCCAGAGAGCCGGGATGTCTAAACTTTAAGATACGTTCGAAATCTGCCACAATAAAAGCTCAAAGAAATAGCACAGCTTTTGTTGGAAGTAATTTAAGACTCTCATGGCGTGCTGTTGTGGAAACTTTCTTTGAGGAACTAGAACAACAAAGAAGATGTGAAAATGCTTCAGAGGAAACTAAGCTAGACAAAGACAGGAAAAAAAAAAGCAGAGTGCATCCCGGTCAAGGTGTTTTACCAAACATATGCAACTAAGCTGTGAGTTGTAAACATGGAGAACAGGAAGAATTTGCCTCAAGGCGAAATGGAGGATTTCCAAATCCGTTCCTGCTGACTATGGAAATCTCCCCTTTAAGGTTATTTCATGTATTTCTGACCAAATCTCACTTTAATTTAAATAAAAACCTCCTGAATGAAATTGATGTTGGCATGAAAAATGATTAAATGTTCCGCTTCCATCTGAGCAACATTAAAGTTCTGAGGAAGTTTGTTTCATAACTACAAAGGAAATTTCCACAAAGAGAATCCAGATGTGTTCCGTGAAACGCACCAAGATACGGGAGTTTTTGATTACGACGGACAAGGACTTCTTTAAGTTTTCCGTTTTCTCTTGCAGGGGAATTTTTTATCAACTTAAAACACAAACTTACAAAATTAAACAGGAAAAAAAAAAGATTCATTTCCACAGTAAAAATGTTAAAATAGTCATTTAATTATAGTTAATTCATTTAAGTGGATGTTTGTCGCTAAACTTTTTCTGTTTTAAAAATGTGTTGTTTTTTTTTTAAATGTGGTTGTCTAAATATTTTGTGGGTCTAAATGCAGAACTAGGTGATTATAATTCCTGAACTCATTTCTATAAAACTGCCTCTCCTCTGACCACAGGAGGGCAATCCACAACCTCACTCCTCATTGTGGTTTTACTGGTTTCTGCCTCGTGATGCCTCAAGATGTGAACTTCACAGAACGAAGTCTGTGCAGATGATTTAGGAACTAACCAGGTTTCACCAACATCACAGATAGATAATCATTTCCTAACTAACCCTGGTTGATTTATTTAGATAAATGTTTTTGGAGGTAAATCAATCTGGATTTTGATTTTTTTTCACATGATGCAACTTCACAGCACTTTATTGGCTTGTGTGTAAGTGGAGAAGTGGAATTTGAGTTGAGTTGGTGCTGTAAACAAAGTCAGTCACACAGCCAAAGTGTTGTTTGTTGAAGAAAGATCCGGTAACTTGCTGCTGTACACACTGACAGTGAGCAGGGTCACTTGTGTTTAGTCTTTTCTGATCTTAGTTTGCTAATCATCTACAGGAAAGAGCTTTTTATTTCCTGCCAATAGAATCAAACATGGTGTAAAAATGGCTAAAATCAATGCAATGACGTGTGATATAGTTTTTTATCCTGTAAAATAAATATTTTACACATTTGTAGTCACTGAAAAACTGACTAATTATTATTTTTTTGCATTATATATGTTGTTCCTTTAAAAATAATCTGTTAGTGCTTCCAGATGCTGTCATAGAAACCGTCACAGTGCAGCAACAGGTCAAATTTAGACTCTGCAGAGTTTACATGTTCTCTGCATGTCTGGGTTTTTTCCACTTTTCTCCCATAACTCAAAAACATGTGTGTTAGATTAACTGGAGAGTGAGTGTGTCCTGTGGTAACCTGTCCAGTTCATGGATAACAAGATTAGAGACTCGATTACCAACTGAAGGGACCTTTAAAGTTGAACTCTTTCTTTTAAATGTTATTGTAAAGCAGGGAGGGACATGTCACGGCATCCAAATGCAGACACGAGGCAGGATGAAGGCAATTTGATCCAAAATTAGAATTTTAACAACATAAGACACTGCAGATGTTTGTAGTGTTAAACATGTGGCACAAAAATATCCAGGAAAATGTTGACATCCAGCAATAAAAAGGGAAAAAACTCTGGTGCTTTTGTGCACATCAGGTGTGAACAGGAAACAAAACCAACGGCAATGGAAAGAGGAAATAACAAAATAAAACAGGAAATAAAGTTAAAGTTAACAGATTAAGAGGATAAAATGAAAACTCAACAGGATTGTTCTCAGTAGATGTTTCATCACTTTTTTCTGCTGCTGCAGGACAATGTTGGAAAACAGGTGATCTTATTTATGACAAAAACAAATATATAACAAACTGAATTTGAATTGGTTTAGGATGCTTAAAAAACTATAAATAAAGTTTCCTTATGGAAGACACTCTGTAAATCCAAAATCTTTGGATATCTATAAAAGTATAATATTCTAACTTACTCCATACTTGTAGTTTTTATAGGATCAGATCTTTCATTATAATAAGATGCCACATTTTAAAATACAGACACACTAACCCTTCTTCTTGCAGGTGGTCTTCATTCAGCAAAAGTCACGCAATGTTTCCAAGATGTTCCTGTGAGACGTCAACAAACTCACACGTGCAAAAATAAAGTCACACTGGGGGTGGGGGAAATAAAAGATTTGACCTTCAACCCTCCATTTTATCAGTTCTCAGCCCCCCAAAGCTGTGAGTGTACATGTGGTCCATTGAGCCTAGCACATGTTAATCCGTGAGAATAAATCGTCTACCTGTAACTGTATCAACCTAAAAAGAGAAGGAGGAAACGTACATGATTTATTTAAATGAAATGTAGATGGTTTGTATTCTTTTTCCAACTTGTCAGATTTATTATCAAGCTGTGGACGTAGACTGTCTTCAACAGAATTATTTAGCTCTACTTAGCTTTCCCACAAAAAAGATTATGATCGTGATGTGCAGTATTATTTACTTTTAAAAAAACAGCCTTGAAAATACTCAGCACTCCCAGATCCGCCTTCAAGGTCAGCCCTTCTGTGCTGATTGAGAGATGTGAAAACGTTCTTATTTAAAAGTTAAAATGTTATATGTTTCATTTATTAGTCTAAGATGGGGAACTGTTATTGTATTAGACATTTTAACATCTATTAAAACAGTTTTTAAGTCATTCGAGAAGATTATCCAACAATCATCTCACCCTGCTGCAGCCTTGAACCAGTCCTCTTGTCTTTGACATCAATGGGAAAAAGTACATGATGTACCAGATGAAAAAAAAAAAAAAAAATCAGTGAAACCAAAAATTTTGGTATGTATGTGTAAAAACAAACCCAATCCGGCCAGTTGATGTTTTTCTTGATCTCCAGTCGTCTCCTGTTTCATCTACATTTGACTGCCTGCATTATTGATTCGACTGATGGGGTTTGTGATACCAGATTGATAAAATAAGACGACTGTTACTTTCTCATCACAGGATGTTGGATTCAGACTCTGAATCTAAGGATTGTGATCCTTGTTCTCAGAGCTAATTGGAAGACTGAAAACTTTTTTTCTCTGTAACTCCGTTACTGTTTGTGCTTGAGAAAAAACCATCCAGACAGCGTCAGAAAGAAGAGAAGATGAGCTTTACAGCGGCCTGTAATGTAGCGTATCATAGTAGCATAAAGCTTTTACAAAATACTACTTCTATCTGAAGGCAGCCAGAAAAATCTGTCTGCAGTTCAGATTTTACCACGTGTACTTCTCACAAGTCCTCAAACATTTGGGCCTTCGGAGAACATTTCAGAGGAAACGAGATGAACTACATCAAACAAACTGCCTTGTAGGACACTTGTATCTTGTATTTTGGATTCTTCTGTATTAAAGGGTTAAACAACTATTCAAAAAAGTGAAAATGTTAAAATAGCTCATGTGCTGATGGTTAACTAGAAACAGGAAGTTTGATGGATTTTTACCAGGTTGTTGGGTGCAGGATATAAAACAAACAACAAGACTGGGCCTTGTTCTGTTACTGTTCCACTCAGTGGAGAGGAAAAAATTAGCAGCCCAATAAACAATAGATGGACCTCAATAAAATATTAAGCAAGTCTAAAAAAGGCGTGTTTAAAAAACCTATTTTGGGGTTTTTTGGTCATCTTATAGGAGTGGAGGTTAAATGAAGACGTCATCATTAGATGTTGGATTAAAGCGGATTATCTCAGTTTGGGGTGGCCAGTCTAATTGGTCCATGTCCCCCCCGAGCCACTCTGGACACGCCCCTGCTGGTAAGAAGGATTGACTGGATTAAACAGAATTCTGTCCTTTTCATTTAAAATATAGTCATTTCTAACTTTAATAATCTGAGACTGTTGTAGCAAAACGCAAACCTACCAGACCTTAACACGGTGCGTCACGTATCCAAAAATACACATGTGACGTCTTTGCCTTCATACTATAAAAACAAACTGCTTTTAGTATTTGTGTTGCTTTTCTATTTTTTGTTTTAGGCAAATCAAACACGAAGCAGGATTCCGTCACGTCATTGTTTGTTGCTCAAATGCCATCAAACAGGTTTTGGAAAATAGATTTGGTTGTGACCAACCTGTCACATGTCATATTCTTTCTAATACTCACCAAAAACGGACTCACCCCATTTGACGCAGGACACAGATAATCAAAAAGTTTTTGCATGTTTGAGATCTGAGATTAGATTACTTTAAAATGTTTTATTAACATCATTTTTTCTTCTTTGTTTTACTTTCAACTCACCACACATTTAAGAAAAAAAAACACAGGAAGTCAAAGGATCTGGTTACAATCTTGAAAAAACTGCCATGAAAAGAAAATACGTCAAATTGAACTATAGACATGGAAATCATGTTTAAACAAGAACATCTTACTCCCTCCCTTAAATGATGCAGAAGTAAATAAACTGAAATGCATGACTCACAAAACTGACGTTAGTCACTTTCACAATTCAAACCGTTCAACTAATGTTCATCAAAATTCATTTACAGGGAAATAAAATGATCAGTTCCACTTAAAATGTTAAATAAAAGCTAGCAGAGTTCACGACTTTCTTATTAAGAGTAAACCAAAACACAGGAACTGCAGATGATTTGTCTTTGATTGCCAAGTAAGTCTACAAAAGGAAAGAGCAAAAAGTTCTAAGTAAAATCCTTTCTGTTCAAAAAGGATCAAAGAAGTACAACAAGCTGCCAACTCAAATGTACAAGCACGGAGAGAACAGGTGATAATGTGCTCTTGATAGAATAAATGAAGATAAGAGGCAGTTGTTTGGTCTCTTGTGTCCCAAAAAAGACAAAGAACCTCCAATAAGCTTCGGAGCACGGCGGTGGAAGAGTTATGATTTGTGGCTGCAGTTTCCTTGAGGACGGAGCAGCTTTTAGTCATTTACTGACGCATGAAATCTGAATTCTATCGAAGATTTTCTAGGAGACAGTCTGCAGAAAGCTGAAGGCAGGCCAGGTTTCTGCAACAGGCATTTTTCTCCAAAAAAAAAAAAAAAAAAAAAATAGCAATATAGAGTAGCAATAATTATTGAGAAGATTTGAGGTTTGAGGGTGCCATTAAAGCTTTAATGAAATGAAATTCTTTGATCAATCTTTAGATGTTTTTTCAGTTTTAACCTTTTTTTGTTTAGATAATCTTAATTATTTTGGTAAAAATAAAACACTAATAGAATTAAATTTGCAGTTATGGGATACTCGACAAGGGGCTGAAAATATGCAGGTTGATTCTCCAGGTTTGTGAGGAAAGTACAAATCCTGTTAGACAAGTAGAGCTTTAAGAAACATATGCATCGAACATATTTCACATTACCTCATTCAAATATACTTTTAGTGACGTTATATTTCATTTTCTTTATGACTTTAAAATATTTTCGACTTGTTTTGAAGTTTTTTGTTTGTTTTCCTCCCTGTTTTCAGTATAACTCAGTCATACATTTAACTGCAAAATGGTTGAAATCAATTATATTTTATTTGGCTTTATATAGTTGTTTAAATTCAGAATGACTAATTTGAGTTATTGTTAAATTTGTTAATCTTGTGAATGAATTATATTTTGACTTCAGCATAAAGTGTGTTTTGTTCATTTTCCACATCATGCATGTTCACACGCATGTTTTTTGGCTTCAGACTAGACAGACATCTGTCTAATCACCGGCATCTCAGCAGCCTGCTGCATTCCTGCTGCTTTATGACCTCTCCGAAAAACTCTGCCTTGCACCGCTGTGATCCTATTACTCTGAGCAGGTCGCAGACAGACACCAAGAGTGAGGCCTTATGGGAAAGTGCGTCACTCCTCTCTGTTGTGCATCATTCTCTTTTGATTACTGCTTGTGGATTAAAAGAAAATTGTTTCTCCATCATGACAATCCTTTGAACAGCGACACATCAGTCTTACTTCATTCATTTATACGGCGCTTCTGTTACGGCTGGAGCGTGTGTGTTGGATGCACTGAGGAAAATAAAGGATTTGTAGGGATTACACTCTTGCAACAGATGAACGACCGTAAGAAACTTGCCATGGCATCATCAGATACACGATCAGTGTTTAATCTTACAGGAGCTCGCCATTGAAGAGTGCACTGCTTTCGTGCAATCACTCTTAAATCTCAGGGTTAGTTAAAGGCCTCGAGGGCTCAGTGAAGGATTCACAGACTGCTTTTCATGTAATTTTTACACATTCATGAACACGTTTCTTTCATCAACAATGACATCATGAAAAACAGGTAGCAAGTTAAATACATGTTCAATATATACTCTGAATTATACGCCGGATGTTTTTGCTTCTTTTCTGCAGTTTAACTCGGTCACTTCCTCACAGATTCTAACTTTACCTCCTGTAAGAACTTTGAACATTTCTTTTTGTTTATCATGATTTATGTTGTCTGCATGATAAAGTAGCCAACATCAAAAAATGTTTTTAAATTGATAGGAGGGGCTTAATTCAGGTATGAAGGCGACACTTATAAGTCAAGTTGAAGCTCCTTCAAGACTTCAGTTCTTTCAGTTTTCTACTGACTGAGGAAATCAGCTGGTAATTTAACATGTGACATCACTCATTCACTCGCTCGCTCACCGTCTCACAGTTACATTCATGTTTTGGACAGTGGACACGTGCACAAGTGAAATGCACCTCTACGAAGAAAGAGACAAGTTGGGTCTCAAACCTGTGACCTCTTGCAGTGTGTCAACAAAACTAACCACCTTACCACCATGCAGCCTGAGGTAGATATCAATGAAATCTATGATCAAGTCAAAAATCAGGGACTGGAACTCGTCTTAGCTTGAAAACTCTGTTAAAAAAAACAAAAAAAAAACTACTGAACCACCGATTTCATGACCGGACAACCAGGAAGACGACGACCAACTTGTTTATTTATTTCAGCAACTTTAGACAGATAAAAACTGCATCTGTGAAATTAACTAAATGTTGTGTTCATCTTATGTAATCTCACACAAATCAGTAAAACATGTATTCAATAGAAAGGGATTAGCAAGTAAAAGGAAAAGAACAAGAACTAAATCTGGCAACACAAACATAGTTAGTTTTACATGTTAAATCACGTATGTAACATCTGTAACCACATCATGGAGATTACATAAGGTCACCATGTGACATCAGAGAGATTCAGATTCAGATCATGATTTAAAGTCTGTCTATAACTGAAGTAACCTTCACACGTTTCATGATACTGCCTGTTTAAATCTCACAGCTATCTGATGTTTCTTTAAACTCTTTAAGCTACTGAGTGTTCTTACGTAAATCGCTCGAGTGTGTTGAACTTGCTGAGCTGGTTAAAATGACTCAGAATTGGTGTGACTAACAGGGCAGGATCTGCTTTTATTTATTCTGTGCCCATGATAATAAAAGTAGCATGAAGCAAATAATCTTTGTTACAAAGATTCTGCTTTTAGACTGACAGTGTCGTAGACAAGGTTTAATATTTTGTGTGATTTACAAACCTGAGGGCGAAAACTGTTACGTTTTAATAGCTGCTGGGACATTTAATCCACACAGTCACGTCATTACTTTCTGATTAACTAATCATCTTACAGAATAAAACTCATCTTATCAGCCTCTTGAAGCCAAAACAATTAAGATTAAATTATTCAAATATTAGAATCTTGCTTTCCAGACAACGTTTAAATCAGACAAATGATTGTTGGAATAAAACTTTGACTCTGTAGTTGCTATAAACTTGTTTCAGTGGTCAACTATAAATAACCAGAATGTGTGTGTGAATGCGTAAAGACACAAAAACAGATCAGTTCCATCCTGGAAGAATGAACATTCCAGTTGTTACAGCTGTAAACTGTCATCAGAAGTGTTTACTGTTAAATATGACATATGAACATCTACTATCTGAGCTAGTGCAGATAGAAGAACCTTCTTGCTCTCGTACTGTGAGCTGAAGGAAGTGCCCTTTGTCTTATCGCAGGTTGTTTGCTTTCTGAGTTCAGCCCAGTTTTAATATCCTCTTTGCTGTGTTTGTACTGAACAGACAGCAAAGAGGAGGATGAATGGACACGAGTTCGGCTGTTTAAATGATAAATAAAATAGTTAAATATCTTTGTCTTTATATTTATTTTATTTTACTGTAAAATTATGTAAAAGTGAAAATATGTGTGTTTTAAAGTGCTGCAAATACATGTGAGGAACATGTCAGGGAAGCTTAGTGATTAGATTGGGATTTTTGTCACAACTTTCAACATATTTTAGGTGTTTATGCGTTAGTTTTTATACTATATTAAGTGGGTATTTGCTAAATATGTAACCAGGACATTTTACTGTCAGTGTTTTTTTTTCATTAAATCTGAGTCAGTCATCTGGATTATCTTCAGGCTTCGAATACTTTTAGTTTAATTTGAAAAATACTACAGACACAATCTGTTAACTCAAAGTATTTCAGAGTTAAAAATACAAACCTCGTCACTTTAATCAGTACATGTGAGTATCATTTCCTCTTATTCCTCTGAGGGAGAGTTATTACATTAGATGACAAGAAGTAATTACCTTTATGAGTCTTATTTCTTTGGTATATTAGTCATTGGTTTATTGTTTGCATATAGTGACCAACAGGAACTTACAGCAGAAAGCAAACAAGGAAGTAAAACAGCAAATACCAAGATGAGAAAAACCAAAGCAGATAATCAGGTTCTAAAGAGGTTTTTTTTTTAAAAATTGCTTTTTAGGAAACTTTATGTGGTGTTGAGCGATTTAAAGTGTCACAGTTTATCACATGACCTCCTGTAAGAACATTTGATTTGTTTGAAAGGTAAAATCAGCCTGATGACAGAGAAAAATGTGTTTGAGGAGATTCTGACATTAACTTTTACAACCAAAGCAGGTAATATAAACACTTTTTGTCCAGAAACACCCACTCGCTCACACTTTCGTGTGGTTGTTTATTGGTTCTTTAAGACACATGACTAGATAATTTCATGAAGTCTGACCCTCTATAACATTTGTATTGGCGTCACCGGCCCTGCTGTCTCGTGCAGCTGCCACAACACAAACCTCATGACTACACAGTTAGAATTATAGAAGTAAACGCTCAAAATTACACAGTGGTTCAGACGCTTGTTATTGATTTTACATTGATACCCAATTACCCTTAATGAGGTCCCGTTTGCAGCACATGTTTCAGATAGTCTACTGCTGGGAATGAACTGACTCAATGGTATAGGTTTAGAAAATAGTTCTTTCATTAATATAAGTGTTATTTTAATGTGTCAGAAATCTGCTTTGGAACTAGTATCACTTGCGCTGGAGGTCAGCATGAGAGCATCCACCTGATTCTCCTACTAATAAAGATCTGAGGCTTTTCTTTCAAATATAACTCATCAACTATTAATGAAAACTCCTCTAAACAAATCTGAACTATCCCTTTAAGACATTTAAATTACATTTCTAACTAACATTAACTGGTTTAGCTCTTTGTCGGGTGTATTTACGTGGATAAATACCTTTCGAATAAATAAATTCTTTCTCCTTGTTATAGATTTTTTTCTTTGCATTTGAATTTTTTTTTGCATGCCACATTATGGAATGGAAAGTTACAGCCTTAAGTGGACTTGTGGGGGTGCTGGGTCATCTTTTGTTGAGGGGACAGCGCCTGCAGATAAATCAGTGGGATGTCATCGGGGGAGGGGAGGGGGTTTTTGTGAGTTTGGAGTAGCAAAAGCACTGGCATCTGGCCATTCACTCAGCCAGCTATTCAACTCATGAGAGTACAAACTGTCAGAACTGTGGTGGAACTGAGCAGAACTGTTTGTGACCGGAACTATTAATGAATGAAAGCGTCAAAGGTTCTCAGGGTTAATTTCAAACTCCATAGTGGAAGGACAATTTGTTTTAGTAACAAAGCAGAACAGAAAGCACAAAGGAGGCCTTGTGATTATGCAAAAGGAAAGTTTATTCAAGTTAATAAATGCAGATTCTGCTCAGCAGTTCAAGCAGGTCACAGTACCAGAACACTCAGTCATCACTTCGTACACCAGGTGGCTTATTCTCCTAATCTTGTAAGTGTGGTTGATAAATGAATACATGAGCTGATATCTACATCAGTGGAGTCTGTAATGTCTGATCTGCAGCAGCACAGTCAAAACGGTGTCACTGTGTCATGCAAGAGCAGAACCAATCACAGCTCAGGCATGTCTGAGTGTTCATCCAGCAAGAACCCGATCACATGACAGCACACAGCCAATCAGGAGACACTTATAATTACATGGTTTCTCCCTGTGAGAAAATGAGACAGTCATGCAGGATAAATGTTTTATGCAATTGCTTCTAGATAGAACCGGTAAAAGTGTGTGTAAACAGCTTCAACTCGAGTGAGAAAAAATTAGCGAGAATGAACCTTTTGTTTTGGTGACGGATTTAAAGTGCCCAGATGAAAGAGATTTAAATGTGAAGATTTCCCACCGAATTTCTGCAAAAAGCTCCAGATCCACATGAAAAGACTCAAATTTTTTACATTTCTCACATAAAAATAAGAAATCATCCTCCTTCACTTGCTTCTCAGCCTCTTACAGTTTTTATATGCAGCATTTCTGCACAAAACAAGCTGCAGGTAATTTTCAGAGTTGCTTCATTATTCCTTCATCCTTCGCAAGGCATAACTTTGAATCACGGCTCTCTCTTCCCCTTTTCGACATCATCAAGAGAAGAGTTGATTCTGGTTTGAACCAGCATGATGTGTTACACAACGACGCAGCAGAAACTGGAATAATCATAGTAGATAGAAACTGACAAGGTTTATTTTTGCTTGATTTGTTTACATTTTGTCTTGCTGCTCTACATTCGATCTGGCAATCGAATATAAGTCTTTTAATTTGAAATGTTTTAATAAAAGGTTTGAGACTTCATGCAACAATGTGAGTGCATGAAAGCTGTCGGGAATCTCAAAGCTGTGCGCGGCCATGTGGGGGGACATTGTGCACCCCATTTCATAATTTTTTTCTACTTACATAACGCAAATGTGTGTTTCTTTTTTTTTTTTCTCACCACACACAAGAAGTACCATGAACCAGCTCGTACAGTCGGGTGGTTGTCATAGCAACAGGACAGCATCCCTCTCCATCCTTTGTCCAGTGCCTTCCCCTCTCGTTCCGAACTAGTTTGAGCTTCCCAGGCAGGAGGTTGGATTCTGCATGCAAATTGAACCCGTGTTTGAGCTTTAAAGCAAGAAAGGAAGTGGCAGAGATTTTAGTGGTTGACTGAATGTCATTAAGAGGTTTTCACAGATCACAGAAGCCCGATACTCCCAACATGGGGTGATGTTACAAGCATTCAGTGACTAATTAGAGGCAACAGAGCTCCCAATCAGAATCCAACCATGAAAAACTGTCATTTTTAATGTTTTGACAATCTGTGTGTCTAAAGGAGCATGAGATTATTGGCATGACAAGAATGACTGGGTTCTTACGGAAAAGGACATTGTGTCCCCGTTTGCTGTCACACTGCAAGTGGTACTACATGCTTACAGTTATTTTGGCTTTTTATATACTGTTAGTGGAAGATTTTAGGCATTTTGCGGTACAAAAAAACCCCCACATGACTCATTTTATCAACTAATCCTTCTGGACTAAATACAAGCGTGTGAGTTTTAACCAAAACTATTATTAAATCATTCCTTCTTGCCGATTTGTTAACATTCCAGTAACAGTGTCTATGAATCAGGCAGTGACATGCAGACAACAGGCACGACAGGTAGACAAACAGGGTTTATGAGTTCATGAGCTACTGAAAGATTAAAATAATAAAAGAAAACGCCAGAGAACATTGTCTGGCTTCAGGCCAGCCATCATCCCTGACACAGAAACAAACCCTCCCTTTTACTTCTTGATTGGTTAACTTGTTCCAGGCAAAGCTGGTCAACAAGCTGACTAAAACTGTGGCGTGTGAAGGCAGTTGGGGAGAGATGTAGGGGAAAGGTCTCAGAAACAAACTCCTTTGCCCATCCCCCAAGATAGGAGGGCACAAAAAGAGGTACATGTTTATGTCACATGAGACGAGAGCATGGGCGAACAACCTCCGTGTTTTTGTCAGTACGAAAACAAAAAGTTCCTTAATAATTCCAAAACTTGGCCACAGATAAAGGAAAGGATACAATAAGGTATCATAAAGCTGCATCAAGTGTATTTTATGATTCAAGTTTTTCACAAACTTGTGATTGCAGATCTTTTTGAGCAAAAAACAAACTAATTTTGGTTTGACTAACTGGACAGAGACAAAATAACTAGTTCTCAGCCATAACAATCTCTCTTGCTGTGAAGCAGTTTGACGTAGCACTTCTGGGAATTCTGTCCTCAAGCTGTTGCAGCAAAGGAGTATAATAAGTGTCGCGTGAGTGCACCACTTCCCAGTTACTACCCACGGGATAAAAAAAAACAAAGCTGCTGTTCAGTATTTATCATAGAAACAGGCCAGACTGCAACAACAGAATGTTTGGCAAAAGGAAGAACCCGTTAAACTTTAGTAGTTACCTTCAGGCGCAGTTCTTTTCACTACTCGGTTTACAGTTTGCTGTAAAAATTCTGCTGCACCAGCTGTTTGAACAGCTTTCTCAAACTAGAGGACTCAAGTCTGCAATCTGGAGACCAGCCTGGACGTCTCCTGATGCCAACTGGAAAAACCTTGATCCTTTTTCCAGGTGCAAAAAAAAAAAAAAAAAATCAGTTTCAAAAACAAAATGTCACTTGAATGTTTCAGCTTCATGTTTTACTGTGAAGTTAAATAGCAGAAAGTTTGTCGTGACCTGTCTCATGCAAACCCAAGTCAGATTTAAACAAACTGCCAATCATCTAATTCTCTGTAAGAACTTTCCAAATTCTTTTAAATCTAAAAGTCAAGAGCCAAAGAGACATGTTGTGATAAAAATAAATGTTTTAAGTGTATCAATAAAAAACTCCAGGTTCAGTAAACTTAATGCTTTACCAAATCAGGTGGCATTACAATATTGTAGTTAACAAAAAGGATAAAACTCCTTAAGGAAATCTACAAATGGCATTATGGAAAGATCCACCACATTATGACAACTTTATGTTTGGGACATCTACAAGAGTACCGTACAAGCTGACCCAATGTGTCAGATACTGAGGACATAGAACGTCATTTTAAAAAATAGACACTTCATAAAATGAGCATTAGTAACATTGAAAACTGGACAGTTGAAGAGTCAGGTCAACACACACTAACAATACATGAACTAGTCACATTTATTACTTTACACATGTAGTCCAGCCTTAGCAGCCCTACTCTGCTGTGTCCTTGTGCTTTATTTTAATCACAAACAGATAAAAGGGAATGATATGGCATGGGTTATAAAAACAGTGTTATAAAAGTCAATCCCTGCTAAACACAGAGGGAAAGACGTACCCTGACATTACCAGCTCAAATCTACCAGAAATCTCATTACCTCATGTTTTAAGTTGACCAGCCAACTTTAAACCATTAGCTTTGTGAGTTAAAATCATCTTAGTGGGAGAGCGAGGGGGTGAAAAGATACAGTACTAGTTAAAAGAAAAAAAAAAAAGGTTGGGAGGGCACTCGAGTCAGTTCATGATGGATTTAGTAACCCGTTGGTTCGTCACCCTCCTCGTTCAGCAGACAGGTGCGGATCAGGGCCTCGGTCACGCCATACGGGTCGCAGTTGGCCGATGGACGGCGGTCTTCAAAGTAGCCTTTCTTCTCCTGGCCAACGCTACGAGGGATGCGGATGCTGGCGCCTCGGTTGGCCACACCTGCGGAGAATTCGTGAATGTTGGAAGTCTCGTGGCGGCCGGTTAGGCGACGAGCGTTGTCGAGACCCCCTTTAGGATCATAGGCACGTATATGATATTCATGTCTCTTTGAAAGCTTTTCGATGGCATCTTCAATGGCTCTGAAAGCAGAAAACATGAGATTGTGTCAAAAGTGTTAAAAAGCTCATGAATAAAATAAACGCCACAAAGCTTTATCCACTCACTTTAATCCACCATCATCCCTCATCTCTTTAGTGCTGAAGTTTGTATGGCAGCCGGCACCATTCCAGTTTCCTGGGATGGGCTTGGGGTCAAATGAGGCAACAACGCCAAAATCTTCACAGACGCGATGAAGGATGAAGCGCGCTATCCACAAATGATCGCCCATGTTGATTCCTTCACAAGGTCCAACCTGAAACTCCCACTAAAAACACAGAGCGTTCAATCATCAGTCGGCCAACCTTGAAAAGTCAACAGAGAAACTCTTGGGTCTCTTATTCTCACCTGAGCAGGCATCACTTCCGCATTTGTTCCACAAATGTTGACTCCAGCATACAGACAGGCTCTGTAATGAGACTCTACGATGTCTCTGCCGTAGGCTTTGTCAGCACCGACACCACAGTAGTAAGGACCTGCAATGTTGCAGAATGTTAAGCCACCTGAACAATACTCTGTTACCAGGCAGACAAACACTTCAGCTCCTCACCTTGAGGTCCTGGGAAACCATTAGATGGCCAGCCAAAGGGATGCCCGTCTGTACCCAGGATGGTGTACTCCTGCTCCATGCCAAACCAAGGGTGCTGGTCTGCTACCATCTCCATCACCTTATTACATGTGATCCGAAGGTTAGTTTCTGCAGAGAGAAAGAACGATTAGGAGATCAGCACCACTGCAGCAAAGTCCAGAGACCTGGAGAAGTTATACAAATGTAGTAAATAACCCCCAGAGGAAGAAGTCAAGATGTTTCAGATTGGTTAGATTAAGGTCAGATTTCATAGACTTGAGGATGAATGAGTAAATGTAAGTATTTTCTGATGGCGGCCCAGTTAGGGTCAGATTATAATTAAAGTACAGCAACAGGTTGGATTGTTCCCACATCTGTTGTTTTAACACTGACTACTCATTTTGTACTTGAGCTGATGTACTTTATTTACCGGCAGGTTTGTGGTTGTACTTCAGGACTTCACACAGAACCAGCTTGTTGGGGTCTTTACGGAACGGATCACGGAACATGGCTGCCGGGACCAGATACATGTCACTGTTGGAGCCTTCTGACTGGTAGGTACTGGAGCCATCAAAGTTCCACTCAGGGAGATCTACAACAACAGAAAAGCAGTTTAAATGACTGACTGCAGAGATGATCAAACATCTAAAAGATCCAAGAAACTGATCTTACCTTCAATGCTTTTCGGCTCCGAATCAAGAGTTCTTGTTTTACACCGGAGCCCCTCTCCTGTTCCATCAATCCAAATATACATGGCTTGGACTTTATCTCCCTGAGGGAGCTCCATGTACTGTTTCTTGACAGCTTTACTCAAGCTGGCGCTGGCTGACGTGGCCATCTTAACTGCTACTATAACACACCTGAAGATGAAGACAGAGGAGAACAGGTATGAGAGTCTGGGGTGCGCACTGGATCGCAGGTTGCGTAACGGGATCTGGTAAGAGAGGGGGCGCAAAGACCACAAAAAACTCCAGCGCCATTGTTTTGGTCTTCCAGAAGGGGGAGGGGGATAAAAACTACTGAGAATGTAAAATAAGCCACATTTCCAGATTATTCCCTTTATTCTTCTTGTCAAACGACAGGACGACTTTTTTTTTTTTTTGTTACCGCGTGTGCTGATTAATGAGATTAGATTCAACAACGGAGAACTAAAAAAAATGACGCATGGAAAACAATACAGATAAGAGACCGGTTTCAGCAGAACGCATCCCTAATCTACACACTGTTGTAATCATGGTTACAACCGATGACTGCAAGAGAGGTGGCATTACATCATCTTCTTCCTGGTTAGAATTTAACAAATACTACACGACTACAGTACGAAAACGAGACACTAAAATGAATGAAAATAAGGGTGATAAAAGATCTAAACAAGCCAGTTCATATACTGCTGCCTCACACAAAAGGAGAGACCACATTAAGTTTGAATTCACACAATAAAAAAAGTCTTTAAATAATACAATTGGTTCAAGTTGCGCTCTTTTTCTTTTCAACCCTGTTTAAATTAAATGTATAAAGTTGTAAAAAAAGTTACCTGGAGAAAAGAGAAAATCGAAATAAAAACTAAAGGACTGATAGGTCCAATGTCTCGTTCGATGATGGTTCGCTAATGTCTCTCTCATTCTCCGGTACCAGCGCGCTACAGCAAGCCGTATTTATAAGAACAGGAACTGGGACGTCGCGCGTCTGTGATTGGTCGGAGGGAGAGACGTGGCTTTCTCATTGGTCAGCAGAAAGTCTCTCAGGCAGCACCTGAGCCGCTAAGAAGGAGCTTTAATTCGGTATAAAACCGTATTCAAAACGGGCTTGAATAAACAGACAGAACATAATATTAAATACACTTTTTTTTAAATTGAACAAACATGTTTCAGTGCTGGTGATGGATTAAAGCCCATGAGGGACAAAATGTACCACAAAAAGCAACCAGGCGCTGACGAGTTTAAGACACCACCGTGTGGTAGAACACGGTAGTACCGTCAACTGGGTTTGATACTCAGACATGGAAGAAAGTTGTATAATAAATTCTTCTACATGTAGCAAACAAAATGCGTAAATTTTATAGATGATTTACAGGAAAAAAAAAACATTATTCCAATGAAATATAAACAAGAACTGCTGCTATCTAATAATGTTTTAGCAGGACTGGTGTCAGTCAAATTATCTCATTATTATAAAAATACAGCGTGTGATTTGAAATAAAAAAAAATAATTAGATTTTTATAAAGTTGTGGAAACAAAATGAGGCAAACAACATTAAAAGATGTACTGGAAGATGCCAGTTTTTCACCTGATGCTGTTAAAAGTTTGAATTTAGCCCCATGATTTTGGTTATAAAATCAAAATATGTACATAAATTCATTCAGTTTTCATCTGATAAGTTTCTCACTGGTCTTTATTGTGGGGAAACGTGTAAATACATAAGTGGAAAAGCAAAATAAACTTAAAAGGTAATAAATCTGAAAACAGAACAAGGAAGTTATATGCACTGATATTTTTTGTCAAATGTTCCTCAAATAAGTAAAATGTTCTGAAAACATCTTGTGGATAAGAAACTTCTAACAAGTATAAATGGTTTTGATTTTAGTGTTTTACCTGTTTGTTACCTGGTTAGACTTTAGGAACCACTCGGTGATCAGATCAGCTGTGAGTTATTTCAGATGGTGAGAATTTGATCTGGTTGTTTTCACTCTGGTTTGTGTTTCACTGTGAAACAGGTGTGATAACGAGGACTGAACTCCACTTCTGCACCCAGACCTGCTGGTGATCTGCAGAACTGGAATGGAGCCTCATTAACACACCTGTGTGTTTTCCACAATTAAATAAAAATGATTGTTTTATCAGAAATTATTCTGTTGTTTAAAATTGGACACTGACGTTTTCGTATGTTTTGGTTCTCCATAAATCTCTTATTTATAGTAAAATAAAACAAGTATTTAGTTCACACTCTTGAAAAGCTTCACTCTGGGTCTTTATTTAAAGCTGCGGTTTGTATTCCGATCAGTCAGTCACATGATCAATACAGTAACTACTGCAGATCTGCCTCCTGTGGGACGAAGTTTCAGATAAATGTGGATTTACAGGGGAAAGCTGATGTTGGAGGTACTGCATTCAAAATAAATTAAGAAAATAAATCAGTGAAAAGATTCTGTGCTGTATGAGAACTTCCTCAAACCCGAGGCTGATTTAAAACACCAGACCACCTGGAACTGTGACACAGTCTCACTTTGTGCTCTCACTATAGACAGAACTGACCATCTACAGGTCTGTTCAACAGGGTTCTGATCAGGCTGCATTCTAAATTAAAGAGCAAATCTTACTGCATCCACTTGTTTTCTTGTCTTAAATTAGATCCTTCCTTTATTGAACTGATACATCTCTAAACAGCTCTGGGCTGCCAAACACACAATCCAGACTGAACACCAAGGATCAGGTTTTGTCACATCTTAAACCACCCTGAGGTTTCCTGCTGTGCTTTTCTTCTTGGGTGTGTGTACAGCGCCACCTAGTGGACTAATAACTCCAAAAAGGTCAAAATGGTCCAAAATGTGACAAATTCATTAACGCGGCTTTAAAAATGTTTCCATAAAATTTTACTAAATTAATGTCATGGCTAGTGACTCAGTCTAACTCTCAACTCTGACACTCTAACTGGCAGGATAAGAGGAGGGTTAGGGTTTAAGTCTATATATAAACATTATTTAGATAAAAAGGTGCTTTTTTAGAGATTATTTTGTGAACACACTTTGACCTACAGATGTCGCTCCAACTTTCATCTGGTCACTAGACATCAGTCCATAACATATTGAAGCAACTTTTCAATATGTTCCACCGTATTGTCATGGCAACGCCATTCACCATCATACCCAAACAATAAGCAGACACCGTGGACCCTGCGTGCACATGTGATACATCAAAGTGATCGGGTTGACCAGGAAACGTGAGCCATCATGTGAACAATAAATTTTCAGTTACCATGGTAACGGAATCCATTAAAAACCTCCCCGTTATCATCCTATGGAATAACCTCTGAAATAATAATTTTCCCACCCAAACACATATTAATTTGACTCATTCTGACTTTTCATCAAATTTGCAGCATCTGTCAGCTGTCACACACGCTCAGTGTCTGATGAATGAAGCCTTCTGATTGGCTGAGAGCGTCTAACAATGGCAGTCTCCGTCAAAGTTTCTCCATGAACTTTTCTAGTCTCATTACTATTTTTACCTAAATGTACTTCCTCCATTAAGAGTCTGGGTGTCTCCTTTGACAGAGTTTTTATATTTGATAGACAGAACAAGGTTACATTATTATTTAAGATCTTTGGTAAACTAAAGTCTTATTTTTGCAGAAATAATCTGTAACTCTCTTTATGTTGGTTTAGTTCATCCTTTAACTGCAACATCTGCAGCTGCTGCAGAACGCTGTTGCTCGTTTGCTCACTGGTAAACAAAAGAGAGACCCACATCACTCCTGCCCTCTCTGCACTGGCTTCCAGTTCCTGGATCAATTTCAAAATCTTGTTTCTTGTTTTAAAAATGGCGTTGCTCCATATCTCGCAGAGCTTCTGATCGTTTACCAGCTCTGAGATCAGCTGATCAGCAACTTCCTAGATGTTCCTGAAGTTAAAAACAAAAGGAGAGCTGCTTTTGCAATAGTTGCATCTAAATTATAGAACAGTTTCCCATCTCACATAAGTTTGGAAACCTTTAAATCTACACTAAAAACATATTTTCGTTGGATTTTAATGACATTTAAATTTTAAATCAGTGTTTAAATTATTCTCTTTTTTCGTGTATTTCCAAGAGCTTTTACAACATTTTATGTTATTTGTTTCCAGTTTTATTGCTGCTATGTAATTTTAACTTTACAGCACTTTATTCACCTATGGTTGTTTTTAAACGTGCTTTATAAGTAAGTTTGGCTTGACTTGATTATTTACTGCTAAATATCTGAAAAAAAAAACATTTTCTGTATGTTTTTGAAAACTTTCGCAAATATTTCTGCAAATTTCCAAGTTTTGTCTCGCTGGTATTATGATACAGTTGAGAAGAAAAGATTTATGTGATTCAACATTTGAACTGGCTGCATGTTTATCTGATGAGTAAAGTCATAAAGTGCAACTTACCCCCTTCCAGATTATTTACCCGCCCACACTCTCGTTTTAAGAAACGTTTGAAATGTGGGTGTTTACTGGAGGACCTTGGCAGGAGCGGGTGGGGGTGGCGGGCTGGGCGTGCTCTGGGCTGTGATTGACATGTTACTGAAAAATCACAGAAAGCTGGAAAGCGAGAGTGACGCGAGCTCCGTTGCCTCAGATGGTGAAGATTCATGCAGACTTCTTTTGTTCTTATACTGTTAACATGCAAATAAACCAATCGACAGCTTCAATGCAGAAAACTAGTTTAAATGCTTCTTTCTCGCTCACTGCTGAATTATTTTTTGAGACAATTTGATTCTGCTTGTTTTTGTTGCAACATTTCAACTCGTTTTACTTTTCCGACTTTTTTTCTTTCGATCGCAACAGATGTTATAACAGATACGGTTTTCGTTTCACTCTTGCAAAATCCACATATGTTTTTTCTGTAAAGTAATGTAATGACTCTGCTTTGACGGTTACTGCGTCACATGATCACGGTGTCTGCGCTGATGTCTGCGGGTGTGAGAGAGGGCGTTCAGGTAAATGCCTGGAGGTGGACGTGTGTGAGAGAAAAGTTAAAAAGAGAGCGAGATGCGATAGTCGTACTGTATATGGTTCGGTTTCAGTCTACAGGACCCGGTTTTGTTGAACAGAACAGCGGCTTTCTGCAATCACCACAATGCAGCCGATGATGAGCGCAAATGAAGATTGGAAATAAAACAGAGACGGTATAGTAAGATGGGATCAGTTAAACAGTTAAACAATGACTGACTGCTGTTTTTCCAAAACAAAGGCTGTAAATAAAAGAAGTCAGAAGGGCTAACTCTTCATTGATTTGATTATGAATCCTGCCGCTGATTACAGGTAAATGTAAATATTTGCAGCCAGAGTTTACGTGCATCATATTGAATGCTGTTCACCATGGGCTGACTGGACCACTGGTTATTACTCACAGCGTGAACATTTTTGTGTCACACGGAGCATTACGGCTGCTGCAGAAAGAACATCTTCTCCATATAATCACTCACTATTTAAACTCAGACTCTCTGCGGAGGCGTGGCCGAGACGCTGCTCTTTTTATATTCAGCAGCGGCAGAATCCTGACGTCACGTTTAAAGAAAATAAGGTTTCAGCCAACAGCAATGCCTGATCCAATTCAAAAGCAGTGTCACGTTTAAACCTGAAGAGGGCGCTCCACTAATGGTTTTTGGTATAAAATGAATAGTTTTATAAAAATGTGCAAAAATACTAAAAGCAAGACCCAGAAATGTAGACAGGACTATTAAACACTCATTTATAGAGTTTATCAGCAAAGAAAGTAAATTTGGAGGTAAGTTGCACTTTAAAAGGTACCGAGCAGCTACAAACGGATCTCTCAGGCCTGTAATTTTAATGCTATTGAACTGATTAAAGGCTCTAGATACAATAGACAATGTGGGAACAAGTTCTTTATATTTATATGTAGCCCCGTTTTTAATCAGGTTAATAAATGAGGTTAAATTAAATGTGATTAAATTGTGAATAATAAAATCAGAGTCTTATCATATTCCAGCAGAGGGCAGCATCTTCTCGTGAAAAAATTCATTTGGCACAGCTTGAGTCCATGATGAGTTCAAAGGCAACACCCAATTTAAACTGGAAGATACATTTATAAAAACAAAAAACTACTTCTGTCTAAATTGACAGAGTTGATGTGCATCTTTCTCACCATCCAATAAGATTCAGGAAGAAGAACATAAATATTCATTTTTGTTTGTATTATTGTTTCTACAGCTGCAGACATTAATTCCCACAGGAAGATTTGGGATAAAGTTTAAACCTTTTGTTCAGTTTCCACTTCCTGTTTGAATCTGTCACTCATCGCTGAGGCTGATGAACAACCCTCCACACGCTTTACACCTTCACCCCACTCAGCCTTTTAACAATTAGGCTCTAACCCCTGCCATCTCCTCTCTCATCATATATCATCATGTCCTCTAAACTGCAAGACAACACGCTGCCTTAAAAATTAATAAGGCAACATATTTGTCACTATTTCAATGCCCAGCGTGTCCTCTGAGTCTCATCAGTCCAGCTGTAAATCAGGCCAGGAGCAGCCTCGAGGGAGCGTGTTCCTCTAAAGCTCCTTCAAAGTTCTTTATACGGGGCATTATTAAGAAAACAATCTGCAATAACACTTATTGACAGGGCAGCATGAAAAACTAGAGACCGCTCAAATGAAAATAGAAAGAAGCAGCTGCAGTTGCCAGATTTTTCCCCTCTCTTGTCGTTTTAGTGAAGGTTGAAGGCAGAGCAGCGCGAGGCATCACGGGTTATATTTAATCCAGTCTTGCCGTTCTTTGGGATAATAACTTTTTTGCTCCATTCCACGACTTGTCTGTCATCTTGACATGGCAATATCTCCCAACTCCACTGTTTCATAGTCAGTTTCATTTATTTCCAAATACCATTTCACACCCTGCTGGCTTTAACTAGGTATTATACAGCGAGTGGGGAGTACGCTGCAGATTGAATCGTGACAGAGACAACAATGTTTCTGGTGAAAAATAAGAGAATATTGCAAGTGGGAGACTTTATAAAGGAACATTTTTGTTCCTTTTTTTTGGAGGAATCTGTGACTTTCAGAGTTTTGTTGGATATCTGCAGCTTTGGGTTGATTTCACATTGTTTGGATTGGCTTTCTCCTGTTTCTCTTTCGTTTTTAAAAGCAATCATTAATTTGGTGCCTGTCATGGAAACGAATGGAGGCGATCCGCTGCATGAATTGCTTCCATTCATGTCTAGTATTTTGGTTTTTATTATTCACCTCTAAACTGGACTCGTTATTTATTATTCTTTAGTTAACTTTAATGCAGCTGGAACAGAACAGTGCACCCACTCACACTATACATCAAAACAAGTCACAAGATGTATGATATAACTGTTTTTGGTGTTTTGAGTTACCATAGAAACACCCCTACCCCACCACCACCACTTCTCAGAAAAAAATAAAATACAACTTTAAATAGGTTACAAGTCATTAAACCATTACATACTGTGGCAGCTTTTAAATATCTTTCATTGTTTTAATAAAATTCTACTTCAAATTTTATGAAAATTTCCAAATTTGCATGAGTTTTCTTCGTTCTAGGTCTCATGACATTATAATAACAGCTGATTTCAAATGCATGTTTTTATTAGATTTTTCTGTTGGATTTTCCCAGACAGCAGGAAGTGCACGCAAAAGCTCCAGTTAAATTCCATAGTAATAAAAAAATGCAAAGTGACAGATCATAAAACGTCTAAGGAGCTCAAAATTTACGAGTAACTAGTGACCCACCTGACAGAACATTTAAAGATAAATCTCACCGTTTACTCACAGGAACTTTTGTCTCTTTTCAGTTTGTTTGGGACCTTTTCATTAAAAGTGCAGCAGCTGTCAGTCGTCATGCCCCTTTTTCTGCTCCACAAAAGGTGAGAAAATCCAGCGTTCTGATTGGCTGAGGCTGTTCAAGCTGTGTGATTATATTTAAGTCTTCAGGCCTCTCTGTGGTTTTTCCCATAAAAAAAAACTGATTGATGATAAATCCAGAAACTTTTCTGGTGTTACTGAAAATATTTGACATGAAAGCAGGTTTCATTCTTACTCTTCTCAACAAGTGGATCTGCTGTGGTCCTTTACACCGACCCCATGTTCTCAGTCCTCATGCAGCCGTCTCTCCCAGCTGCATTCAGAGTCTGAGCTATTCACTCTTTCATGTTCAGACTGTAAATGAACCACACAATGGAGAAGCAGCCAAAACTAATCCTGGATAAAGGATCGTCAGATAAACCCTAAGTGGTATATAGACTCTAAACTCATATTTTAAAGCTTTATTTGATTATTTTTTTTGCTTCTCGCAATATTATTCCTCTCTTCTAACTTCCATTGCAATTACATACACATGGCCAAGTATGCAAATTAGGTGGAGACATCATTAAGCGACTTCTGGCGTCTAGAAGAGCCAGATGAGATTTTTCTAACTGGCAACAAAAAGTTCTGCAGAGAATCTTCATAACGTGGCAGGTGCAACCAAAGTTTCTTTCAGAACGTTCTAGTTTCTCCATTAGCTGTCTTGTTCATTCGTTTCAAATTGAAAACATCTGAGCTTTTAATATCTTTTGATGCTGCTTGTACTTGCAGAAAGAAAAAATAATGTTATGACACATCTGTGCAATCTTTAGTGACAGTTTAATTTAA
This sequence comes from Pachypanchax playfairii, assembly GCA_006937955.1. Taxonomy (NCBI): domain Eukaryota; kingdom Metazoa; phylum Chordata; class Actinopteri; order Cyprinodontiformes; family Aplocheilidae; genus Pachypanchax; species Pachypanchax playfairii. The sequence goes on from SSNP01000021.1 coordinate 3,055,573, forward strand.
ATTAAAGCCCATTGTTACAGATTAAATATATAATTTGCATGCAAATATGAAATATTTAGGGTCAAATTCAGATTGTAAAAGAATTATTAAAGAATATTATTATAAGTATTGTGATTTCTGACTATATTTTAATTTTCTTTTCCTCTGTTGATGGAAACCTGAAGGTTTGTTTCACAATTAAATTCAAACCAGATGACTAAAACTGACCCACAATGAAATCAGCCTTTGAACAGGATCAGAGGAGGATCAGTGTCACCGTCCATATGTTTTTATTATCATGTTGCTTTTGTGCGATCTTGTTCTTATTTGCATGTTTTATATTTAATGATTTCAGTGACTGCCAGCTCAAAACCAAAGCCAGCAGGTCAAATGTCAAATGCAAGTCAAGTAAACGCCCACTTCCTGTTGTAGTTTCGCTGCTTTGGTTTGAGTTTTCTCTGATTTCTGTTTTTTTTTTTCCATGCGCACATTTTTCTTGGTTGTCTTTTTTGTTAATTTTCAGAGTTGCTGCGTTTCATTTTGCACCCACTGCCTCTTTGATTTCAGCTCTCCACTTGCCTGTAAACCATCTGTGTACTCCTACCTGCATAAATACTCCCTAGTTTCTTCCTGTTTTGGTTCTTTGTATTTTCTTTTCATCCTGGTTGTGTGTTTATTTCATTTTCATTATTAAATCCATCCCTTTTACACTACATGTCCAAACACTTCCAATATTTGGCTTTATGTAAAGAATGAAACTAGTTTTATTTAGTTTTGTTTCAAGTGCAGTCTCTCCTTTATGTAGCTGCAACTAGTGAAATGTTATCCATATTTGTATTTCAGCTATAACTCTCAGCTGTTACCATTATGCTGATTCTCCAGAGATTGTGATCATGTGAGTGTCGTGGAAATTCAGCTGCTTTGCAAGATAAAAATAATCCATCAACTATCAAAGGACTTTTTTATCCTCTTTGAATTTAATCATCTCACAAGATAAAGCTAATTGCAGCAATGCGCAATGTTATTACTCTAAGTTTTACCCCAACACAAAGAAAATCTTTGTTTTATATGAATTCTGTCTTGTTCATAGCAGCAGAACCCAAAACAAAGACTTGACCACCCAACAGATTTGTTTCCACACCATTAATAGATTTTACCCAAACAACCACAGAGTTTGCAGAGTAAGAAAGATGCTGAATCATCTTTAATTTAAATAAAAAACTGAAAAAAGTTTAATTATAAGAAGCAGTGAGCTAAATGTCCCTGTGTTGAATTTAGTTTTTTTCACATCTAATGCAGGTGTTTGAATGTATTTTCTGAGGTTTTTTTGTTTTGTGCTGGTGAATCTGGATCATTTATCTTATTCTGCTGTTTTGTTCCACTGAAACGGCGACAAATTCTCCTATTTTTACACATTTTTCAGCTCAGATCTTTCCTTCACATGAATGAAATTAAGAGACTGAGACATTTCTTCAGTAATTGCCCTCCAACACCCTCAGGAACTTTCATTTCTATATGGATCACCCGTGGATGTGTGTGTTGTGTTGCCCGTAGGTGGTCCTGCCCGTGGCTCTGTGGGTGAGCGTGGTATAATCCCTGCTGCCACTGCCGCTGACATATCAGAGCTGTTTATTAAGAGGATGACAACTCTATCAAGCTCCATAAGCGGGCCCTCGTGCACAGGAGTTCTTTTGTTACTTTCAGGGAAGGTGTCATCAATCTTGCTGCCATGCTACTCTCTTGAGCTGTTGATGGCAAACACGATTCCTCCCTTTCTGCCTGGCCTCTCCCGCCTCGCAGTCTGGATTCAGGCGTGGCGATTGAGGGGTGTTGTGGGAGGGGGGGGTTTGTGGAGATAGGAGGACTTTCCCCGAGAGTGCCTTTTCTTGACAGGCGACAGAGCGGACCATTTGGACACCAGGGGTGGATTATATGGGACTGTGTAATGAAAAGACGTTGACAGGACCTGCTCGCTCTGTAATGAAGGTCCTCTTGAGCTGTGAATGGATACACACATCTTTCACGCTTTTGTCTTTCTGCCTTTCCCACAGAATCAATCTCATCCATTTTAACCCAAAAAGAGGAAGGTGTAAGAGAAGCATCCCAGACAACAGCTCACGGTGTTAAACATTTACATGCAAAGACGTGGTGTGAATTTTTAATGAAACAGCAACTAAGTTGTTTTACACCCACAAATTTGCAGCTTAATCCTGCCTGCATTAGCTCACGAAGGTGCAGCCTGAGTTTTCACCTCCTTCATGTCTGTCAGTGTTACTCAAGACTTGGTGCAGCTCACACAGATGGACTATGATGTATGTACTCCACTTCAGCATCGACTGAGGTCACAGACTCCATAAATGTCTGAGACAAGTCTGATATTTTAATCTCTTTTTAGTTGGGGGGATGTTGGACCTTTGCCCAATCAATACACAGGCCAACAGCCTTGCCAAGATATCTCATAGTAACTTTTCATTGTTCTGTCTGAGAGCTGAAATGTCAACCAGAATAGTGCTGCTCAAACTCAAACTGAAATACGTCTGTCTGCAGTCAAAAACATCCTTCTTCCATGACCCAGAAGTTTCTGACAATAATGAACATAGAAAATGCCAAAGATGCTTGCGGAGGAACGGGCAGACTGACACCTGAAATTTCCTTTTTTTCCCTTCTTCTTCTTCTCTCAAATCAAATCCAACCTGTTTTATTCATCAGTCAACAATAGCCCCCAAACAGTGGAGTGGGAGGGAGTGGTGGAGGAAGGGGGGGGGGGGGGGGGGGGGGGGGGGGTTCTGTCAGTGGGCACTGTTGCCATGGAGGGGTGTGCTTGATCTGCAACGATGTTTAAGGTGGGTGGTACATGTCAAAGGAACATCCACAATAAAGCCACAACCAAAGACTTGAATGCTGAATTACACCGAGGTTAATTTTATTCACTTGACTTGTCACAGCTTTTAAATGATTGTTGAATATTTTCACAGTTTTTTATTGCCCCTTTTTGTACTCCCCATTTTTATTTCTACATCTGCTCCCTTCAGTGTAATCAAAGTTCTTCTCTAGCTTCTGTTTATCCAGACGGTTTTCTTTGTTTGTGTGTTTGAATTTCTGTTCCGATAATCAGCAACAGAGACGTTCCAGGAGTGTGACAGAGCTCTATTTGCCATACCTGACATCTTCATCCCATCACGTTCCCTCTGTTTTTATTTATTTTTCTGCGACTTATCAAGCGCTGGCATCTGCAGCGTTTCCAGGCGGATGCACCGCAGTGGACTGGGAATTCAAGAAAGGGCCACAGCCGCCCGAGCAGGTGGAGAGAAGTAAGAGCTGTTTACAGGAAGAAAAGCTGAAGAAAAGACAGAAGAAATTAGTTTCCTCTCAGAGTCGTGTACCTGAAGTGTTTAGCAGACATGCTGTCAGATTCAGAGGTTAGAGGGGGGGGCTGATTGTATCGACAGGCTTTATTTGCTGGTTGTGTGAAATAGAGTTGGAAAGCAGGCTTGAACAGAAAGTGCTTCTGATGCAGAAACGCGCTATAAATCACCACATGCAGTTTGTGTTGAGTGAAAAATGAAAGCAAGAAACACCTGCTGAATGTGTGGCTGATTTTCTCAGTTCTCTGTTTAACTCAAACGTATTTGCTCCATCAGACAACATGTCCAATTTCATTTGGCCCACAAGGCTCCGAAGTAATTTTGCATTTGGAGTTACGGTCAAAAGGCAAAACCTCAACTCCAATAAACTGTAAATACTTTGATTGTGATTTATGGTTGTCATGCTGGATGTTTTTATAACCCAATAAATTGATGTATGAGAAACATACAGTGTTCCAGACATTGAATAGACTTCAATTAGGTTAAGTTTTGTTTGTAAGAATGTCAAGTCTTGCTCAAATTCATAATGTTCAGATTAGCATGCACGGAGAGGACTGACTGAAACATGGAAACTCCTTTTTTTTTTTTGGTTTGTTTATAGATCTCTGGGAAGAGTTCATGACACTTGTTTGAGTTTTTTAGTCTTCACTGGACTCATTTACACTCTCACAGTTTATTTGCAAAATGTGTTAGAATCAATCAACAACACTGATGCTTATAGGACAGAATAATGATTGTTGGTTGAATTAACTTTTTCATCTTTAAAAACTCACTTTTACATGAAGTTTCTAGACTATTTCTTTTGACTGTCAAGGTTTTAAAAGTTTTAATTTTTTTAATATTGTCAATATCACATCAGCTGCTTGGAAGCAGATTTTAATATACAAACAATTATTGGTCACATTATTCCACAGATAAAATACAAATGTACATTTATTTTAATTTCAGGGATTAAGATTTTCACGTTAACTCCTTTGTGTCTCATGACTAATTATTTTTTGGATTTCAGTTTGGAAACTCTCAGTCAGGAGCTGCTGGTCAGTTTGAAGCCAAAACAAAAAATAATATTGATGAAGCCAAGATTTTAGTTTTTTTTAACCCAACCAGATACAGAATTGTATGAATTTAAATTATTTTGTAGCTAATTTCTTTTTAATGGGTTAGAATTTGTGATGTTGTATAAAGTGTTCATGATGTTTGGTGTCTTGTCTGATTCTACTCCATCAGAGTTTTTCTTGATTTGCCAAACTGAGATTGTTCTGGCTGCAGGTAAGATGCTGACTGCCCAGAAGTGCTCCACACAACCCCACTTAAATAAAAAAAAAAAAAAACTTAAGTATTCCTTTAAAACCTTGTGTTATTGACTTCATTTACAATCATAAATATAATAAATACCTTCAGAATAAGTATCATTCAGCTCACTCAGGACACATGGTTTAATAAAATTTGAATTTACATTAAAATTAAATCCATAGTCGAAATTTCTTCCTCTAGTTTGTCTAAAAAAATTAATTGAATAAAAATCTGAGAACACAAGAGATGAGAAAGTGTGTGCTTAAAATTATTTTATGAGTGGACCATTTAACTTTCTTTTTTTGTAGGTAATGAATGACGTGCTGAGTGTCAGACTTCCTCTTAATACCGAAACACATTTACAGTGTTTTGGAAATATTCCTTGAAATATTTGGATCGCTGTGAGACTGTGGGTGTGTGACAAAAATAACATGTCAACACAATAATAGATTTTGAAATGGTAATTGGCTCAGGGATTTTTAAACATTTCTCCTGGAAACCTCCAGTGGATTGAAACTTAAAAAGCAGCAAACACATGAGCAGTGAGTTTCTGTATGTGTCTGGTTGTGCGTTACAAACCTTACACCACCGAACGCTTTACATTTACAGTGTTTGTGATGCAAAACAAGAAAGATTTGTGTTACTTCACGGAGGCGCCGTTGGCAACAACCCATGATTCCTGACCTCTTCTGTTCTTTGTCGCCATTGACGCCGTGCTCTGTTTTCTCTCATCACCATGGTGACCAGGGCTGCATGCTATTGTGACGATGTTTGTCCACACTCAAGGTGTTGCCTGTGCTTTTAATGGACCTCCCAGACCGCAGCAGTGTCCACCTCAGAGGCACCCCACCCACCAAATCACGGTGAAGACGAGCGGCTGGGTTCTGCCACCGTTTGTTGAAGGCTGCAGATGAGATCCAGCTGATAATGGCTGCTTTGTTCCTCTGCTAGATGTGTTGAAGTTGTGCTCCTGTGGACCAGGAGACGCCTGGTCAAACAGAGACACACAAAGGCTCTGAAAACGCCTGGACGTGGCCCATTCTCCACAGTCTGCGCCGCTGCCAACACACGACACCTTCTACAGCCTCGGTGAATTACTACCCTCACAACCTTTCACACATAGAAAAACACTCTTTCACCCAGCGGTAACTCTGACATTTGCTTTTAGTCAGATACAAAGAATTTTTTAATGCAAAGGGGTTTTTTAGATGATTACTCAGAGGTCATATACACCATAGAATCAGTATGGGGGCATTCTTTGTTCAGTTGTAAAAACCACACAGGCGTCACAGAATGTAGAACTTAAGCTAAGATCAAGTTTCCAGCAGTTTTGATATCAAAGTGCAGATTTTTTTCCTTGTAAGATATTATTTTCTATTTTTGACTGACAAATTTGGCTCAAAGCTGCCTTAATATCCTCACAAGTATAAGAAATAAGAGCAAATCATCCTCCACTATGACACTTTTAACGTTTACAGAATGTTAAAAGCACAGAGAACAGTCAAGCTTTGTAGCTCTGGGGGAGAAAATGGTAAATTTAACACCTTTGGAATGCTAAGAAATAATCTCTGGAGCAAATTCAACACTCATCCTCATCTATCGGCGACTGTTTCAACCTCTTTAGCATAAACCCCCCTGGAGGAAATGGCGGATATGATTAGGAATTCGTTAGCAGGCTTCTATTTTCACGCTGATGACACACTTTGGTCTCCTGCGCTCTGCGTTACTGAATCCTTTACTTTATCAGTGTTTTTTTTTTTTTTTCATTCTAAACTAGATCAGCTGTGTATCATCGTGTACGAATGTGACTCCGAGTTCACTGACTAAAGTAGCTGCGAGCGGCGAGGACTGATATCAGTAAGAGAGAAAAACTCCCTTGTCATCTGAAATCCTGTCACAAGCCGCGACATCGTTCACAAGCCTCCATATGCTTTAGAGAAAGTTTCTGCACGTGTTCCTGATTCTTCTATGTTTCTGCCAGTTGTTCCAAATATCTCAGTAAACTGTTTGTTGGACACAAGAGAGATGCACACTATAGGATGCCACGCTGTTTTTTTTGTCGAAACGCAGCAGTTTTTGTTCATCCTATCATGTTTGGAGCAGATTACAGTGTCCACACATCCTTGCTCCCCAGGGTGGCTTCTGTGTGCTTCAGGTATTGTGACCAGGCAGGCGGGCTGGTGGCCCTGGGCCCTGGACGCTTTGGAGAGGAGAGGACAGTGGCTGCGTTTGTTTTGCTGCTGAAAAGGATTACAGGTCCTGACGGCCATGATTAATCACCCAGAGGCAGACATCTGAATGCAGCCGGGGAAAGGTTCAACTTTTTAATTCATCCCGCACACAATCTATTCACACCAGCTGTTGGTGCTGCTTCCCCTCATCTCCTCGCTCTTTCTTCTCAGTGACCATTGCCTTTCCACTGTCTTTCTCTTCCCCATTTATGGCTCATATAATTATCTGGGGACACAGTTGCTGTAATTGTGGGGGTGCCTGGACAACGCTCTGTGCTCTATTTTTATTGGAGATGGGTTCTTTCTTCTTTGTGGGAGAACAGTTAATTGACTTTGTTAATGCTTTTGGGGAATCAGTGATTTCTCAACAACAAATGACCTTTATGGAGCTCAGCGGCACATAGTGTTTATTGTGTGTGGGAGAATGCAAGTGTGGGTCTGCATGTATAGGATGTGTGTGTGTGTGTGTGTTGATCCACTGTGACCTTTTCCTGTGTCAGGTATGTTTGTGCACTGGCAGAGAAATATTTTATGCTCAAAGCTCCTTTTCCGAAACACTTCAGATCCATAAACATTTGCCGCGCCGCTCCTGTTTTGACGCGCAGCTGAAATCCAGTGTTTTGAATAAATTTTACATCTCGCCAATGTTCATATCCACTCACATGAGCAGGCCTTCTCATTAAGACTCAGCAGGTTATATGATGGTATTGCTGGAATCCCTGGAGCAAAATGAACAGGGACAGCTACACTGCTTAATGCAAGGTAGCCTAGCAACAGATAGCTGCGATGGCGGTGGAAACATACCCTCATATTTATGTTTACAAGAGAGAATGATTTGTCTGTCAGCCTGATGGATCCTAATGTTCTCCTCTCTCCGGGGCTTTTTCTTGTGCTGCACGCAGTCCTGACACTTACCCTGAAGGACATGCACCACCTTCTCAAACACGCATGAATACTTAATACTGTTAGACTGCATTTATGCAAAGAATGGAAATGGCATTGAAATAGGGAGGGGGGGGGGGCTAAAATGCATCAAAACATGACACAGTGTACATCACAAACATTGAGGGGGTTGTAGAGAATGACAGAAGACATAAGAAACGAAAGAGTGGCATATTGTTTCTCTTCATATTTCTACTAACAGCATGCAAGTAATAAGATTAGAGTTGAATAGAAAGCAGTAGTTTTGAGTGCCTGGCTACCGTTGACAACTGACAATATGAACTCACGTCACTTCCAGCAAGTACAGAGCTATATGACTTGATAGAGTCTGTCTTTACTGTACGTTGAGCTCCTCCAGGGACGGACTACATCAACTCAATTAGCCTGGCACAGCCTGAGTATCAGCACCATAGATTAGATTTCACCCTGCCTTGTTCCAGAGAGCGGCCCTCAGAATAATATCTATACAAGTTTTTTTTTTTTTGCTCTCAGAAAAAAATGATGATAGCTGGAGAAGCAGATATAAGCTTCTTGAGTCGTGTTGTGTTGGCTTGGAGAAACATAAAGAAGCCTCTTTTTGTATAAAAAAAAAGAATGTCGGTGGATATTCCTGTTCATCCTGGGAACTTGTTTCCATAGTTACATCAATGTTGTTGAAGTGAGGAGGTATTCCAGCGAGTGATCTTTTACATGAGCCGTGCTTCTCTTATATTGATTTTCATTCCGCGTTGGAAAAAAAAAAAAAGAAAAAAGAAACAGCCCACTGTCTCTGACACAGTGTAGGAGTAATAAAAGAGAGGAAAAATGTCAGAAATGTACCGGACGGGTAAAGAAAAGAGAAAACCTCTTCGAAAGCATTGAGAGATTCTGAGATGTCATGTCCAGGCCAAGACCCACAAACCACAAAACGAAGGAGGCAGGGATTTAAAACTAATCACAGTCGATGATCGGCGTGTTGTTAGCCACATGCCTGCGTGTTCCCGTGAAATCCCCACAACAGTGTGCCTCGTGCTGTAACGCTAATGACTCTGAAAAGAGAGTTAATCACTGCAGCGCGGTTAGCCACATGCTCGCCTCTTGTAGCGCGTTTGGTGTGTTCCAGGGGTTAGCAAAACACTGGCGTAACACATGATTGCTCTTTATGAGACTGGGGCCTGCAAGAGAGAGAAGGGGGGCCCAGAGACGATGCTAAAAAGACGGTAATGACAGCCATTCACCGCAATCCAATTATGCAAAAGGGAGTCTAAACAATTCCATCATCCCCTAAATTAGATTGTCCTAATGAGATAAAGGCACCAATTAATCCTGAATTAATTTCTACAGCTCATTTTCCCCAGAAAACACTCTAATATGCAAATGCCAGGAAGAGACAGAGAGGCATCTTTCTGCAGAGGTTTCCTCCACCTCTGCTTTTTGGATGCATATTATCAGGATGAACATTAAGGAATAGAAGAAATTTAACTGATGCGGTGCAACACAGAAGCCTTGCAGTTAAAGTGCATGTGTAAATTTCTTTGAATTTGGTAAACTAGTGTTGATTCTCATGCAATAAAAGGAAGTAAAGTTTACAATTTTTGAACTTGCATGTTTGCTTTCTCCAACTAGAAACTCTGTGTTCCAACTTTCTCCGTATCTCAATCTCTTTACATGCAAATGTGTCCCAAATCACAGCACAGCCATTGTCTCAAAGTCATATGGGTGGGGATTTTTTTCGTCAGATGACATTATAGTTACATCTTCAGGACACCAGAAGCTTTAAAAATGGCTGGAGCGTATGCTGTAGTTAACGTTTTGTCCTAATGGGCTGCTTTTTCCCCGTGTGATGACAGAAAGTGAAAAATATGCAAATGAGAGCAGCTTTATTGGGAATTTGGCTGTCTTGAAATAACCCTGTGTGTGAGCGCAGAGTGAAGTAGAGGAGCAGGGAGATGACACTGGATGCAAATGGCATATGATGACATCATCGAGCAACATTTATCTGCTTTTCAAGCAGGTTTGAGTTGTTTTCCAGTGGAAATATTTTACAGCACTGTCTATGTGGAAGTATGTCAATTCTGGCTCCAGTTATTTAGCAAATGTTAATGTAAAACAAAGGAAATACGTTTATGATTCAATAGAATGAAACATTTTTTAGGAGTTTTGACCAGGCAGCCATTTTTCTGCATCATCATTTTCTGCTTCTAATTAAAACAACTACTTTTTATAGATTAGTTCTTCTTATCTTATGATAGTTTTTTGGATTATAGCTCATGTTCATGGGCACAGACTACAAAGCAGAAACATTTTGACTGACAGAGACACAAAAAGCACAGCTGCATCATCGGCTGTTGTTTCAGAATCTCCACAAGGTCGCTTTGCATCTCTTTGTGGTCGTTTTGTCATTCTGTGTGGGCACTCTGGGATTTTTTTTTTCCCTCTCTTCTTCTTTTTTTTTTTTTTTTTTTGAGGCAGTTTTTCATCCTATTGTAGTTTGTACCCAGCAGGTCTGTTCTGTATTCCGCCCACAGAGAAAATGTTTTTGGTTTTTTTTTTCTGAATAATTCAGAGGAATTAAAAGTTTTTGGTTTATTTTCTAAAAAGCTGGTGCTTTTTCAAAGCAAACAAGGGAACTTCGTGAGAACACATCCAACCAAAGCCTTGTGCCAAAAGAGCTGCAGTGAATCACTGGGGTTGCAAAACCGAAGCTTGTGCGTGTTTGCTCATTTGAAAACAAAAGCAATTAAAACATATTTTTTCATCATAATCATCATTATCATTTTCACCCTCTTAATCGTCTTGCTGCCAGCTGTCTGGAGTTGTCATAATTGAGTGATCTGACAGATTCTCCTGATAGTGCCAGACAGACATTTTTACTCAAACCCTTTTAGAACGAAACGACTTTGGGTTAATGAGTTTAACTCTCCATCGTGCTGAAATTAAAACTGAGCTTTTTCTTCTAAAACCCTTTTATAATGTCAGATGTCTTTATGAATCTGATTTGCTTTTTTTTTTGCAGTATTTTATTGATCAGTGAGACAGCACCACCTGTGCACGCTCCCCCAACCCCCTGACAGTGATGACAGAAAACAACCAGGCTGTCAGTTGCCAGGCAATATTCACAACCACTGGCCCACATCAGCTAATTACCAGCAGAAATCACGTATTGACAGATGGGCCTATGCATATTGATCGGCCAGTACTGCCACGTTCTAAATCACCAAACGCTAATGAATCATTTTCCGTTTGGGAGAGAAGAAGAAAAAGCATCAGTCTCCTGCCTGATGTTGTACCTGCACTGCACAAGTACACACGCATCAAACTAAAGTCTCCAAAGACCGCACATACACACACCTTAACCCCCCCGCCCCCCCGTGATTCTTCTCTCTGTCTGTCTCCCGCCATCTTTCTCACCTCTGCCATCTCCCTCCGTGTGCTGCCTGCATGGCAATTATTTTTCATGGCGGCCGGCCGGTGGAAGCAGTAAATACCCCTCTCCTCAGACTGCGGACCCAGAGTGACCCTGCAACCCTTCTGTCTCTGATGCTTCTCCCAAGGTCTCTCGTTCCAAGGTCCCTGTGATGCAGCGCTCTGTTTGCAGCCTGCGCCCTGTAATTCACCGGCCTGCTAGATCGCCTGCCAGGAGCTATTGATTTTTGTTTCCCCAATCTCCAAGAGAGAGGGAAAGAAAAGATTAAAAACACTTTGTCAGTTTGGGAGGGAATAAGAATTTTGCGCAGAGGGATACCTAGGAGGGCGCGGGGTCAGGGCTGAGATACTGTACGTCTTTATGGCTTTAACTGTTTCCACACCAACAACGTCTCTGTCTTTGACTCCCAGCTTTTTTCCCTCTTTCTTCCTGTGTCTCCCCAAATGTACTGATCTTAAACATCTTCAGCTTTATATAAACACTGAACTAACTGTACAGAAAGAACATTGTGAACTCATCTAAAAAGTGGTGTCCAACCCTGGTCCTGGAGACATTTATCATGCATGTTTTACAGCTTTGTGTGTTCTAATACACCTGATTTAGATTCTGAGGTTCTGACATTGTTTTAAATCAGGTGTGATGAAGCAGAGAAACATGTAAAACATGCAGGACAGTGGTCCTCCAGGACCAGGACTAAAACATTAAAAGTAAATGCTCAGTGTTGCATCACTTGTCTTTATTTTGTCCAAGCAGCTTTGACAGTAAAAGACTGCATGTTGACTGGGATCAAACATCTTTGTTCTGCAGGCTGCAGGATTAAGTTTCCATAATTGGAATTTCTGAGCATCGTTCAGATGTTTAAACCAGCTGGTTTCTGGAGAAACTGACTTATCGAGCTTTTTGTTTTGTTTCTTGTGACGTTCGTGTGCATCTTGCTGGGGAAGGGACGACGAAGCCATCAAGTGTGTTAATGTAGAAGATACTGTATGTGTCAATCTAACATCCACATGAATGCGCAATGACCAGAGATTTGCATTATTTTGTGTTGTTGTTTTTATTTATGTTTTTTGCCTGGCTAGCAAAGATTTAGCAATTAAGATGGAGGCAAATTAGTAGCCAGAGAACATGCAGCTTCATCATGTTCATCATGTTTCTGTGCATGAGGCTCAGTCTCAGTCCTGAATGTGTGAAAGAGACTTTAGTCCACATCGCAAGTCGTTCCACCACAACAAAGGTCCAAAACTGATGTTTTATTTTGAAAATAATGGGTTTCTACATAACAATGCCATGAAAAAACTGTAATTAAGATAGAAAAGAATCAACTTTGTTATTCTGTGACTTTGATATGGAGCAAAAAACTTTGTGACATGAGACATTCTGTTCACTGATGTCAGAAAATAAGTTAAAATATACTTTAAGAAAATGTTTACCTGCCAATCAACACGACGGTTTTAATAATTTCATGTCAGAATGTTGATTTAATAAATGGCAGAATCTGAAGACACTCAACCAGTTGCTATTTTGCTTTTGCGGTGAAATCAAACCATAACCATTAATTTTTTGTAATATTAACCAGCTGCAACTAACATCATTGAACCGTATCAACTATCTCCTCAACACTGAACAATTACGCACTATAACTTCATAAGGATTTACATTCGTCACCTTACGACACCTCACCACTAAATTTAGCTGAGAATAATCCATGTAATGTTGCTATCAGACACACAAACCCACAAATGAAACACATCACATGCTTCTGTCTTGGCTCCTGGATCGGCCGAGGAAATAGAAAATGACAATTTACCTTCATTGCCTGAAATTAGATTAGCGCCTGAAAGCATCAGATTGCTGTTCTGCATGTAAATGCACTCACGACTTGTGAGTGGAGTTTTAAAAACATTTCTGACTTTTTGTTCCTCTTCAAATGAGCTAAATGATGAATTGAAAACTCGTGTGCTCCAAGTTCGTCATTTTCTTGTTTTTAAGTCATTTCTGGCGAACGCACGCACGCTGACTCTCAGTCAGACACAGTCATGCTGATGTGATGCCAATACATTACCCCATCAGATTGTGTTACGCACGGACGACTCTTATCATTTCAAGCTAACTTTCAGCTAAATGTGGAGAATGTTTTCTCCTCAGACATTAAGGTTTGGTAATGGTGCCTTTCAGGGCCACTCTATTTTCTGAAATGAAATATTCATTCATTGGCGAGGACAGTCTTAGAGGAAGTCTGTCTCAAATGTGAATTCGTGGTTCCTGCAGACATTTCTTCAATATTTGATGGGCCATCAGAGCTCTGTGTTTAATACGGTGCACTTGTTCCAAATATTCCTTTTCTCTGTGTTTTGCATCTTTCTCTAGTTGTTAAATGTCGTATTTAGTTAAATGAATAAGACGTTAAAATATGGGCAAAAACACCTTCAAGGATGACAATTTTTACATATTTTGTATAAATCATAAATCTTTTTTTTTTTTTTCTTGTCAACAGGTTATCTTCTTCTAGGTCCAATTTGCTGTGTGAAGCCATCAGCAAGTGTGCGCTAAATCAGCTTGATTGCTTGCCAGGAGGAAGATAAAGGGCTCGGAGGTGGGTACAGTAATCCTGAGAGAGCGGGTGGTCTGCTTCAAGGCATATCGTTTTATTCTCTCATGAATATTCACTTCTGAGCCTCTGAGTATGCAGATTAGACTAGTTTTCTTTTTTTTTTTTTGTTGTTTTCCTGCTCTTACTGCACCCTGCTGTGCTGAAGCGTTGGCACGACGTGCAAGGTTGTGTATGTGTAGGGGGAGATTTTTTTTTTTCCTTTTTTTTTCTGCTTGTTTGCAAGTTTGGGGGCAGGCGATTTTTGAGTGTGCATGCATGAATGAATATTTGGCTGCGTGTGCATGTGTGTTTTTGTGTTGTTTGTGTGTAGGTATGTGTTGCCAGACACATGGCTTTGTCTTGTCCTGGCACCGCGCTCGACTCACCAGATGTTCTCCGTTTTTATCATCCTCCACTTTCACCGTGTTCTTTGAGGTTTTAGGGAATCTGTGCGGCCAGCATTCAACCTGCTCTCTTGTTTTTGGCTGTTTTGTGGAAAAACAAAAAGCTCTTTAAAACACGTTTTTTTGAGAGAAAAAAAAACACACGCGGTTAGTGAAATCAAAGATTTCTTCAGAAACAGCAGCTTATTGTTAAAATGTCTTTTTGTTCTATGACATTTTACTCTGTGAGTTATTCTTACTCTTTATACAGTGTATTTATAATATGTATGTTGACATCAATGTTGCAGAGAACTGAAGTATTTCATGTGGTGTTTGTGATTTATTTATGGGGGGGGGTCCATCAGACTTTTTATTAATGCAAAGAATCTAAAATAAAACAATAAACAAAAAAACTGCACATTGTTATTATAGATAGAAGTAACTCTCCCTCTGTGCTTATTGAGCATCATGAATCTGAACAGTGAAAGCGGCATCACTACAGCACCTGAGTGCATGTGAGGCTGTACAGTTCAGAGCATAAACTCTTCAAGAGACTGGTTCTGATGTATTGAAGTTGGGTTCCATGGCATAGTTAGCAGCAGTCAGTATCTTACCTGTAGTAAATAGCAGGGATTTTAGTTTACCTGACAACCGACTGAAGATGAAAATTAGCAAGTGGCTCAATCTGACGCTAAAACTTTCCTCCTTTCATGAGCAGCTAAAATATTTCAGTGCACAGTCCGTGTTTTTGCACTAGATTGTTGCACAAAGTGTGCATGTTTTATACTTCCTGTGTTGCATCTTGTTTTTCACGCAAACTGTGAACAAACTGGTTCCCTCTAACTGTCAGATGCTAAACTGACATAACGTAAATGTTTAGAGTCGCTCAGTTGTGCCACCTCACAAAATACAAAAATTCCCAAGTCCCATATTGTGACAGGTAACTAAAAACAGAAGAAGAAGGTAACGCTCATGTCTGACACAAATATGCAAACTGACCAAACCCCCAACTCTGATTGAAGGGATGTGATGTTTTTGGGGTTTTTTTGCTGAGAACATCGCTGCAAAACTTTTTTCTGTTCAACAAAGTCTACAAATTTTAGAACATATGAACTGAACCTTGTCACTGTTTTCCACCTTTTGTAGTCAAAAGTTCTTGAGATGTTCTCCAAATCATTGTTCCAAACAGAGCCAAGGTTTTAACTTTACTCTTTGCTTTTTAGCTGTCAGGATATTTTAATACCCCTAAGTGAAATAACTATCAAAAAGACCATCAGTCAGACACAGTAGCTTTCTTCACGTGCCAACTCACGCTGGTTAATTTTAATTATTTAACATGTGAAAACATAATTTCATCTGAGAACCGATACAGCAGGACTTGTAAGACAGTTTAAAGAACTTGATTTATGTTTTGAATATTTTTACAAAAGGGTTACAATTTTAGAAACATTTTTTCGTTTTCAGATGGAGACGAGAGCAGAAAGTTTCACATTTGATGTTGGTTCAGTTTGCTTTGAGCTGAAAGTCTGATGTTCTCATCTTATTGGCACTGAGCGGTTGTGTGACATCATACTGAACCTTTATCAGAAGTTGAACAACCCACGTGTAAGATACACAAGCTACGTTTGAACCCGAAAACACGGGGTTATCAGTAATTACATGCTTAAAGAGAGAGTCGTGTTTACAGTCTGTGTTAACAATAGATAACAAAGTGTTTGCTTACAAGTTTCCTTCCAACACACGAGTACAAACTGCTTAAAGAGCTGCTGTGCAGATCAGCTGGTTGAACAGGTGCCACACAGAGGCGGAGAGTCCTTGGTTTGATCCTTGGCCCGTAGCTCTTTACTGCATGTCATCTAGTTCTCTCTGCCAAGTTCCTTCTCTTTTTTCTACTGTTAAATAATGGCTTCTGCAGCCCATAATATCTTACAAGAAAATCACTCAAGTTGGTTTGACTTTAACTGATTCAAATTCACTCGTGAGGTTATTACTCCCTGTGCCGTGAAAAAACAAGACAAATACACACTGTACTGCATCGAACGTGTCTTCTGCCTCCATCATTTGTCCCATTTTTTCATCTTGGTATGTAAATAAATAAGAAACAAGGTTGTTTGTTAGGTCCTTTGTTCATTAGTATTCGGCAGCTCCCGCGGTTGAAACCACGCCTAGCATGCTGCTGGCTAAAAGCTGTAGCATAATGTAGCAAACAGGAAGATACAACGTCTGACGTTACCATGCGCAGCGGGCAGGAAACAGTATACCTTGCTCTCATAGGCTAGTTTGTTAGCCAATCTGTGTCCAGCAAATTCGAACGAGCTGCTGCTCGAGGCCTGACGGAAGGAGCCGGAACCACCCGAATTTTAATGCAGACAGATTGAAAGGTCTGTTAATCAGTGTTTCCTGACGTTTTTTAGATATAAAATGTTTCATATTACTGGTTAATACTTCGAAATAACCACAAAGTCCTAAAATGTGTATGAAATGGCCTCATTAAGAATGAAACTACATTGTTAAAATCTTGGAATCCTGATCAATGGAGAACAAGAACACATATAGAACAAGTACCAGCAGATCAGGTGGAAATAGTATAAAAGTTCCGAGTGATTTACCGTTGATAGCATGTTTACATTTACACTCTGCTGCAGGTGTACATTGTTGCTTGATTAAAAAGCAAGTGTGAAATGTCACAATGTGCACTATGTTGCAGTGACGCCCCCACAGAATTAAATCAAGCTGTCACCTGGTCAGTGCCGCCACCCACCGAACACAAACAAACACAAACACACACACACACACACACACATCAGCAGAAACACTTCCTTCAACTAGAGAGCTGTCAAATAAAGCAACACTTGTAATTATGGGCGGGGGCGAAATTCAGATTTATTTATTCCAAAATGAAGCCTGCCGATCGACAGAGGGACAGCTCTCCTCCATCTGTCATCGCTGAAGCCACACGCGTCTGACACAAGGATTCATTCGTCTTGTCGTCTTTGACAGTCGGATTTTCCCGGCGCACTCCCACCAAGAGTCGCACGGGATTTTTGGAGGCAGTCTAAAAGAGAAAACACTCTGTGACAAGGAGTAGGCTCTTTATGAATGCAAATGAGTCTGGGAAAATTCAAAGAGCAGCTAGCAGGCTCCGAGGCTCCGGCATCCGTCACATGTCCCCCCACCAGGCTCTACCCACGCTTTGCCAAGAGGTCCAAGGGCTTACAGGGGCCCTACAGCAAGAGCAGAGACACTCATGGAAATCCTTCAGCTGACACACACAGCGAGTGCCACCGGTGACTGTTATTTTCATGAAAATTATAAGCTTACTATTTTTACATGCCATACACAGAATGGCTGTTGGGCTTTGGTTTTTATTATAAACCATTCGTCTCCCCATCTCTTTCTGCGTTTGTGTGTTGATGTTTGAGGATGCGTCACTTGTATCACTTGACGTTTGGCTCCCCTTTTATCATGTTCCAAGGATAGTAAGCCAAATGCTATGTGACAGGTCAAACCCTTCACATCAGTCATCCTTCACCCTGACCTGGCCCCAGCTGCACAAAGACACACCGGCCTCCTTCACACCAAAAAGATGAATAAAACTGATGCTTGAAGGTTTTTGAACCCCCTCAGTTCAATAAATCTCACCCTCACGGAGAGATTTATTAAATATCTCATATCTGTTAGTGGCAGAAGCACCTGAACCAGGAGGTAATTTAAAGGTGAGTTGACAGATGTGAGCAGATCCCATGTTTTCTTTTAAGAATAAGCACTTTTCAGACTTTTAGAAATAAAAAGTTCACTTCCACCCATCCATCCATCCATCCATCCATCCATCCATCCATCCATCCATCCATCCATCCATCCATCCATCCATCCATCCATCCATCCATCCATCCATCCATCCATCCATCCATCCATCCACCCGAAGACAACAGCTAAAGCAGAGGTCCCCAGATTTTCATGAACTTCTGAAGCCTTCATCTTTACATCAAGTCGTGGGTCTGCTCAGAGTCCTCATGCAAATTAAATACACATAATAATACCTCCCTAGGAATCCTCACTCTATGTCTTGATTTGGCTCTTTTAGTCTTGCAAGTGAACTATTTGTTTTGTTTAACTTGTTTCTTGGTTTATCTGTGGTTTTCTTCAGCTACTGCAAAAACACAGAGTCTAAAACAAGTTTGAGAGATTATCAAGAACGTTTTCTCATATCGTATCTAAACTGAACAGCAGTGAAACAACGAATCCTTGTGGGAAAGAGTTTGCTTCCTCAAACTGCAGCTTACAGGAGTGTGATAATATTGCTATATTACATCAGTGTTATTGATAAATGTAAACATGTTTAAATTACCACTTTAAGCTCTTAACCTTCTGCAGTTTTAGCTCATGAACAAGCTTCACTCAGATCATTGTAAACAAACATCAGCTGATATTATTTTCAATGAGAGAAATTCTAATTTACCAAAGATTTCTCAGCTTGCGAGGAAAAATATCTTGAGGGTCCATATTAGAAATTCACTTGGATGCGCAGGTTTTGTTTTTAACTATTTGATAGTTTCAAGGATTTTATTCATTAAACATTTAATCTGGAACTGGTCTGTTTTTATTAGAGCCCTCGTTCAGGGGAGGATGCTCATTCACAGCCAAGCAAGGGCTTGGAAATGCTGACTCGGCTCCTGTCGCTTAATCTATTTGAGGCGTGATTAAAGTTTAATTCTCACCCATCTCCTAGTGCTGGTCGTTGTGTGTGTGTGTGCCTCGGCAGTGGGTCAGTGAGTAAAGTTTCGAGCTGAGCCCAGGTCTTTTCTCTCTGTCTGGGCTTCACTATATTCATGCCTGAGGGACAACAGGAGCTGCAAACAACTGAATTTTTCATCAAGGTTACTTCCTGGAGAGATGTGCCAGGCTGTTGCAGCTTTCTCCCTCGGTGTGTTCCTACCTCATACATAAGTTAGCCTGCTCTGACCTGCAGCTCTCTCTGGGAGAAACTGTTTGACCTCGGTTCAGTGAGAAAAATACAGATTGTGAATTTTTTTTTATTAAACTTCAAATGTCATGTTGGCTTCTCATGTCATGTACTATTCATTAAACAAGTTTTAATTTAATCTTAACAAGCAGATTAATATGCTCTTTTAAGTATATGTTGATTTTAAATGAAGGTCAAAACTTTAACCGTGAAAAACTTTTAGTAGTTTCTCCAGTTTTAACAAAAGCACTTCCTGTTATTCTGCTCATTTATTTATTTTCTCTACAAATAAATGATAATTTTTTTGGGTGTATTTTGTCTTTTCCTGATTTCGGCGGAGCAGCCTCACATAATAATGGTAAACACAGCACAACTCAACAAAATTCCGCTCCTTGACTTTCCTGTTGGGAATACCGACATGCTTTCCATTAACATTTTTTATTCTTTGAAAAACAACTCAGCAACTTCTGGAGAAAAAAAAAAAAAAAAAACATGAACTATTTATAGGAATGTTTTCACATCAAAAGTCATTTGCAATTATAATCAATTCCCACTTTTATTTATTTATTTATTTATTTATCTGTTTGTTTAAATCCGAATATTAATGTCGAAACGA
Organism: Pachypanchax playfairii; assembly: GCA_006937955.1. Lineage (NCBI taxonomy): Eukaryota > Metazoa > Chordata > Actinopteri > Cyprinodontiformes > Aplocheilidae > Pachypanchax > Pachypanchax playfairii. The sequence continues at coordinate 3,075,341 of SSNP01000021.1, forward strand.
CACGTACGCCTTTAACGGAGGAAAAACATGCAACGGCGAAGGATTTTATTCTCCGTCTTTATCTGAAACACAGAAATCAGAGTGGTAAACACGATTTTATTTATTCTGTTCGGAGTTTACTTTCCCTGCAGCATCTGAGTAGTGAGGTCATTTCAGTTTATTGGCTTACACTGGAATAAATTTGAATTTAAAGTGAAAGGAACGAGCTCTTTAGATCATATTTCACACTAATCAATGCTGCTTTGATTTTTAAATCAGAGCTAAGGAGGCATTGTGGGAAGTTTTTTTCAGACATCTGCACAGATCATCACAGAGATTTGTTGTTTTCATGCCTTATGAGTGGATTTTCTCACTTTAAAACTGTTCACATTTACATTATGAACACCATCATAAGATCTCCAAGCGTTCCTGCTAAGCTCTGACAAGATGAAGGAGAAGGGAAGTTGTGCAGTCTTGATGCTCCTGAGTGTCACGCGTTATCGCCACCACTACCCTCAACCTCACCCTGCCCCTCGTGACAATTACCAGCCCACCTCCCTATTCAGCATGTAATGAGGAAACTGACTGATCAGTTTCTGTCAGGCTGCTGAACGAAGGCACAGATCAGACCTCTGAGACATGTAACTGCACCGTCTCCATCATGCTGCTGCATTAAAAGCAGAAGCCTTAGATATAATTAGGAAATATCTTTATTTATTTATTTATTGTTAAATCATTTCATTTGCAAAACAGATTAGCAAAAAATAAACATAAAACTGAAACTCGTGGAGACTAATTCCACTTGCTTTTTTGGAGCATATAAACAGATATTTTATATCCATCACTTGGCTCAAGATGAAGTTGACTTAATAAAACATATTTAATATATGTTACTGATTTGATTTTAACAATTTGCTCCTGTAGATTTGTTTTGCCTCTGCCTGAAAATACGAAACACAACATTTGTTTTTCTTACTACATTACCCAGAATTCATTTCAGTTCCTAACTAGCAGGACTTTACAGTAAATTGATTTTGTGCACAAAATGTTTGGAATTTAATTAGTTTGTTGGACTCTTTGGGGTTTTTACTAAATGAGAAAAAAACACTCAAGAGGAGCTAAAAAGCCTTATCTATAAATACTAAACATTCACCTGCAGTTATAAGTCAAATTCTTTGTATTAAAACATTCATTGGATCAGTTCTGCTGTCTGAATAAGTTAACAAACACATAACAAAATGTATAGATAAATAAATGTTGAATTTGAAAATGTCTGACTTTATTCAGCTCATATAAACCCATCGTGGAAACAGTGAGTGCGACATAAATCAGCTCACATTTATCTGCATGCAACACAGTAAAAATACAATTAAACATGGACACAGAATTAGATGACACTGTTTCTATTACAAGCAGCAGTTTATTCTTTAATTATTAAAATGACAAAACAAATGACTCAACAAAAATAAAAATATCTAAAAGTAAAGATGTTGTGCTTTTATTCTTGAACTTTTCTTTATTTTATGTCTAAGTTGTGTTCTGCATTGAGACCCAGCTGTTTTAAAAAGAACAAGATGCAAAAACCCCAAACACCAAAATCAAGACTTCAAAGATAAAAACCCACAGAGTCAAAGTGTTTACATGTGTGAAAGATTTCTGGTTTCAAAGATGATCAACTTGAACTTTTGCCATTTGGTTATTTTACAGACATAAAACAAACCAAAACACAAAAAACTGAGGTTATTAGGAGGTTAATTAACTTATCAACCAAAAGAAAAGTTCTTCTTTGGCCTCTGCCAACTCTGCTAATGTCAGTAAACTGAAAGCTTTCTAAATCTTTCACTAAAGAGGTTGTGAATGTGTCTAAACATGGAGGATGTTTAACAGAGACGTTTCTATCAGTTCATTTTTTATCCTCATTTTCTTCATTTAGTGTATCAAGCTTCATTTTAAATGTTTAATCTCGCTTTCATCACTGTGTTCCCTGTGATGTAATAGTTTGGACGTCATGACCCGTCGATAGACAACAACACGTTACATCTTCATGTCTGTAAACCGACACACCCGACTCAGTTATTGTTTTAAATGTTTACTTGTTTTTGACAGACTTTGGCAAAACAGCATGTTCCAAAAGTTCTTAAACTAACAATATTCCAAATGTAATCAAATAAAAAATGACGTGGGGGAGGAATGTCGTAATTCCTGAGAAACCACTAGTTGTGCTTGAATATTTGTTCTTTTATTGATTTTCCTTTGATCATTTGTTTTGTTCCCTCTTTGTATGTGTTTGTTCTGGTTACCTGGATGTATGTGGCTTGATCTCTATTGGAACTTCCTGCTCACGTAAATAAAAACATTGAATAAATATGCAGTAAATTAATTAATTGAAATATTTGAAAATAAACTGGCTATTTTCTGTCTATATAAAAAATATATTAGACTAACATCATAGATGGATGGATGGATGGATGGATGGATGGATGGATGGATAGATAGATAGATAGATAGATAGATAGATAGATAGATAGATAGATAGATAGATAGATAGATAGATAGATAGATAGATAGATAGATAGATAGATAGATAGATAGATAGATAGATAGATAGATAGATAGATACAGCACCTGTTAACAACCCTAAATACATAAAATGATTTAAAATTCTCACTTTTCATAGTGAAACTGATTTATTTTACTTACAAACAATGTTTACCAGCCTCTCAGATGTTTGTATCTCTATGTTGTGTGTCTGTATTACAGCTGTAGGCGTATAAACTGCCTTCCACAATCTGCAGCATGTTTCAATAAATTCATCTTGATTTATTATTCCTTTGACTGATTACACGAATGTAAATATTCAGCAGGAAAATATATAGTCGGGGTGACAGACAGAGGGTCTCTTGCAAAGCACCAGCATGCTGCTCTGTTGGGTCAGAGCTCCATTGCCACTCACAATTATTTATTAGGCTACATATTCACTCTCTATCCATCACCTGCATTGCCACCCGGTCTGGTCACATCTCTTAATGTTTATTACGGTGTCCCACCTTCCCCGGGAGGATGATTGACGTTTCAAGAGAGGACCGAGGTGGGACTTGTGCGCTCCTTTTTCTCCAATCGCGGCTCGAGGGGCGGAGGCTTTTCCCATCCATACTCTGATTATGAGTCAGTTACCAGACATAAGCGAAACAATAACAGTTGGTGGCTACTTTAGTGTCCAAATCCTCCACAAGGCAAGTTGCGTCTTTAGCGCGTTTTGGTTTTATTTGGCGCATCAAGATCCCGAGTGTGTATCGGAGGTTTCGTAAGAGGAGCCCGACGCGCTCCACTTTTAATCTGATTAGGAACCTTTAATATTCAATCCTGTTTTTTTTTTCTTCCCTCTACAGTAGCGGTGCAGGAGTGGCCAAAGCCAAAAGCAGCGATTCAGATCAGATTTCACCTAAACCAGCTGGGAGAGAGACCCGAGAAAGAGCAGAGAGAGAGGGTTTGTCAGTCTCCCTCCTCCCAAATCCAGAAAAGCTCACCAAGGAGGAAAAAAGGAGGAGTGTCTGGGCTGAGATAGACGCGAGGAATCCGGAGGAATTTCCGAGGATATTTTCTCTTCTCCTTCTTCTTATTCCCCCTCCTCTTGATATCAACATTTTCAAAAAGTTGGAGGGGAGACAGCAGGGACCGTGGTCAAGGATGGACGAGCAGCCTCGGTTGATGCACTCCCACGGGGTAGGCATGGCCGGACACCCCGGCCTGGCGCAGCATATGCAGGATGGCACGGCGGGGACGGACGGTGAGGGACGGAAGCAGGACATCGGAGACATTTTACAGCAAATAATGACCATCACAGACCAAAGCTTAGATGAAGCACAGGCGAGGTGAGCCACTTATTCAAGACACTTGTAATTATTTACTGTGAAAATATTTATGGATGAAGCAGAGGGGAGACTGCCTCCAAATGAAAGCAATAACGCCCAGCGAAGTGCGCAAAAGCGAGAAAAAAGACCCTCAAACTTGTCATGATTAAGATCTAACGATCTCAAGCAACTTTTGTGTGAATATTTTGAATCAGAATGATTAATTAATGCGTGAATGTTGCAGATTAAGAGCGGAGAGGTTCGAGCTGTGTGACTTGGCAGCTCAGTTACTCTAAGAGTCTTTTGCTTTAATTGTTACAAAGGAGCTTAGATTGGAATCCTGCGCCTTCACAAGGCGATTCACAAATCAGGACTGAAATTATAGTAATTAATAAAGGACTATATTAGAAGAACATATACGTGTGTAACTGGGAAGATTTAGTTGTATTTTATAGTTTTAATATGATTTTTGAGTGTTTATTGTCCATATGTCATGAGGAAAATTCAAGTTCTGAGGCTACTTTTACAAATGAGAATTATTTTCGATTTCTCTGGCTCTTCTGTGTACTGCTGTGTTAGAGTGGCCTTTCTGGTAAGATCCAAGTGGCTTTGCTGTTTCCACTTGTTTGAATATTGATTTGGAAAGCAGTGTCTTGTCCTCTGTTTTTAGGAAACATGCACTCAACTGCCACAGAATGAAACCTGCCCTCTTCAACGTCTTGTGTGAGATAAAGGAGAAAACAGGTAAGGACTCACACTAACCAGAGCGTTTGTGTCTCAGCATCATCTCTTTTTCTCAATTTGTACATTTTTATGGCTTTATTGAGATTTTTTTTTTTATTATTTTATGTGAGTGAGGGTGCAAAGCATATAATCTAAACCCAAGCTACTGCAAATAGATTTATTATAACCTGGTCTTGGATGTAGGGTGATGTGACTTGTTGTCATTGAATAGGAGTGTGTTCAGGTCATGCAGTCAGTTTCTGTGGCCCAGTTTTTCCCCGGTGTGTCTGCTAAGTGAGCCGTTTCACATGCAGAGGCAGGTCAGAGGGATTTTCTGTTTATGTTTGCACCGAGGGTCAAAGCAAAAAGGAATGTGTGAATTATTGCTATTTTACCAGCAGATTCAAAGGGGAGTGTCTCACATGATGAAAGCCATGTGAATTTTCTCTGGAGGGATGACGGGAGAGCGGTGCTTTTCAAGAGAGGAAATAAAACAAAATATCCAATATCGCCTTATCTGCGAACACAACTTTGAAGCTGTCTGCGAGGTTATTGAGAGAGCCTTGTCACTGCGCCGGCTCTGCTTGTCGTGTCGCAGCCATGTGAGATGGCTGAGAATAAACACAGCATGGGACTGGAGCTGCGCGGAGGCAATACAGTTTTCATTAAAATAACACAAAACTGTTCCTCCCTGACATTTCATTTGTGTGAGTCAGAGTTTGGCACGCGTTTTCCTCCAAATATATTAAAAAAAAAAAACAAGAACAGGAGAAGGAACATGCAGACACTTGAGATTTTCATCAGATTTATAAAGAGCGCAGCCCGTGTGGAGGAAGCTACAGTATAAGCTGGGGGCCCTGTTTCTAAATTGCAAGGCTTGGAAAAGTGAAAGAGTAATGCCTGGCTCTTTGTAAACTGTCTGGCGTCTCCCTGGGTTCAACCAGAGTTCGTTTCCAAAAAGAAGAACAAAGTGACTTGGACCTTTTCCTGGCTTTTCCCCCCTGCCTCTCCCCTCTTCCCACCGTTCTTGGCAACCAGAGCTTCTGACAAGAGAGAGGCTCCCCTCAGACTGCAAATTGTCCTCCCCTCTGTTTAGTACCAAGTTTGGAAATGAACATGTTTCACCGCAGCTTTTATTTTCTGTCTTCTCGTGTAGCGAAGCAGTTATTTTTATTCTCCTATTTTTTTCCACCCGCTGAACAAACCTCAAATCAGCAACGTCTGCTCCGTTTTTTTTTTTTCTCTCTTATGAAGACAGGAAAGCATTTAAAATGTATGAATAACTTAAACTCCCCCCCCCCACACACACACCTTCCCGAACACACACACCTCATCAGAAAAAAGCCCTCCCTGTCTACATTTGAAGGGCTGAGCTGCAGCTCATCTTCGCCTATAGGAGGGTTTGTGCAGACGAAACTGAAAATCGTTTCACTGCAGTGACAGAGAAAATGACTCAAACCTTCACCATGGCATTTACAGCCAAATGTGCTGAGTGCAGTGTATGCGAGAGTCGAACAGCCTGTAATTTGTCAGGACTTTTTTTATATTCTTTATAAAGAGTCAGCTCCTCCGTGCCTTTTTACATTGTTGCAGTCAAAAGTATCTCTGCGAAGCGGCGTGAAGAGTTCAGATTTGAACATATAATTCGTTTTTATTTAACCAGAAAGACACAGTATATTCCTGGATTGTGTTGTAGTTGGTGGGTTTGCAGCTCTTCCTGCTCTTCTGCTCGTCGTATCTGTGGTGTGAGTGTTGACAGCAGCAATATGGGTCATTGCCGCAGTGAGGTGTCCATTGGCAGGCAGCTGACAAACAAGGCAGGAGTGCATGCCAATAGCAGACAGAGAGGGCCTTAACTGATGACCCCACAGCACCCCACTCCCTTTTTATTTGTGCTGGGGTCGTTCACGTGTCACTGCGTTGGAGTATTTAGCAAGCTTAAACAAGCTCAGGTTCACACGCCGGCTTATGGAAAACCTACAGCCGAGGCTTGTGTTACCACTTAGAGACGTTCTGTTTGGCAGCCGAGGTTGTGTTTCACAGAAACGTTTTCCTCCCCGTCTCCCGGCCCCCTCTCAACTTTTCTCTTTCCTTTTTTTAAACTATCATCATTGTTACCGAAGTTCCTGAGAGCACTTCGAATTTGTTTTCCTGTTCTTGCTTCACATCCTGTGAACAGAACTGGAGAGCGTCTTTGTTTTTGCGTGGAACCATTACAGCGAGGAAAGCTGGCACGTACAGGTCGACTAAGTAAGAGAAGCCAGACACCAAGTCAGTGTTTCTGGGTGTCAGATTTCAGGCCTACTCACTCCCCCCCACCACCACCACCCTCCCCTCCGCTCCCTCCCCGTGTCTCTCTCTATCTGCCGGCTTTGGACTGTTTCGTCAGGCCTCTTCGTGTCAGCAGCCTCACGTTACATCCACGCAGACTCGGGTCAGATGGAGAGCTCCTGCATGACTAATGTGATCAGGCGGATAATGCATTACACCGCTTGAACTTATCAAAGCTGGAGACCTGCTGAATCAGTCTGTCCTGCTAACTGCGGCCCTCCCCGGACCTGCACTGCTAATCAGACAAAACATTTTAGATATTTACAGTCAAGTTGTCACAGCGAGATGACTGCAGAATATTCCAATTTCACTGGAACGAAGCAGGCAGGCGATTTAATGACAGTGTCATTAATTAGTCTGCAAGTTCACAAACAGAGACAAAAAAACGTCATAAAATCACAAAGTGGTATTAATTTAAACTTCGATGGTTGGTCTGATCATTACCTAATCAGCAGGTCAAGTAATCGTGTCTGTAGACTTGAAACAAAGCGACAGGTGCGTGGTGATAATGTCAAACGGCTATTTTCTAGCATTTTCTGTAATATCAACACTAAACGATGATGGAGACACTCGTTGAGCTCCCTTGCAGCAGTGGATAAACTGGTCACTATGGCTCCCAGTGCTGCTGTTTTTCAGTATTTAATTGACATGGCTGTCCATGATGAGTTCAGGGGTTAGTGTTGCCTCTCTTTGTTACTCTCTTCTCATATCCAGTGACAGATGGAGGCATTAGTCTCCAATGTGGCGCTGTCCTGAAACTAATGGCTGTGTCCTTGGCTTCCCCACGCTAGCTGGGAGACTGTATATCTGTCCCTGGCTTGGAAGTGCAGAAGCAGCAGTTTATGTCTCCCCCCCCACCCCCCCTCCATCCCTCCACATCCTCCTCCTCCTCCTCCTCTCCTTCATGTTTTAGTTTCCACAGAAATAAGACTGAACAGGACTTTGTCTGTTCGCTCATAAATAACTTCAAATAAATAACTTCAAAATGAGTGTGAAGTTTGGCTTTGATTTGTGAGTTTATAGGAAACTCTTCCTGCGCTTACAAGAAACGTTCATCCGAGTGAATCATGATAAACATGTGATGTATTTTTAGATCGGATGTGCAGATTGAATCCTTTTTCTTTTCTTTTTTTTTTTTTCCATGCCTTAAAAGCGATCTACAGGTTCCCTTTTATTTACTAGCATTTCCTTTACATCCCTGCCTTCATACATTATCGCTGCACTTGAGCAGAACCAGCAAGTATCTCTGCTGTTGCTTGTCCTCTGGTATGAACTCACTTGCAATTAGGAGAGCTAATATATTATGCAAATGTTGACTGGCTTAATTGAGACGTGTTAATCATGTTTTAAGAGGCTAATTACAGCCCTGTAAATCTGAGGTGGGAGTTGTAATTAGCCGTGATAACGGATCTGGATGTGGAATGGTCATATTTTGTGTGGCCACGTATGTCAACAGGGTTCACGTGTCTTCTAGCACTTGTAGCAGGTGAAGGCTTGGATGCAGCTGTCATTTTAGCTTGTGTTTAGCATGTATCTGTTTCAGATCAGTTTGTTTCCTGCATGCATTTTGCAAAAAAATTCCCCTTAACGGAAACCGAAGAGTCAGTAAATGTTTCTGTTCACCTAAATTCAAGAGAGATACAGATTTCATTGATTCTCCAGTTTCTTTCCTGCTCTTTTCACTCTGGTTA
>SSNP01000021.1:3083925-3255083 GCA_006937955.1 Pachypanchax playfairii
CGGGGACGGACGGTGAGGGACGGAAGCAGGACATCGGAGACATTTTACAGCAAATAATGACCATCACAGACCAAAGCTTAGATGAAGCACAGGCGAGGTGAGCCACTTATTCAAGACACTTGTAATTATTTACTGTGAAAATATTTATGGATGAAGCAGAGGGGAGACTGCCTCCAAATGAAAGCAATAACGCCCAGCGAAGTGCGCAAAAGCGAGAAAAAAGACCCTCAAACTTGTCATGATTAAGATCTAACGATCTCAAGCAACTTTTGTGTGAATATTTTGAATCAGAATGATTAATTAATGCGTGAATGTTGCAGATTAAGAGCGGAGAGGTTCGAGCTGTGTGACTTGGCAGCTCAGTTACTCTAAGAGTCTTTTGCTTTAATTGTTACAAAGGAGCTTAGATTGGAATCCTGCGCCTTCACAAGGCGATTCACAAATCAGGACTGAAATTATAGTAATTAATAAAGGACTATATTAGAAGAACATATACGTGTGTAACTGGGAAGATTTAGTTGTATTTTATAGTTTTAATATGATTTTTGAGTGTTTATTGTCCATATGTCATGAGGAAAATTCAAGTTCTGAGGCTACTTTTACAAATGAGAATTATTTTCGATTTCTCTGGCTCTTCTGTGTACTGCTGTGTTAGAGTGGCCTTTCTGGTAAGATCCAAGTGGCTTTGCTGTTTCCACTTGTTTGAATATTGATTTGGAAAGCAGTGTCTTGTCCTCTGTTTTTAGGAAACATGCACTCAACTGCCACAGAATGAAACCTGCCCTCTTCAACGTCTTGTGTGAGATAAAGGAGAAAACAGGTAAGGACTCACACTAACCAGAGCGTTTGTGTCTCAGCATCATCTCTTTTTCTCAATTTGTACATTTTTATGGCTTTATTGAGATTTTTTTTTTTATTATTTTATGTGAGTGAGGGTGCAAAGCATATAATCTAAACCCAAGCTACTGCAAATAGATTTATTATAACCTGGTCTTGGATGTAGGGTGATGTGACTTGTTGTCATTGAATAGGAGTGTGTTCAGGTCATGCAGTCAGTTTCTGTGGCCCAGTTTTTCCCCGGTGTGTCTGCTAAGTGAGCCGTTTCACATGCAGAGGCAGGTCAGAGGGATTTTCTGTTTATGTTTGCACCGAGGGTCAAAGCAAAAAGGAATGTGTGAATTATTGCTATTTTACCAGCAGATTCAAAGGGGAGTGTCTCACATGATGAAAGCCATGTGAATTTTCTCTGGAGGGATGACGGGAGAGCGGTGCTTTTCAAGAGAGGAAATAAAACAAAATATCCAATATCGCCTTATCTGCGAACACAACTTTGAAGCTGTCTGCGAGGTTATTGAGAGAGCCTTGTCACTGCGCCGGCTCTGCTTGTCGTGTCGCAGCCATGTGAGATGGCTGAGAATAAACACAGCATGGGACTGGAGCTGCGCGGAGGCAATACAGTTTTCATTAAAATAACACAAAACTGTTCCTCCCTGACATTTCATTTGTGTGAGTCAGAGTTTGGCACGCGTTTTCCTCCAAATATATTAAAAAAAAAAAACAAGAACAGGAGAAGGAACATGCAGACACTTGAGATTTTCATCAGATTTATAAAGAGCGCAGCCCGTGTGGAGGAAGCTACAGTATAAGCTGGGGGCCCTGTTTCTAAATTGCAAGGCTTGGAAAAGTGAAAGAGTAATGCCTGGCTCTTTGTAAACTGTCTGGCGTCTCCCTGGGTTCAACCAGAGTTCGTTTCCAAAAAGAAGAACAAAGTGACTTGGACCTTTTCCTGGCTTTTCCCCCCTGCCTCTCCCCTCTTCCCACCGTTCTTGGCAACCAGAGCTTCTGACAAGAGAGAGGCTCCCCTCAGACTGCAAATTGTCCTCCCCTCTGTTTAGTACCAAGTTTGGAAATGAACATGTTTCACCGCAGCTTTTATTTTCTGTCTTCTCGTGTAGCGAAGCAGTTATTTTTATTCTCCTATTTTTTTCCACCCGCTGAACAAACCTCAAATCAGCAACGTCTGCTCCGTTTTTTTTTTTTCTCTCTTATGAAGACAGGAAAGCATTTAAAATGTATGAATAACTTAAACTCCCCCCCCCCACACACACACCTTCCCGAACACACACACCTCATCAGAAAAAAGCCCTCCCTGTCTACATTTGAAGGGCTGAGCTGCAGCTCATCTTCGCCTATAGGAGGGTTTGTGCAGACGAAACTGAAAATCGTTTCACTGCAGTGACAGAGAAAATGACTCAAACCTTCACCATGGCATTTACAGCCAAATGTGCTGAGTGCAGTGTATGCGAGAGTCGAACAGCCTGTAATTTGTCAGGACTTTTTTTATATTCTTTATAAAGAGTCAGCTCCTCCGTGCCTTTTTACATTGTTGCAGTCAAAAGTATCTCTGCGAAGCGGCGTGAAGAGTTCAGATTTGAACATATAATTCGTTTTTATTTAACCAGAAAGACACAGTATATTCCTGGATTGTGTTGTAGTTGGTGGGTTTGCAGCTCTTCCTGCTCTTCTGCTCGTCGTATCTGTGGTGTGAGTGTTGACAGCAGCAATATGGGTCATTGCCGCAGTGAGGTGTCCATTGGCAGGCAGCTGACAAACAAGGCAGGAGTGCATGCCAATAGCAGACAGAGAGGGCCTTAACTGATGACCCCACAGCACCCCACTCCCTTTTTATTTGTGCTGGGGTCGTTCACGTGTCACTGCGTTGGAGTATTTAGCAAGCTTAAACAAGCTCAGGTTCACACGCCGGCTTATGGAAAACCTACAGCCGAGGCTTGTGTTACCACTTAGAGACGTTCTGTTTGGCAGCCGAGGTTGTGTTTCACAGAAACGTTTTCCTCCCCGTCTCCCGGCCCCCTCTCAACTTTTCTCTTTCCTTTTTTTAAACTATCATCATTGTTACCGAAGTTCCTGAGAGCACTTCGAATTTGTTTTCCTGTTCTTGCTTCACATCCTGTGAACAGAACTGGAGAGCGTCTTTGTTTTTGCGTGGAACCATTACAGCGAGGAAAGCTGGCACGTACAGGTCGACTAAGTAAGAGAAGCCAGACACCAAGTCAGTGTTTCTGGGTGTCAGATTTCAGGCCTACTCACTCCCCCCCACCACCACCACCCTCCCCTCCGCTCCCTCCCCGTGTCTCTCTCTATCTGCCGGCTTTGGACTGTTTCGTCAGGCCTCTTCGTGTCAGCAGCCTCACGTTACATCCACGCAGACTCGGGTCAGATGGAGAGCTCCTGCATGACTAATGTGATCAGGCGGATAATGCATTACACCGCTTGAACTTATCAAAGCTGGAGACCTGCTGAATCAGTCTGTCCTGCTAACTGCGGCCCTCCCCGGACCTGCACTGCTAATCAGACAAAACATTTTAGATATTTACAGTCAAGTTGTCACAGCGAGATGACTGCAGAATATTCCAATTTCACTGGAACGAAGCAGGCAGGCGATTTAATGACAGTGTCATTAATTAGTCTGCAAGTTCACAAACAGAGACAAAAAAACGTCATAAAATCACAAAGTGGTATTAATTTAAACTTCGATGGTTGGTCTGATCATTACCTAATCAGCAGGTCAAGTAATCGTGTCTGTAGACTTGAAACAAAGCGACAGGTGCGTGGTGATAATGTCAAACGGCTATTTTCTAGCATTTTCTGTAATATCAACACTAAACGATGATGGAGACACTCGTTGAGCTCCCTTGCAGCAGTGGATAAACTGGTCACTATGGCTCCCAGTGCTGCTGTTTTTCAGTATTTAATTGACATGGCTGTCCATGATGAGTTCAGGGGTTAGTGTTGCCTCTCTTTGTTACTCTCTTCTCATATCCAGTGACAGATGGAGGCATTAGTCTCCAATGTGGCGCTGTCCTGAAACTAATGGCTGTGTCCTTGGCTTCCCCACGCTAGCTGGGAGACTGTATATCTGTCCCTGGCTTGGAAGTGCAGAAGCAGCAGTTTATGTCTCCCCCCCCACCCCCCCTCCATCCCTCCACATCCTCCTCCTCCTCCTCCTCTCCTTCATGTTTTAGTTTCCACAGAAATAAGACTGAACAGGACTTTGTCTGTTCGCTCATAAATAACTTCAAATAAATAACTTCAAAATGAGTGTGAAGTTTGGCTTTGATTTGTGAGTTTATAGGAAACTCTTCCTGCGCTTACAAGAAACGTTCATCCGAGTGAATCATGATAAACATGTGATGTATTTTTAGATCGGATGTGCAGATTGAATCCTTTTTCTTTTCTTTTTTTTTTTTTCCATGCCTTAAAAGCGATCTACAGGTTCCCTTTTATTTACTAGCATTTCCTTTACATCCCTGCCTTCATACATTATCGCTGCACTTGAGCAGAACCAGCAAGTATCTCTGCTGTTGCTTGTCCTCTGGTATGAACTCACTTGCAATTAGGAGAGCTAATATATTATGCAAATGTTGACTGGCTTAATTGAGACGTGTTAATCATGTTTTAAGAGGCTAATTACAGCCCTGTAAATCTGAGGTGGGAGTTGTAATTAGCCGTGATAACGGATCTGGATGTGGAATGGTCATATTTTGTGTGGCCACGTATGTCAACAGGGTTCACGTGTCTTCTAGCACTTGTAGCAGGTGAAGGCTTGGATGCAGCTGTCATTTTAGCTTGTGTTTAGCATGTATCTGTTTCAGATCAGTTTGTTTCCTGCATGCATTTTGCAAAAAAATTCCCCTTAACGGAAACCGAAGAGTCAGTAAATGTTTCTGTTCACCTAAATTCAAGAGAGATACAGATTTCATTGATTCTCCAGTTTCTTTCCTGCTCTTTTCACTCTGGTTATCTGAGCCAGCAATATTGGCCATTCAGAACATTGTGGCTTTTATACCGTACATGGCAGTGCTCTTAGTTTTCTGACAGAGATCATATTCAGATCCATTACACTAAGAATGCCCTCCCACTAAATAAAATTGCTTTAGAGAGGAAATTCGCTCTGTGGCGGTGTGGAGTTTCTCTTTTTATCAGATGTTTGTCTCTAGAGCAGCTTTTAGAGTCTACAAACAGCTCCAGTGACATTATTGCCGTAGCAATTGCCTCAGCCGTTGTTCTTCTTATATGTGGTGTTTGGATTTGATTGAATTTTTTATTTATTTATTTATTTATTTTTTTTNACTGTTGGAGTTGCAGACCTGCAGATCTTATTATTGATATGCTGGTATTGGCTCAGACTGTGCACCTCCTTTATTTAGATTTATACGGTTTAGTTTCTCATCTGTATTGTGTGTTAAATCCTCGTGGTTCCATGCACAGACTGTTTGATTTGAGAAACAGATCATTATTTCTTATATAAAAACTAACCTGTGCATTCAGAAATTCTCTGATGGAGGTGGGTTTTCTGGCACCCTCCCACTAAGATGTAAGGAGACGTGTTGGCTGCATGCTGGGTTTGTACAAAGGACCCCCTCCCCTCTCTCTCTCTCTCTCTCTCTCACTCCCCTCACGCACACACTTTTGACTTCGATGAACAGTCAAACATAAGATGGCAAGCTCTCTTCCCTGGCTGACTTAGTAAAAATGACACAAATTAATACACGCTGCTTAAACAGGACCAAGATTAATGGTTGCCTTTCGCAGCAGTTTAGATCCTCTGTCAGTCGCTGCTCGCTGCCCAGATGGAATCAACACCAATCAATGAGGCTGCCGACTCTCGCTGGATATCTGCTTACGATGTTGAGTTGTCCACATTAGAATATTCACTGTACATGCAGACACTGGTGTCATTAAATAATAAAAAAAGTCACACATATTCTCCTTGTATTTCTGCTTCTGTCTCCAGTATTTCTCTGTATAAACTGGATGGCATATCTTGTATTACATCTCATACAGTAGGATGTTCAATCAGGTGCCACAGAGTCAGATGGGGAAGAGCAGCGAGGCTGATGGCTCAGTAGTGATTGGATGTTTCAATTACTGATAGTAATGCCATGGTGTAGTGAGTCATGCAGTGCAGATAGCACCATTTATTTTAATCAGGGCAGCGGAGAGAGATGGGTGTGGATGTGTCTCTCTCATTTCAGAGTAGTTTCACATTTACATGCAGGGGAGTGCGCGCTGGATTTCTCACTCCCTCTTCTCTCCTCCCTTCTTCTTCCTCTTTTTTTTCCCCCCTGTTGTATCACACACACACACACATGCTCAGGTGGATTGAGAGTGGAGGAGAGGTTGCCGTGGGTAACGCATAGTGACAAGGTAGTCTCTCGGTGAGCTATTCTAATTTATGTTAATAAACTGCTGTGAGAGACAAAGGGGCCAGGGATGAGCCTCGGTAACCTCGCCACCTTCCCTGGAAGGAAACGACTCCGACAAAAAAAAAACAGCACAGGGATACATACGCACACACAAAAAAAAGAGTGAAGAGATACGGAAGTGCAGAGAAAGACACTTATACGATGATAAATTTAGCCTTACAAAGAGTTGCTCTGTACTGTAGCTGAAAAATCAAACAGTTTCATGTTTGCAGTTTCTACTATTTCTGTGTCAGAGGGTGTGTTGAGTTCGGGAGTGTGTGTGTGGTGGTGGTGGTGGTGGGGTGGGGGGGTGTTAGGATTTGGCAGGCAGGCTGTCTCTCAGGAGTGCTGCTGCTAATTCCGTGGGGCCCGTAAAGATACGGGTTGCTGCAGCTTTGGATTGCTTCCCGGGGCAGATGTGACACCACAGGTAGCATTTAGCACACTGGGGCAAGAGCATAAATGTTAACAGAGGTCAGCTCCTGGTCTGATTGCCTGAAAGTGTTAAAACCAGCTCAGGGAGACAGATAGGGAAACTTAAATCTGCACCTGTATTAATGTCTCAGTGTAAAATAAAAATAAACAAAAACAGCTTCAGAAGTTTGGAAAGTTTCTTCTTCACTTTGCTGTTACACACAGTTATTAGCTGTTTTTTGTCTTAGTTTATATTTTACTCACTGAATTAACACGTGAATCTGAATCGTGTTAATAACCAATCAGATCTTCTCATACAGCTTCATATTTGACCTGATATAGATGTTAAATATATTACTTGGATCGGTGTGAAAACTGGCCCAGTGTAGAATACTTAGAGTGTTTATTTCTATGTAAACAATTCTCCACGCAGTAACAACAAGGATTGATAACACAGTGATGCCTCCCTCGCTGCTTCTATAGAAATCTGTATCCCAACCCAAAGAGTGAAAGCTGTGGGTTTCCTCTGCGCCTTCTGTCTGCCAGCTTGCCTTTGGCGATGTTAGTTCTGGACAGTTAACTCCCACTGAAATTATGTTAATTGCTGTCATTTTCTTTTTTTCTACTTGAGCATAATCAGCAAATTATATACTTCTGTTCATTTATTACCAAGCCACTCCTAACGGGGTTTTTACCCTTCAAAGATCAAAAGTTAGGAGGGGGAGGCGACTCGTTCGGAGGTTTGTGTACTCATTTGTAATTTTGTGTGCCAGTTTGTCAATACAACTGTCACAGGGAGTCATAAAAGATTTGTTTGGTAGTTTTATAATTGGTGCATTTTTATGATAAATGTGTCATTTATAACAGTGTTGCTATAGCGATGCAATTAATGCCGCATTTTGTAAAGTTTGTCACTTCAGGTGAAAGTTTTTTGCACTCTAGATCTATTTAACATGAAACTTCTTTAGTAAAGATTATAAAAATCATTTGTAGTCTCAACAGTTTGGCTTCCAGACTTTTAATTTTATTGTCGACAAACCCATATTCAGATATACAGAGAGGTAAAACTAAGGCTCCAGTCAAAAGCGATAAGTAATGCACATACATGCATCTTGTCTGTAGTATAGGATGCTACTAGGATAGGCAGGTTTCCTTCGAGCCTTAAAAAATGTCATATTCTCGTTTTATTTGAACCGCTGACCCCATTTCGTACCTTCCATGCCTGGAGGTGAGCATCTCCTCCTCTTCTTCTTCTATTATTTTTTATTTGGCTTGCTGGCACCACCGTGCAGCCTGTTTTATTGGACATGTCCTTCAGCACCATGTTTAGCAGTCTTTCCCCCCTAAAGACATTAAATTCCTTTATGTTCCTATTACTCGAGTTTACGAAGAGCATCTTCAGCCAGCCCCGCCTTCCGATAGGATCATTTTGATAGATTGATATTGGGAGAGCTTTAGTGTGATAAAGGCATGGGGGTTAAGAGCTTCTTGGATAGTTTAACCTTGATAAAACAGTTGTTTCAGTGAGGCTGATTTTGGCCCATCCGTCTTCATCCGTCAGGGCCCCGCTGAAGTATGCAAATGAAGGCAATAGAGGGAAGCGCCGTGTGCGGTTAAATGGGGCGTTGCGAATGTGCGGTGTACCGCGCCGACGGGGTGATACTACTTACTGTCCAAATTTAGTGTGTCTTTTCTGAACCCTGCTCCCCTCCCCCTTCTGTTTTGTCTGCGTTTTGAGAAAATGTACACCCCGAAAGAAACTCTGTCCTCTCGTTAAAAAGATTAGCTGTAACAAAAGCAAAGCACTTTATGTTTTGATATTATTATTTTTAATGTTTCTTCATTTGGATTTTAGTGCCTGCAGCCCTTTATTTGTGACTTTAACACGCAGTCAAGACGTCTACATGTTGCAGCCGCTTTTATTACACGCTCTGCCCATACATTTCAGAGCACAGCAGTTTATTGTGCTAATTAGTGAGTCTGGAGGTGTAAGGGTAATAATCTTAGTGATAATATCTGTTTATGCCTTAACACTGCTCTCCATTCACAGTTTATGTTGCTGGGGCAGCTTCATTTGCCTGATTAGTTTTGTACCTACTCAGCAACATTAGGGATCTTTTTTGTGTGTGTGTTGATTCTCTCATTTATCTCGTGTGTCGGTATATTGATTGATTCCCCGCCGCTCACTCGTTATTTTGTTCTGTTCTTCACAACTCATTTTCAGAGAAGAGGGCCAGCTTGGAGGCCAGAAACAGATACCGAATCTCCTGTCTGCTGTCTTACTAGCCGCCACACACATAAAGCTGTCAGTCAGGAGCTTTGCTGCCTGCCCTTTTGTTATGGAACACCAGCTCTGTGGGTGGGTCCTCTGGGTGATAGATGGCTCAGAGAGCCTATCGGACTGCAAGAGGCATCCATCTCTGTCTGGTGCCTGTTAAACAAGCTTGGGAAAGCAGCCATGTAGTCCTAACTACCACTGGCCCCCACTAAAAAACCCCATTAACATTAATGAAGGATAGCTTTAAAAGTTCTTCAGTAATAGGCTTGAATTGGATTTATGAGTAAGAAGGTTTGCCAGAGAGTACGTCATGAAAAATGTCACCGGTAGATAAATGGAAATGAGCATTTGAAAGGTTTAGTGACTGTTTCTTTGAGGATTTCAGTTCAACTTGGATTTTCAATCTTTTTCCCTCCGAGATCTAAAATCAAGCTGCAGCGTCGATGGCTGCAAGGGAAAGCGAGGTATTTGATGTTTTAAGCCACTGAAAAGATAAAGCCGCTCTTCTCGCACACACTGCTGCTCCATCTGCAGAAAAATAAAAAAAAGCCAGTCCCTAATACTTTCTCCTTTTTTAAGGCCTTTCATCCTATCTGGCACTGGCCATTTCAATATCTTGCAACTACCACTTTACCTGTCTGCAAGGTCCCTATAGATGGCTGATGTGAAACTGCCATTAGCCAGCCAATTCCTCAGCCACAGATTACCGTGCCAGTACGTGGTAATCACAATGTTGAAAAGGTCTGATTGCATTCCATCCAACCTACAAAGTGTGGCATAAATGGGCTTTCGAAGGTCTGCAGTCGGTTGTTGGTATGTCATCATAGTGCATTAGGACTGTCAGAAGCAAAATAGCAATTTTTGAAACCTCTCTGTGAATGTTAAAAGGATGCAGAAATACACTTGGGCTCGATCCCATTTCACCCCTCCACCCCCAGTCTCGGCCCTAACCCTCCATTTTGAGCGGCCACATCGAGGGGGAGTGCGTCCCGATTCCTTTGTGATGAAGGGAGAGCGGGACAGTCGCCGTTTTCCAGCCCTGAAAAACTGAGTTGGTAGACTTTGTAAGGAAGGGAGCAGAGAATTTCCCAGAATGCATTGCAAATCACTGGCAAGATGGACACAACAAACAACAAGAGGAATAACAAATGTTTTTCAGGTAAAACAGAAGTTTTTTCCTCACGACAGTGATTGCAATGTCTAGTTTGGATCCAGTTTGATGTCTTACCCTAAGCGATGGACAGGCAGCAACATGCAGGCTGGTTGATTTCTATATTTGAATTTAGAAAAAGAAAATCAAATCCTCAAAACAATAATCACAAGAACAGTAACACGGTGTGAGCTTTGAGACAAGAACAGAAACAAAGAACCTGACAACCAAAAATAAAACTATGGGTGAGATGTACTTGTGACTAGATAACAAGATGGGGAGCAGGTGTGTGATTGCTGATACAAAGCACCTGTGGATAACAAAGACTGTGGCAGCAAAATTAATACTGAAGCAAGAAACAGGGAAAATAAATAAGACGGGCAGCAAGAAGGTCCTGGGTTCGAATCTGGGTTGGGACCTTTCTGCATGAAGTTTGCATGTTCTCCCCGTGTATGTGTGGGTTTTCTCCAGGGACTCCAGTTTCCTCCCACAGTCCAAAAACATGCAAGAGGTTAATTGGCAACTCTAAATTGTCCTGAGGTGTGAGTGTGTGGGTGAATGGTTGTTTGTCTCTGCGTGGCCCTGCGATGGACAAGCGACCTGTCCAGGGTGTCCCCCACCTCTCGCCCAAAAACTGCTGGAGACAGACATTAGCCCCCTGCAACCCTGACAAGGGAGAAGCAGATTTAAAAAATGGATGGATGGATGGATGGATGGATGGATGGATGGATGGATGGATGGATGATGGATGGATGGATGGATGGATGGATGGATGGATGGATGGATGGATGGATGGATGGATGGATGATGGATGGATGATGGATGGATGGATGGATGGATGGATGGATGGATGGATGGAGGCACAACAGCTAAGAAATAGTAACCAAAAATACACCGTAAACCTCAGAATATTGACATTAGATACTGTATGTAATAATAACATGTATTTGCCATGTTACTGCAGGTTATCATTATTTATTTTCAAGTTTATTTCATCTGTTTATACTGATGAGTTCTTATACCTGTCTGTCCTGTCCATGCCTGAAACAGCATGGGACGACTTGTTGAACTAGCCACAACAAGCAGGAAACTGCAGCACCAGCTGATATCTGATTTGTTTCATGAAGGGGTGCAATGTGGAAAATTACTCACTTTCCATTCTGACTTAAATACTAGGGGGGGGATAACACAAGGAAATAAGATGGAGCACACCAGGAAAACAAGACCTCAGAGACACTGTTCAGTCAAAGCCCTTCAGTGCTAGCTGAGCAATGAACTCACTTCCAGTGAGGGTAAAAAAAATCTAAGATTTTATTGTGAATATTTCAAATCTTCTTTCTTCTTGCTCCTCTCTGGCTTGTCTGCTCACCTCTGATGTCATTAGTGGGCGGAGGGAGGTTGAGGCGAGAGAAGAGTTGCTATTCTTAATGAATTCTGCTCTGTCTTTGCACTCACCTACCTAGTTAACCCCCCTAGTGCTCAAGGTGTCAAATTAGAGCAGCTGGAAAAGGGGAGAACAAGGGGATGAGCAAGGTACATCACACCCCAGCTCATTTCCTCTTTCTCTCCTTCAAATCACACTAATACAACATAATATTCATGAATATTATCCATGTAACAACTGTGGGAAAAATGGTTGGATGCACTTCACAAATTCACTTTAATGATTAAGAAGCTGGTGTGGCGGTTGATAACACGTACTCACACACTGCTTTGCACTGATAAGTGAAAATAACCCAGAAATATTCATCCATGCTTTATTTTTTTTCTAGTGTTCTTTATTCAATTTCAAGAGTTATTTTTACATTGCACTTTTTACCCAGACTTCCAGTAAATTATGTATTTTTTTTCCACACTTCCATATTAAGATACAGCAGCGGATTCCTGTTCTTGCTTGAGCTCACACCATCTTTTCCTCTCCTGCCTGATATTTCCTGCTTTTAAGCTTTCTGTTTTCCTGAGGGGGGTCAGGCTGCACACCCACAAACATGCATGTGGAAACAACTCATGCAAAGAGAAGAATATGAAACGGGCTTGAATTCCCCTGTTTTATGTGAGATGGAGGGATTTGGGAGAATTCATAAGGTCGAATGTTAGCTCTCTCTGTCTGCAGTTTCGGCATATTTTTACCATATTTTAAACATTTTTTGTTGTAAACTAATACAGTTTTATAACTTAAATACAAGGTATCTTTTACCATTTATACGTTTGTGTTCAATGTACCTGAAACAACCTGCTTTATACATTTAAAATAATAATAATAAGCTTTTAATCAAGGGATGAAAGTTGCTTGTTATTGTAAATGTCCTGCAGTTAGTATTACCATTTAATAATTATTTTTATATTAGGTAACTGCACTGATAAAACTGCGAGTAAGCGTTTGATTGTGTAACCGAGGCAACATCCCAGCAACACAAGTACACTTGAGTTTCAAGCCTCCAGAGAGAAGCAGATCTGTAATGTGAATGTATTTTAAATCCTATTAGTGTTGAAGGAAAGCTTTTTTTAAGACGGTTTTACCATCTGCTCAATTTGAGGACAAGAAAGTCAAGAAAGTGGACTCTGCCTGTTACATTACAGTCTTGTTGTCTTTGAAATGAAGGTGCTTATTTATCATTTCTGGTGGTTTGCTTGTCAGATTTTGGCTGGTGATTGCACATACACTATAGAACTGCTAAAATAAAAAGAGGCTTCTTGATTGAACGCGTCCGATGGCCAGTCTTTGTAATAAGAACCCCAAGCAAATGCAACATGCGCTCGACTAAAAATACTCTCATAACATTCAGAGCTCGTTGTTTTCTCTCTGTTTGTAACAACACAGTCTAAATACTGGGATCAAGCGTTTCCACTAACTAGAACCAGCGGTGCTGAACTCCTGAGGGATTATTATTTATTATTGAATTTTACTATTACTAATATTACAATAATCCATTTAGAAAAGCTGAAAAACCCAATAATAATAGGCTCTTCTGTTTTTACAACACATTGTTAAAATATAAAACTAATGATAACTGATCAATGGCATTATTTGTTTTCCATTAGAATGAATTCAGAGATTGGAATAAGATGATTTGAAGGATCTGAAAGGTTTAACCTCGTCTGTCCGGATGAGGTCGTGAACTTAGTGCTCTCACAGGTGGACACATAGTAACGTGCTCGTGATGGCATGTCACACGCATCCCTGACTCAGATAGTTTTAAACTGGTTGCGTCTTCTTGTTGTCATCATTTTAACGACATTAAAGTGTTTCGTGGGTCCGTTTTTTTTCCCTTATAGCAGAGCTGTTGTTGTCGACTTCACTCCGACATCAGTGGTTGATAGTCCTGACTCAACAGAGAAGTCCGACCCCCCCCGGTGGCGCTGCTTACTCACTCCTGAGTTTAGTTTTCCTTGGCAGACCCAGGCCACAGCTCATTAGACTATGAGAATGTGCTCGCCTTAATTAATGATATGTAAATATCCTAGAATTGGCCACATTTGCATATTAAGAGAGATTTGTGGAATCTGTGGAGTAATATATTTTAATTAGGGATTAATTAAAAATAATGGGAATTTCATTTTGCCTGGCAGGTTGCGTTTGGTGTGAAGCGTGCGTCGGGGCTAGACTCTTTGAACATGGAGGCAGCTACCAACATGTGAGGGAAGCTCTGCTCTTTCACCCGCTATTTGTGCTGCATACAAACATGTAACCACACACACGCGCGCACACACTGGCATCACATTCCTTGAGATGCCAGAGTCTTCCCAGGGGGTCTCAACAAAGCGCTGCAGCTTTGAAAAGGCAGCGAGTAGGAAGCTTGAACACCCACAATATGTTTTTGGGGATGGTCCCAGTTTGGCTCAGTTTCATCTCCTTTCATTTTTTTTTTCTCTGTGTAGTTGTGGAATGGCTCTCAGACATGGAACACTAGCTATGTTGGCAATTATGTTAATGGAAAGCCATTAGGCCATGATTGTGTATGAGTGAACGGGGAGCGAGGGCACGTTCTCAAGACCCAAGTCAGCGTCTGCTTTGATCCACTTCTAAAAGACTCTGAGAAAACACACTCTAACATCTCTAATTTTCCACCCATAGATCTGCAGCACGGCATACAGTTTGACCGTTATGTCGAGGGTTGTTTCATTTCAGAGCTATTTGTGCTGGGTAATGATGTACTTGGTGTGTTCTTTCCTCTGACAGCCGTGAAAATAAGTCTGAAAGGAGACAAAGAAACCATCTGTCATCAGCACCACTAATGGCAGTGATAGCACGACCACTATCACCTCATCTCCTAGGTGGAAATCATCCCCATTATGGAGCATCAAGGCTGCTTCCTGCTTCCTGATGCTCCTCGCAGCAGCATCAGCATCACACACAAACAGACTGTTGCAGCCCGTCTGCAAAAAAAAACGAGGAATTTTTTTTTTTTTTGAGGCATTTTGGTTATTTTTGCAGAAAAACGCCCGTTTTTCTTACAGCTCTGCTCAAAGCCGAGTGCTCCTTTGGCATTTCTGATGTGTCGTCAGCGCGCTGATGTTATTGATCCAGGACCTTCCGAATTCATTAGGAGATCCAGCCCGACCGCGCAGCATCTTTATTTATGTTGCTTCGCCCTCCCTGGTCCCTCTCTCTGCCTCACTCCCTGTCTGCCTTCCTCTTTCATCCTCCATGCATTATTCTTTTATTATTCTTTTACAGCTGCCTTATCGCGCGCGTTTTGGTGGGGATAAGACCTGTCATCTTTGGGTCTAGTCTGGGGAGATGATGGGAGACTTCAAGGGGGAGGAGGAGGAGGAGGGAGGAGATAGGAGGAAAGGGAGGAGGGTGGCTGTAAAGAATGCCTGCTGTCCCCCTTTTTTCATCATCTGAAATGGACCTCACCCCCCCCCCCTCCACCACCTTGCTTCTTTTGCTCACTCTCGTTTTCGCTGTCTCCCTTCGTAATGAGAATCTTTCTCTAATTGAGGGAGCTGCAGCGAGCTGGCCGAGGGCGGCGGGGTTAGATTGTGATACTGGCTACGTGACCGTTATGCTGATAGAGGTGGCAGATCAATAATTTAGGCCCTGACCTTAATGGTGGTGTTAAAACGCTTATTCTTTCTGGAGTCTGGAGGCCTTAAAGGTGCAGAGGTGGATAAAGGCTGAGGAGCTGTGTGGAGGTGGGGGGATGGTGGGCGAAGCAGATAAGAAGAGAGGTGAAGAAAGACGGAGAGGGAGAGTGAATTTGCAGTCAGCCCTCTCAGACTGTGAAAAGGAGAGATCATGAGTGATGCTTTCCCTGCCTCTACATTCAGACTCTCACATTGTCACCAACATTCATCCTCTTAGTATTCGTGTGAGTGCAATAAGCCTTCTTCTTCTTCTTCCTTTTTTTTTTTTTTTGCATGTTTTTGGTATCAGCTTGTAATCCGTTTTCATAAAAAATAAATAAAATAAATCCTCCACCCATTCTCACAGATACACAGGATGCTTCACCAGACACCAGAAGTGAACAAAGACTGCAGTAACGAGTGGGTTTAATCTGGTTCCAGGCTTGTCTCGTTCCTCCTAGCTTAAGGCCATGCTCATTGAGGATTCGGACAGCCATCGATTTGATTCTGAGGGACATTAACGTCACAGCCTCATGCGTCTCTCTGAATCTCCCGCTCTCATTCCCTGCTGGCAGGATGCGACCATCCCAGCTGCCCCCCCCCCCTACCTCCACCCCCCACCCACCCTGCCACCCTTAGGGGATGATATATTAGATATAACCAATTCAATTTTATGCAGCCAGGACAGACGCCCTGGGGACATAAACACACACATTTTTAATACACTCCTCACCAGGAAGCCTGATGCGCCGGAGCCTGCGGCTGCCCTGGGTCTCTTCTCACACTCAATTATTAACGTAACGGCCGTAGTGGCTAAATTAAATAATAAAGAAGAGCTCACTGCAAAGGAATGGTCCAAAGACAAGACATAGAGAAGGGGATCTCTTCAAATGTGCAACTATGACTGAAATATCTTATCAGCAAATATTCTTTATTGGTTAGTGTATTTGTGGCTCCGTTTTTATGCCACATATTCCATTTAGATTGTTCAGGCTCGTCATATTTTATCAAAGAAAGGATTTTCTTCAAAATAAATCATTTGAAAGAGAGGTGTGGACATTTGGCTCAAGACTTGATCCGCTCATAAATCAACTGTCTACAGAGTCGGGTCAAACGGGGGCTTGCGATTCCTCAGCTACGTAAAAAGACTGATTTCCTCATGTTATGGATTCCTGCCACCTCGAGGGCGAGCTAAAGGAAGCACTCTGTCTCCAACGTGATGAAATGTGGCGTTATCTTTTACTTTGTTTCATTAGATTCACTGGAGATTACACACTCCCCTCAAAGACTAGATTTTCCAGCTCTCTAAGATGAGACATCCTCCAGCCTCGGGGCAAAAGAATATATTTCCTAGCTTCCATCCTCAGCTCGTTTCTTTCTCTAGGTTCATGTCAGTTTTAACTCGCAATTAATTATTCAAATTCTTTTTGAAATGCAGGGTTATGTTTTGAGTGGCTTGATCAAAGGCAAAAAAAAAAAAAAAAGCAGTTTTTTTTTTCCTCTTTTTTCACCAATGGCAAGGAAGCTGAGCCATTAGATTGAAAAATAGGCCCATTGTGCGTGTTGACTTGGTGGCTTACTGCGATGAAGGATTGCGACAAACTGGAGTGTTTAAATTGGCGAATTGAAATTAATGCCCTCTCAAAGCCGGGCTTGCTGACGATACATTAAAGCCAATACTCCGGCGAGGTCGAGCAAATGTTTGTTTATATACACGAAAAACACTCGGAGAGAATGAAATGATTGAATTTCGCCCGAGTAAACACTTCTATTAAAGAGAAAAGAAACAAATCGTAATGCAATGAGGTGTGACTTCCAGACATGTGTCATTTATGCCTTAAAAACAAACTCTGTTTTGCTTCTTTTTTTTTTTTTTTGGCTTTTCTCACATCATCTTCCCACTACTTTTGCCTGCTGAGACACTTTCAAAGGTCATGCCTGAAGTCTGCCTTGTCACATCACTTATTTAGGCAGGTTTTATTTATTCATGCCACTTTTTGATTTTAATAATTTAATGCAATGAAATGTTTCTTTCATAAAGCTCACAAGTGCTCGCAAGAAGTGTTGACTCCTCAAAAAAAATAAAAATAAATTATATGCCTGTACGTTGGGAATATGATGATATTAGATTGCGCAGGCTTCTGACAATAGTGTAGCCCTGTCATGAAACATTAAGTTGAGATGATCTCCAAAATCAAATAATATTTTAAAAAAATTCATACATGCACATTTGTTATTATAGGCTAACTGATGTAAAAGGTTGAAAATAATCATTAAAAATGGTATAAATAGTAAAATACAAGTTGAAACTGTTTGTGTTTTTGTTTTTTTTTAGGTATTTTGGTGTGTTTTAGTCAGAGATTTTGAAGTTGCAAGTCTTTTGTTATCAGAAGCTGCTGGTCTATACAAGACGTTGTATCTAACGCTGCACTGCAAAGTTGCACAAACTCATTATAATCTGTTCAGAAATGATATTTCCTAAATGCTGTTTTACATTGTTTTATGCCAGAGTTATAAAAGCATCAGTAACTTGTAAAATAGTTCATAAAAACAAAGTACAAATGAAATCAAGATAAACTTGACATGATTTTTTTTTTTTTTTTCTCTTTATGCGGCACGAAGAGTCGTTGATGTAAAGCTGTTGCTGTCAGTGGAAGCGTATCGATTCAAATTCTCTGGTTTTCACTGCAGCCAGGTGACCCTTAGATGCCGAGCGTGGAGCGTGTAAGAGGCTCCTTCTTTGCACTTTTCCTTTTCCTTTAGAATTTACTGCCATTGGCTGAGAGTGGTATTTATTTTCCTCACACTCCGCTCTGCTATCCTGGAGTTGGCAGAGTGATTTTGTAGAATAGAAACATTATAGACTGTTAGTGTCAGAGTGTTAAATGTGATGTATAGAGCCGGGGGTTTCAGAGAGAGGGGTGGGGGGGGGAGAGGTGGTGGACGGTGGAGGCAGTAAGAAGGTGAGCACTGCCAGCCATGACTTGAGCAAGGTGCTCATGGGAGAGAGGAGCCATCCACCATGTGAGGGATGGCGGGGTAATGTGGCGGGAGGTAATGGCTTTTCTCAGTCCGCTGAAACAGAGGGGAGATCATTAGAGGCAGCCGTGGCGTGCAGT
The DNA here is from genome assembly GCA_006937955.1 of Pachypanchax playfairii. Taxonomy (NCBI): domain Eukaryota; kingdom Metazoa; phylum Chordata; class Actinopteri; order Cyprinodontiformes; family Aplocheilidae; genus Pachypanchax; species Pachypanchax playfairii. Next base: position 3,102,223 of record SSNP01000021.1, read on the forward strand.
GCAGTCCGTTTACCCCGACTCTGCCGGCGCCTCCTGTCAGAGCAAAGCTGTGGAGATATTCACTGTATTTGTCTGTCTGTTTTTCCGCAGCGCTGGCAGCGTAACTCCAAAGAGAATAGAGTGTTTGATTATTATTTTGGGCCTTTCTCACTGAGGATGGATAGACGGTGACACTTCGGCTTACAGCTCCGCTCAGATATTTCCGTACCAAATGCTTCTCCGCCTCTGAAATCACATGAAAAAAAAAAAAAAAGAAGAAGAAGAAACTGTGCCAGACCTGCTGACAAAAACAAAACTTCTTGACTCTTTCTTTGCTTAAATGAGCAAGCCATTTGGTTATTAGTGACAGAGGTGTTGTCTTTAAATAAAAGAATCTGCCTTGAAGATCTGATAGAGGATGAAAGCAATTACAAGTTTGTTTTATCTAGAGATTTTTTAATTAAAAAGGAATCACAAGATGTTTATTTAATGTGTCAAAAACTGCTGCACAACCCATATCTTCATAGTCAAAACATTAAAGACTTAATTAAAAGATTGCATCATTTTAGATAGGTGGTTTGAAAAGACAAAAGAAGGTTCTTAGATCTGAAATTATTGTCTTTGGCTAAATGAAGCCAGTGTCTTTGAGCACGTTTGCGTCTTTGGTCTGTGTTTTGTTCCTATTTAAACCCGAGTTTATACACCAGACGTCTTCACAAAGTTTAGTTGAATCTCCAGGAATCTCTCTCAGTCTTCTCGGATGCAGCAGCACTCTAAAGTCTGAACTGTGAGTGAAGAAAGAGATGACACACTTTTCTCCAGCTTTTTTGTGAAATAAAGGTGCGCTTTGTGCGTCAGCGAGGAGTCGTCATGCCGGTTAACAGCACTTTGAGTCGGCGGTCATTTTTTGCCCAGGTGAGCCTCCACTCCGCTGTGACAGAGAAGATTGGACGTCATTAAGTCCCACACTCCTTCCGCTAGCCGTGGTTTGTGTGAAAATGGGCTCTTTGGCTGCCAAAAGTGTGGACTGTTATTGTGTGTCTCCATCATTCATGTGGATTCTCACAAAAAAAAAAGCCTCAGAGCTGCATGTTCATCTTTGGGTGTAATTTACCTGCATTGTCCTGGTTTTCCAGATGTTTTTTAAGTTGTTTTTTTTTTTTTTTTGCCTCAAGATTGTAGAGAGAGTCACATCCTTAACAAGAAGACACATTGTCAAGACCGCCGCAAGCTGTACGACAAAATAAAACGCTTCTAAGAAATATGATTGCGCCTGTAAAACGGACCAATTATACCCCATTGACAACTTTGAAAAACCAACTTTTATTGGCCGATTCGGCCAAATAAAATTTTACGGCGCTAGCTGAACAGGACGCTGTCAGTTTTGCATAGCTTTTCCAAGCTTAGCCTTTATATGATCCCCGTTATTACACCTCGGTGACATTTAAACTTTATTGAACAAGACTTTAAAATCTGTATGCAGTCTATAAAACTGGGATTTATTTCTTTCAGATGGGAGGACGGTCCTCCAGCAGCTCAGTGCCGACTGGAACAGACTGACATGGTTTTATTTGATTCAAAATATAAAGATTAGAATATCTGTTCTGCAAAAATAACAATTTACCACAAGTAATAATTAATAGAATAACTAAAACTTTGATACAGAAAATTATTCAACTACTTTACAAAATGAGATTTAATGTAAAGACTTAAAATCTTTTAATTGATTGAATAGTAGTTTATGAGAATTTCATTGTTTTTAATCAAATGTGTCTTCATTTGCTGCAATAAGTTTAATTTAGTTAGTCTTTATTTACTACATTTGTTCGTTTGCCATTTATCTTTACATGTAATGATGCAAATAACTTGGTAATGAGTTTAAAGTCAAAGATTCAATAAGAAGGAGGAAACACGTCTACAGAAATTAGAATTCTGTTAGTGTTTTAACAAAATAAAAGAACTTGAATATTGAGTCCGAGTTCCAATAACGAAGGCTTGTGATTTCTTCAGCTCTATTTTAGGATATAAAAGAGAATAAATGTGTTTCCTCGACAGCTACCAGGAAAAAAAAAAACAGAATCAGAAAAAGTGAAAAGGTGCCTGTAAAAAGGTCCGGCCCCCCTCCTCTGTGTAATTAAAAAGGGGTGTCTGTCAGGGGCTGCTGCTGCTTTGTGAGGCCCCATATGTTTGGGCGCTGATACAGGGAGGATTATTCTGTTTGGAAGCCTGATAACAGCCTGTTTATAACCTTGGCAGAGACTGCAGCCTAATCTGGCAGCAGCACATCTCTCCCCACCTCCAATCTCCCAAATTTTCCCAGAAAAAAAAAAAGAAGAAGAAGAAGAAAAATCCATATTGGCTATTTTTTTCCTCCAGCTGGGGGGAAATGCTAAAACCCAAAAAAGATGTAGGTGTTCAGCCTGTATCTCACACATACAGTGTGAATGGATCTGCTTTTCTGATGATGTTTAAATGTTCAACATTCCACTTTTTTGTTGTTGTTGTTGTTGTTGTTGATCAGATCACATGGTCAGATACACTTCCTAAATGTACCTGTCGGCCCACTTTTAAGGTTTCAGCTGCACTGAATCAGTCCTGTTCTCAACTTCCTGTTCTGGATGCCAGCGCTCTCTTTTTTGTTGAAAACTTTCATATTTTTTATCTGCAGGCAGATTAATTCAATCTTTTGTTCTCATAGTATTTTGCCATTGTGCTGCTTTTCACATGACTGAGTGTGTCGTGATTTCTATTCTACTACTGAAAACCGCTTTGTGATTTGAGGTCCTTTGTGCTTTCAAATAGCACTCAAAAACTAGACTAATTGCCACATGACTGACTTTATGAAATTAGCAGAGCCCTTTTGTTGCTGCCCAGTATGGAGGCCATATTCTTCAGATTTTATACAAAAAAAAATCCCTGCTGGTTTGTGCTTTAATATAATTACACTAAACGACAGTCAGTAGTAGTTTGCAACTGAATGTATTTACTGCAGCTTGCATTTTATAATACTTTATATTCTGTGCAAACATAGATTGATCACTAAATGGGCTCCCTGGGGCCAAAGGAGTCCAGGGGCCACGCCATTATCCCAATTACAGAATTTATCCCAGAGGGAAACACAAAACAACCAAAATAAGACATAAATGAGAATAAAATGAACAGATGCAAGATGCAGGGTCAAAATGGGAAAAGTCCAAATTAAAATAACCTTAGACCAGTAAGAAAAGTAAAAGAACTTAAATATGATGCAAAAAACACTCAACATTAAATAATCACCAGAAAAACTGTTGGTATTAGAAGATACTGAAAGATGATCAATCACAAGACACTGAATTCAAGTGAGAACATGTTGAGATATTAAACTAAAATAAATGTTCTGAAAACTGCCACAAACTGAAAACGCAAGTCTGACATTAGTCTGAAGACGACATGAAACTAATTACAAAGTGAACAAGTTAACCCCCCAAAAAACATCCTAAATCTGATTAAACATTATAATATCCAAAAATGATCAAAGATTAAACCAGAATGGTCAAAAATAGACACAAGAGATGTCCAAAATAAGTCAAACCATAAAAAAAAATCATCATTCATGACATTAAATTCATTAAACTGACATTACAGACATGCAAAATGAGCAGAAAGCATCATGTAAAGAAACAAGTTAATGTTTTGCATGTCATGGTCTTATCATGTGTGCAAGTATGTAAAAACATTCTACTTACTGCAAGTCTAAGAGTCAAATTTTTACATATAAAAATGTCTGAAAGCTTGGCGAGTGTGATACAATATTTCAATGTAAAAGCAGATCCAGTAATGAAATATACCTTGACAGGAGCATAATGAGTGTTTTTCAGAAAGATACTAACCCTGGCAATTTTCTAAACTGTGGATTTACTTGTAAAGGAGTATTTTTACACCTTGGTACATTTATTTAACTGAATGATCTAAAAATTTCCTCCACCGGTGGCGATGCCTAAGTATGATTACATGCGACAGTATATTTGCTTTTTTTCACTCCTTCAGTCAGGGAACAAAGCTCCTCGCCCACATTCTGAGCTGCATAATCCTTTTGCACGTCTCACCTTAAATGTTCACGTTAATAAGAGGGTTCCAGCCTTGCTGATGAGTTACCGGGGTGCTGAATAACAGCCGCTCGCTGGTAATTCACTGTTTGCGAGGACCCTTAACCAGCACACTGCGGGGAAAAGGCAGTGCTCGGAGTGGCAGGCAAAGAGAACTGTCAACCTGTCACATTTCTCCCTCCTCTTCCCCCTGATAAATTAAAGTTACACAGTGTGCGTGTTGTAGCAGCGGAAGGCTGTGCAGAAAGCCTGGCTCCTCAGGTCTCAGGAGATAGCTGGCAACTAGGTCAGACTGATAATGTAATCCGCTGACTGGATCCTCAGCCCAGTACACCCCGAGAAGAAAAACATGACAGGAAAAAAAAAAAATGTAGAGAAAATAGCAACTTTTATATGCACGTTACCTTGCTGGTTCCAGTTAATCAGGTTTGTAAAGGAGGAGAGTCTGTGTTGGTGTGTACAGTATGTTTGATCCATGTTAATAAACATCATGCTCTTCACTGGAGAATCTTATTTACCCAGATTCCTTTATTATTTCCCCCCTCTTTTTGCATGTTATCTTTGCACCTCATACTGCACTGCACATGCACAACAAAATAGTATCATGTGGGTCTGCAGAGAGAAAGTGACAAGAATAAGTTCCTGCATCAGCAAGGTGCATTTTCATTCCCATGCAGTACTCAGGAGAGGCTCGGTGGGCCCACTGTGACAACTCTGCCTCCCTGCAGGTGTGGAAATGAAACAGGGCCTATAAATAGCCCAACCAGCTGGGAGTAGAGAGCTGTAGAGCTGGAGGGGGGTGGGGGTAAGAAAGGCGGGGGGGGGGGTTGGAAAGCGGTCCAGCTGGGGATGCAGGTGTGTAGAGGCTGACCGTCAGAATATGACTGTTGTCTCACCCAGCGGGGCTCGGGGGGGTAAAGCTGCAGCGTGATCCAGTTTTAAAAGTGAAGAACTTCAGCATGTTTACTTCACACATCAGGCTGTGTGCATTTGGTTTTATAAATGATCAGGAATCCAAAAGAGGACTTCATCTTTTAAAATATGTATGCCGTTTTAATAAAAACGAATCCTTCTTCACCTCAACGTGCAAAAAAAAAGCGCATTTTCTTAAACCCGCTCAATCTACATTGTTGTTTTTTTTCTAATTAAGAAAATATGACTGCATAAAATTAAAAGCCAAACACCAGAGACAGCTGAGACATAAAGAAATACACATCAGTAATGTGCAGTGTATAAATATAGTTCGGAAGAGTTTGAAGTGCAGATGGAAGAAAAAAAAAGTGACACAATAATTGGATTGCTTTTAAATTTCCTCCAAAAAACTGAATAGAATAAAACTCCTCATTGATTTATTTACAGAATAATAATCCTACATACGTATGACGACGTCGAGCTGTCAGTAACAGTGCAGGATCAAGTAGACATCTGTGATGCTGAAAGATATTTGACGCTGTTTCCATGGTTACAGTGTTTCTGACCAAGGCGCTGCTGAGGACAGACAGTAAAAGGTGCTTCTTCTCCTCAGTTTCACATCTGCACTGAAAGACTCAAATCAAAATGAGAGTATTTTTTTTTTTTTTTTTACAATCTTGGTGCAGTAAGACTAAAAATCACTGCAGAGATATTTCAGTATCTTTTAATCCATCCAGGCAACCTCAGTCTTATAACACACACCTCATTACAGAGACACAGCTGAGCCCGTCTTCAGCGCCGATGCTGCAGGTTGTCTGAGTGGCTGAAAAGAGCGCAGGGTCTCAGCTTAGATAACCCAAGCATCAACAAACCGTATCACTGAAAACACGCCGCCTATCTTCACTCCTCGTGTGCACGCCGTCATAAGACACAAACGCTGACAGCAGCTTTAGTTTCGGTGGCAAAGTTTCTAAATCTGACTTCGACTTAGGAGGTAACTCGTCGCCAACTCTTTCATCTTTTTTTTTCCCCCGTTACGATCCAAACGTTCGTAGATGAGGATTCTGAACAAACCCGTGACAGTATTTAAAACATCGTTGATCACTTGTGAAACACTTTCCATCCGACTTTTGTCACATACGCGTCTCAGATTTCAGTGGGATACAAGTGTTCTTCTTTCTGTTGTCTTTGCTTCTCAGAATCGAGCTTTAGCTTTTCGGGTAGAAAACGCTGCTTTCATTTCTAATGGATGACTTCATATGTTTTCATGTAAATGACATCCAGCACTTCTGCACTGGTGAATGCATTAATGCATTGATTCCTCAGTGCTCAATGCTTTTCCTTTGTAGCTGGAAGCAAAATGACACATTCTCATCAAAAACACACTCCCTTGCTTACAGTTCTGCTCCACACACACATCCAGTGCTGATTGACAGCAGGAGCTCCTTCTGACCTACTATTCTGCTACAGTGGGACGATCCCACAGGCCTATGATTAATGACATAGGCTTTATTCACTAGTAGAGTGGTAGGCCTGTCAGCCAGGCCACTTAGACTGTTTGGACCACTAGCTCTGCTGTAAACACGCTCTCCCCGTCAGCCTCTTGTGTTTCTACGTCTCGCTCGCTGCCTTTAGGCTCTCTATTGTCATACTCATTGCTAAAGCTTGAAGTTGTCCCAAGTTGACCTGCTTGCAGCAAAAAACCGACACACGACATCCCCGTGACCTCTCGTTGCAAATATGAGTCTAATATTATTTGCATTCTTTCTGCATTAGGACAGGTGTGACACGGGAAAAAAAAAACACTCTTGTGTTTATTCTTTAGGTGCTATGTTTTGTTTATGCAAAAAAATCTTCAGCTCTCAATCTTTTATCCAAAGCAAACGATGGCCGAGATGATTTGTGATGAAGAACGTGATCGCTTACATTGTTAGTTTTGCTAACGCAAATTCTGAAACAAACATGGGAAGGGTTTTGGCACCTTTTAGTCTTTAAAATTAAATAAATTATTTTATTGAGTGTTTCATTTTTTCAGCTTAAAAGAGATTCAACAACAGAGTTTATTCCTGTGTATAAATAACGTTGATCAGTCTAATGACGACGCATTGATGAAGTTATTCGCTGATAGTGAATCTGATGCATCTTAAATTTGCAGTTTTAGTGGACAAGTGTTGTTTCTCCGTTTTGCATCAGCATAAACAAAAGTTCAAGATTGTTTCCAAAATAAAAGACCCATTTAGAAGATAAATCAAACTGCAGTGTTTTAGCTGATTTATAGACACTTCAAAAACTAAAACGCTTTTTGTAAATAAAGTTATTTAATTGTTTTTAAGCAAAATATGAAATATCAACTTGTTTTATCAATTTAATTAAGGATGGAAAGATGAAGAATGTTTTATGTATCTAATAGAATCTACTAAAACTAATAGCCGTACACATTATTCACCATTTTACAGAAAAAAACTACTGTTTATCAATTAAAATGAACATGAAGGATAATTGCTAGAGATACCTGTAAACTGCAGCACCGGACCAATCATTTCTTTAAATATATAACAGAGTTCTGCTGCCTAATTGGTACTTAATTTTAATGTGCAGCAACAAAATACACCTCAGGTGTAAACTATAAATGTAGTGATTATGCAAATTAACCCCACAATGATTTTTTTTTATTGACATGTTAATGTAGAAGCATCATTCGGAAGTTGCTGCAGACTAAAGTGGAGACAGTTTACAGACTTCTCAACTTTGTGTAGGCTCTTATTTTTTTAAATAAATGTCTGGTTGATAAATTACAGAATTATTTACCTCTTAACTGCAGTAAAAGTGCATGAAAGTATGTGGAAACTCAAATCAGATACATCCCAGTTTTGGTGCTTTGGAACTGTAATGACATTTTGCAAAAAACCACCATACTGACAGACAATAAACTGATATTTATATCTTTGCATGGCTTGTTTAGGACAACAAAAGTGTCTCTTGTGTTTTTGTGGGGTGTGATCTGAGCTTGTGGAAGGCTTCAGGGCTTCTATTGTGTCAGAAGCTGCCAGTAGTTTAACTCATAAAACCTCTGAATCACTCTTCTAAATAAAGAAAATAATATTAACATTTGTCACAGCAGACGTTATCTGCTCGTTCATGCCGTCCATCTGGATCCTTCTTGATGCTCGGGTAATGTATGTACACACAGATGCTCTGACTGGGTTTTATCTATATATAGAGAGGACAAGAGGATCGTATCTATTTAGAGAAGTCATATGGCTAACATCATTATCATGCCTTTCAAAGCACTCAGTGACCACTCGTGCTTTACGGAGAAAAGCATTGTCATCAGGGAAGATAATGCTCCCTGTGGATATGAGATGTATCATGGGATAAACTATGTAAGCACTCAGAATCTTTCTTTAAAAGTAGAGGATAGTATACGTGACTCTACGTAAGCGGTATTAGTAACAAAAGCATACGGCGTTAGGTGTTTAATTCTCAGCATAATAAAAAGGTTCGGGTTTGCTCTCCGGCGATGGAATTCATGTTCACGTGTTGTCAAGAGAAGCTGAGCACAGCCAAGCAGAACGGCGAGCACTCCTGTCTACGAGCGGCCATATGGCGAGTTGTCCTTGCGTGCTAGCTTAAGGGAGCCTTTCTCCTCAAAATGGAACCGTTCTGCTCAGCCTTTACGTCTCTGTCCCAATCACCCAGCAGACTTCCTCGAGCTGGAATTGCAACCTGGACGTCCCGGGAAAGACCCGGCCGATCTCTGTCACTTAGCCTCTGCCTCCCCGCTTGTCGAAAAGCCCACCCCCGTTCACGTGCAGCACAGCGCTGTGCCTCCAGATGTAGCTTAATTTACTGCGACTCTGCTAATTGCTGTAATTAAGGATTAATTACTGTTAATTACCTTCGCATAAACTCATCAACAGTCAAAGAGCGGGGCCTTATGAAATGTGCCACGCGCAGGAACACACACGGCGGGGGACTCAAAGGGGGGGGGTTGTTTTACTGGCCCTTTTGTTTCATGGTTTGTCCTGCTGCGTTGGGAGGACTTGTCGGACAACAGTTAGGGCAGGACATTAACTACCAGAGACGATGTCCTCTTGGCTCCTGACACTTCACACATCTCCTCCTCACCAACTGCTGTCCAGGACAGAGTTCGTGCGCCGGCTGTCATTTGATCAGACGCTGCCATTTACTTACTAAAAGTAGACAACAGGGTTTACTGCCAAATTTAATTTCTATGTATCTTTTAAATGAAAGTTGATCTTCCTGTTTGTTTCATTCCTCGTGTGCTAGACTGTAAAACAGACATGACTAAATATGACATGGTTCTTTTTTAATCTGGGTTTTATGATCATTTGTTTTGTTCACTACTTGAATTTAGGAAATGATTTCTGAGTTGACGAAGATCCCGACAAAAAGACAGAAGTCCTTCGCTGTTGTTGATCATGGCTTTGTGCCAGACAAGGGGAGAAAATGACCGTGCCCGCCCGGGTGTCATGTTTCCATCAACCGATAAATACCCGTGACTACTGTAGGGTCCTTTGACCTCTGAGTGAACACTGATTGAACATGTTCTCGCTGAAGACAAAAAACAGATGTTAGCTGGTGTTCAGTTTGGGGAGTTCATGTTAAAAATGACCAGAGAGAAGATTGTCATCTCCTTTTAGAAAGTGTTTTATTAAAAATGGTAACAGTAAAAATTATTGCAGGACAAAAAACATATTAACACCCATTAACAAATTGTCAGAATTCACTTTGTTGGTACCTCAAACTCTAATTTCAGTAATCAAACCGGTTCTGAAACTCAAAGAGAAGCTGCATACATGTAAGGAATACAAGTTAATTATAAATAATAGCTAACCTGCTCTAGATAGCTTCTTAGTTCACAGAAATAAATTATATGTCCCATATGAATGATGAAGTTAGTCCAAAAGCAGCTCAGACCAAAGATGATTGCTGCCATCTTAAAACAGCTGCAGTCTCAAAAAATAATAATGTTTAATGCAAATGTTTTTGGGTTTTTTTACAAACCTTCACCCCATCAGCAATATAAGAGCAGAGACGGGCAACAAAGGGTCATATTACCTCTGTGAAAACAATAAACATGAAAACACTTTCTTCCAAACAAAGATGCAACATTTACAATTAATTTCTTTCATTTTTTAAAATCACAAGTTTTATTCACCTACTACGCATTTTAATACAGAGGTCTTTTATATTTTTCAAAGCCTTAAAATTAACTAATAGCAGACAGTTTTATCTGATTTATCTGAAGTAATTTAGTTGGAGTTTGGGAACACTGAGTGCTGGATGGAGATATTATGGGATACTTCTTGCCCTTGGGTCATATTTCTTTATTAATGCGGCCTTGGAAGAAAGTTCAATAACTTTTTAGATCTTCACACACTTAATGAAGAGGCTTTTAATGACATATTGTATCTTTTTAAAAAGCGTCATACCGTCTTATGATTGAAATCTCCTTTGAATGTCTCTGTCCTGTTATCGTCCATCACCTGTCCCTTTACTTGAAGACAAACAAGCCTAAAAGCATGTTTTAAATGTGACGCATGACCAGTCCTGCTGTAGGTTTAAAGATAAGAGTCTTGTTTACTTTGTGTTTCTCTGTGCACGCTCCTCTCTCCATAGAGATCTTTGTCTATGCTTGCGCTGTTTAAGCTCGTGACTATTCATCGACCCCTCAGCTGTTCCTGGTTCAGCCTGGAACAGCTTGAACTGCACGAGTTGAGCATGAGTTTTAATAAGTCAATGAGATATATATTTTAAGACACCTTAAGAAAGACTGACAGCCAGGGGGCTAATGCATTGCCTATCTGTAATAATGAATTATTTTAATGAAGGCTTTTAAATGGGAGTGTTCTGTGTTGGTGGCAGGGCGGTGCTCTGAATGGTCTTCTCCTCTGGCGCTGGCTGCCTCATTATCAGGCCAGACCCTCAGGCCTCAAACTGGCCTGCTTAAGCCTCAGATGATGATGATAATTACCGTTATTAGGAGTAGCTGCAGGGGGAACTTGTTCTGAAAAACACCAAGCTGAGTTCTTCTTCTCTTGCTCCCTGTCGCCACTATGAGAAACTGACGATCGCCAGTTGGAGAAAGCCAGAGAGGGAAAGAGACAGAGGTATAGATGGTGGAAAGAAAAAGAAAAAAAAAAAGAAGGGGATGAGGGGAGCGGCCACCAAATCCGCCTAATGTGACGCCTGTCAGCTCGTCTCCCACCAGCTGTCACCTCCCAAATGCACTGGGGTTCATTTTTTTAATTGACACCTCGCTTTCCTATTCCATTTCTATTTTTCGCCTTTCATTCTCCCTCCATCACTCTCTTCCCTCCTAGCCTGTACCATCCACATCTCCTCATCTGTGCCTGTCTGTCTCTGGTATTTCTTTGGTGCTTTTTTCCTTGTCCTTGGTAATCCCCATCCCCCCACCCAGTGTCACATACAACACTTCAACTCTGCCCCCTTTCTGCACATGATACTCAGATGGCTGATAAAACATTAAGCTGCTCCACACTTACTTTATGACCATGTGTACCAACGTCTTACAGTCTCCTATTATCATTTCGGACCTTAAAAAAAGTTTCCTACAAATTTGCAAATCTTGCTTTGAATGTATAAACATTAAAACAATTTTCACCGAGTTCACAGACGTTGAGCTTTGCAATTTCATGATGAAGCTGCTGCATATGTATAAATCTTTTTTTTTATGGGTGTTTCAAGCCCTGAGTATATAAAGTTGCTTAGCTTGAAAGCTGAGATCAGTGGACCAACAGAACTGGGATGACGTGTTAAATCTTTACAACAACATTCAGATATTTCTATGGAAAAAAACCTGCAAAACTGTCATCAGATTAGCTATTTCTAATTATTTTAACTCGAAAAAGGTTATGTTAGTAAGCAAGAATCCAATTCAGTAATGCAAAGTATTCTGATGTTAGTTGCTTTATGTTTACATTTGTACTCTGCAATCAAATTATCATAGTTTTCAAAGGATTTATCACTTTAAGCTACTTTGCTCGTCTTTTTTTTTTAAGAACCGAGTGTCTTCTTTCCAGCTGCAGAGACAGTGCAGATATGGATGGCTGTGGGCAAAAAAGAAAACTGTGTTTTTGGGTTGAAGGAGATGCTCGTATAATGTTCTGTGTTTGTAGTGATGTGGATATAATTAAGTATTTGGATAGGGGCAGACACTGCAGTGGCTCAAGGGGATGTGATGTGGCCATGACTCATTACTCGGACGGTGTTCTTCATTATGCAAACTGGAATATGAATGTAAACATCGTAACTGCAGTGATTTCTTATGTAAAATCAAGGCCCATTTAAATATTGATGTAAATGTAGTCAGTGATTACAGAAGAAAATGCAAAGAAAACCACAAAGTTCTTTTTTCATTAAGAGGTGTCAAACAAAACTGAAGCTAAAATTTCTTCATCCTCGATGTTCAAAAACTTTGGTCTGCTTTAGGATTTTTCTTAATCACATTTAAAATATTAGACTCACAAAGAAACAACAATATTTGGCAAACAAAGCACGTTTCGCGAGAGAAGTTAATTAAAGATGTCACGTTTTTTTTTGTAGTTTTTGTCTCACATTTCCTATCGATATTTAACTAGTGTTCTCATTATGAAAAATGATAAATTAAGTTTTGATTTTAGTCATTTTTGGCTGTTTTTTTTTTTAAACCGCCCACATGATTCCCCGTGTTTGGACAGCATTTAAAGTAAAATCCTGCAGATTTGACATATTAAAGTGAGCGAGTACGTGATAAGTCTTAATTTCTTTATTTGGGGTTTATTTATTTGTACATTGAGGCTTGTTACAGGGTAAACATTCAAAAATAAAGACGATGGATCATTTTAATCAAAACCCATCAGTACGACTGTAAACTGTCAATGTAATAAAGGAATTCATTGCAAAAAAAATAGTATTGCAACATTTTAAAGCAAAAACAATAAAAATACTATAAAAGTATTGGAGTGTTTTTTGTTGTGATCAGCTTAATTAGAGCTGAAAACTATTTATATTGAAATATAGAGTCAGTCAGATTTAATTCAGAATAATTCGGTGTTCTTTTTGATGGTACCAAGATTGTTTAGCATGAAATGTGTCACAGTCATGTGTCCGATGAATTACTATAAGGGTTATATCAGATGCAGATAAAAGCTGAACTCCTAGAAGGAGAAGTGCACGTGTGTGTGTGTGTGTGTGTGTGTGGGTGGGTGTGAGTGTGTGGGTGTGAGTGTGGAGGTGGGGGGGTTTGTATTAGTGATACTTGTCATGTCTGCTGTAAGTCACGCTGCTTTTTTCAGGTTCCCAGGTTGTTGTTGTTTTGTCTCAGAATGCTGTGTGGCAGGGATGAATGGTGGTGATGTTACATTATCATGCAGCTGTCGCTTTCACTCCTGCTGACTGCTCTGTGACAGGCCCACACACACACACACACACACACACACACACACACACACACACACACACACACACACACATTTGTGTCAGGACTAGGCCTGATTTATTAACTGCTGAAACGCTAGATGACGTGTGCCCACACAATCGATAGAGAGGACAGCCACTGCCTGGTCCTTTCTGGGGTCATGTGATGTGGACGTGAACAATGCAAGAACTAACACACACATACACACATATCTACACCACAGGGCTGCAGAGTGTATTGCATTACAGTATTGATGGGAAATGGATCCAGTCCAGTGTTTGCTGCTCACTGCCAGTTAGAGGCAGAAGGGATAAACTTTCATCATGGCTGTCAGGGACATCACTCCTGCCTTGTTTGATTTTAAATCTCCCTAATTGTGACAGAATATTTCGACATCATTAATTAAACATGTTTTCATTTGAAAGCGCTTCCAGGGCAACAAGCGAGGGGCTTAGGATCGACCACAAAAGGCCAGAGCTTCATATTAAAGTGTGTTTTATTTGTGTGTGTACCTCAGTTCCCTCTTTCCAAGTGGGTGGATTGATCACAGTGTTTATTTACAGTCTCGACACTGGTTTACTCGTGTTAAATGCAAACAGGAAGCGGTATGGTAATGGACTTCAGCCATCTCTAAAGGAAGTAAAACAACCAGAAATTAATTTTGCCAATAAAAATAAAAAGGCCTATTCTTAGAAGCCCATTCATTATTCAAGAATTGTTTATGATTCATTTTTAATGCATCGCCTTTTTTTGGGTTTAGTGGCCCACTTCTCGGAGGAAGAGCGCACACAAAGGGATGGAAAGAAGAAGAAAACAAGAGAAGGAAAAGGGGGGGGGAAGCGACAGAGAGGGGGAATGGTGTCCTCTCATTGTTCAATTAAGTCTGTCGGTAATGATCAAGATGAGATGATGGCCGTCTTCCTTTTATAGATACTAATCTGTGGCTGTCAGGGAAGTAAAAGAATCGCAGAGTGGTATGGAGCCCACGCCTTTGTTGCTGCAATAGACTGTAAAATGTGTTTAAAAGGTTTTTGGTGTTATTGTGCTGCGTGTGATTTATTGTAATAGAGGGCACTTCCCACTGTCAGGTGATTACGTTAATGTATAGTCCACGGTTGCAAAGTTCACAACAAGCACTCTGACTGGCATTGAGGTCTAATCGATTTCGTTGCTATTACTGAACAGAAATAAATAATGCTGATGGCTGTGGTTAGGGTAATTATGCCACAGCACAGTGAATTGTTTGATTTTCCTTATTAATTGTATTTATTTAATCCATTTCATGCTTTTAGTTGTGCACTCGGGGACCTGGAGGGAATGAATAAATCACTCTTAGGCTCATTAGATTCCCCCCTCTGGTTGGGACGTGCCACTATTTTGTCAGAATCAAATTGGCGTGTGTTATAATTTCCCGCTGGTGTGATTCACATGGAAAAATTTCCACATATTCATTTACCAACCCATGTGCACATGCACCCACACTCACACACACATGCGTCTGCTCCCCATCTGAACTCCTGACCTTTTCCAGCCGTCTGATGGCCATTGACATTTGCTTCTTGAGCGGAGCTTGCTCACGTTTTTGGAGCTGATGGGAATGGATGATGTTGTTGCTGGAGGAGGAAAAAAAAAAAAGAGGGGGAAGGAGAAAGGGATTGGAGGAGGGGAGGGGGGGGGCAGGTTGAAAGCAGGAGGGAAGCCTCCCCATGTGGCCCCTGGAATCCATCTGGACCTCCTGCTCTGCAGAAAGGTCACGGGGCGACTGAGACGTACATCCTCCTTACAAAAGAGCCATCGCTATGACCTGAGAGTGTTCAGCTGCAATATGGCTTTCCTGCTCTGTCACACAGCCTGTCATTTACCCTCACTGTCTACAACCATCATGGAGGGAGACATGCTGTACATACGTAGAAATGTGATAGATGTATGAGGCGCACGGCACCCACGAGCCTCGTCTTTGTCCTTGAAGACAGTGGATGGAATGGAGGGCTGCACCTGGTGGGCTGTCTCCAGCACTTCTGAGAAAACCAGGATGAGCTGCTTCTTTACTAAAGGGAGCCTTCTGGTGGCAGAAAGAGGCAAGACAGGAAATCTGATCCTCACAATCATCATTTGAGTTTTTAAAACATGGTTCAAACACCATTTTTACTGTTACACTTTCATTAAGTATTTTTTTTGTCTCATAATACTGTATGCGACCTCTTTAGTGTTAGCTCTTTAGCTGTGTTTAATCCAGATGTTTACGTGCTTTTTGTTTTGCTATTAGTTTATTATTCTGGCAATAAACCATCAGTGAAAACTAAACATGGATGATGGGTAGTGAGAGGAGAGAAAGTTGAAGTCGAATGAAGGTCTTTGTTAATTTTTACATGAATTGAGAGCTTGGATTCGATGAAATTATCGTTTTATGGTCTTACTGAGGTGCCAGACTCAATGAAGCTGCAGATTTTTATGGCACAGGCTTGAACTTTTATAACGACAGACATATTTCAGGAAGTTCCCTCTTTAGGTTTGAGCAAGAGGAGCAGTTAAGATCTTGTACTTCGCTGTTCGGTCATTTTAAAGTCATGTGTTCTTAATGTCGTCCTCTGCAGTGCTCAGTATTCGTGGCGCCCAGGAGGAGGAGCCTCCGGATCCCCAGCTGATGCGACTGGACAACATGCTCCTGGCCGAGGGCGTGGCCGGGCCGGAGAAAGGAGGCGGGTCGGCGGCCGCGGCGGCCGCTGCTGCAGCCACCGGTGGTGTCGGCGCCGATAACTCAGCAGAACACTCTGACTACAGGGCCAAGCTGTCTCAGATCCGACAGATCTACCACACAGAGCTGGAGAAGTACGAACAGGTGGGGACCAGACAGAAACCTCAGTCTGTAATAAAAAACACAGTGAGTGTTCTCTCATCTAAAGTATATTATGGATCATTCATGTTCAGTTTATCTATATGAGAAATACACTGTATGTCACGTTATGCTCATTAGAAAGACTCTAGTTTAACTCAGCAGCATTATCAAACCTCAGGGTGTTTTTTTTAAAAATAACTTTATTTCTCAGAAGTAAATAGAAATGTAACATAATACCATTCTGAGAGTTTAAACTTCTCCATCTCATAAACACCTTTCACTGTATATTCAGTTCCTTTAGGGAGAGTCCAATGAGTCCTTCTCCTTTTTTAAAACAGATGATCAGTTTCTTTATTTCTTTACAAAACAGAAAACATCTCCCTCGCTGCAATAAATCAATTTTAATTAATAAAGCTTTCACAATTGTTTATAGATATTTGATGAATAATTCAATTGTGTTTCTGGTAATTGAGATGAAATAGTATGAAATTTTGTAATCGGGTTATTGAGAAATTATGTATTACAGTTATTAATACTATTGTATTTGACACATGTATTGACTGTGTGCCGACAACTGAAACAGTAGTAAAAACAGCAGATTTTACACATGTCTAATTGTACTATTTTTAATATTATTTTAATAATACTTTAATATTATTACGGTTATTAAGAATACAGTTATACAGTTATATATTTATTTTTATATGTTCTGTTGGAACACTTTAACAAGGAGTTCAACAGCTGCTGTATAATAAATGAATGTGTCAAATACTTAACCTAAATACAATCTGCAGGACGAAACCCTGTACAGCACTGAACTTGTTGTGTTTTTATAAGCAGAGAAGAGGGTGTATGTGATCTCTTTGAACTTCAAATGTTTTGAATTAGTGTATTTTTTCTGCTTGTTTAAGTTAAGCACACAGTACATTCTTCTGATACTCTTATTGTGAAGGGCTGTTTGTGAAGGAAGTTAGGTCTTATTTATTTTATTATTAGAATAAAAACAACATATCAGATGCTGAAATTGAGATATTTTACAACACATCTAAAAAAAAGTTGTTACAGGGGCAAAAAAGGTTTAAACAGTAATTGACAGCAACATGACTGAGTCTAAAAGGAGCATTTCAGAGAGGCAGAGCCTCTCAGATATAAAGATTAGCAGAAGTTTATCAATTTTTGACAAACTGCATCTAAAAGGTGTGGAAAATTTCGAGGAAAATTTTTCTCAATGTAAATTTTTGAATAATTTAAAGACCGCACCATCTACAGTGAATAAAATCTTCAAAAAATTCAGAGAATCAGAATTTCTGTGCACAAAAGACAACGTGATTTATGGGCCCCGTGGCAGAGCGCATTAAAAACAGGCACAATTCTCTATTAAACATCACTGCATGGACTCAAGATCACTTCCAGATATCACTGTCTGTCAACACAGTTTACCGTGTGATCGACAAACACCAGTTAAAGATGGCTCATACAGAGAAGAAGCCAAATGTAAACATGATCCAGAAATGCTGGTATATTCTCTGAACCAATGTGCGTATAAAATCAGGTGAAATTGAAAACTGAAATTCTTTTTGGAAACCATCATTCAGCATGTTATCAGTGGACAGTTTGAAAGCTGCATCTCGCATGATATGGGGTTGTATTATAGTGCGTTCACACTGGACGCTTTGTAAGTGTCAAGCAACGCTCCCAACGCTTCCAGTTTGACGCTTGTACATTGAAGCTTCTAACGCCTGCCACTTTTGAGCAAAACAGAGCGTGTAGGCGGGGCTTCCTCTGTTGCTGTATGTTCTGAACTATAGCAGATAATATCGAGAGAGTGACTTTGCTTCAATTGCTTAATAAAGCTAGACAACGTAGACGTCGGATACATAACCTTGTCTTCCATTGTTGAAATTATGTTTTTCCTGGCTCGCTCCATTCAAGTCATGTGCCGTGACCTCACTACAATGAGATGCTCTGATTGGTTGACGCGCTGCTTCAAGAACATCAAAAGTTCAGCTAGCTGAACTTCTGCATTTCAGCTGGAAAAGTTGATGCTGCTAACGCTCACAAAGTGCCGCAAAGACTCTGACGATCCTCTAATGGACTCCACCATAGTCTTTACATGTACCGGTAATCTTGACGCTTCTGACGCTGATGCTTGGGCCGGTGTGAACGTACCATTAGTGTCTATGTTTGGGCAACTTACACATCTGGAAAGGGTCCATTGATTTCAAAGGAAACATCTGCTTCCATTTAGACAAAATCTATTTTAGGGAAGATCTTGCATATTTCAGAAAGACATTGTGAAACCACAAACTGCAACCATCTCAACAGCATGGCTTCACAGGAGAAGAGTCCACCTGCTGAACTGACCTGCCTGCAGTCCAGATCTTTTACCAACAAAAAACATTTGGTCAATCATGAAATGAAAAATCCATCCACAATGGACCAGGATTGTTGAGCAGCTAGAATCCTGCATCAGACAAGAATGGGACAACGTTCTTCTCCTAAAACTCCAGCAGCTGGTCTCCTCACTTCCCAGATGTTTACAGACAGATGTTTAACAGTTGTTTCTGCTATCAACTTCAAAATGAGCTAATATTTTCTAAGACATGGTCAAATATCTCAGTTTGAACATCTGATATGTTGTTTACGTTCTATTGGGTATAAAATGTGGGTTTATGAGATCTGCAAATCATTGCATTCAGTTTTTATTTATGCATTAGAGCATCACATTTTTTTGGGGGGAATTGTAGTTGTACATGTTCACTTGTAACCCCCTTTTACAATAAGAAAATTAATTTAACACGCAAACCATGAATTAAACTGATAGAAGCACCTCAACCACAGCTGGCTAAATAGTTAGCTAGCTTAGAATTAGCTGTAACGTACCTAGCAGACTTGTTAGAAACAATTTATTTAATCCAATCAGATTCCTTTGGGTACATTGTGCATATGGATAAACTATTATTATTAAAGGTTTTCCCTCAATACTTCAACACAATAAAAACTACATTACATGACATTATTCTTATGACGTTATAGGAATGCATCTACATTAACAGTGGGTAAGAGAGTATATATGGAGTGATACAACAGAGTCCTATGTGGTGATTTTTTTGTGCAAAAATACACAAACAGATACAAAAAAACAGCTTCTGCAAAGCTGTCCACAGTGAATGACTCTGTTTTAGCGTCATAGTGTCCAAAACTCCATCTTTTCAGCTTAAAGAGTAAATTAGGAGTAATTTGATGCAAACAGTGGGATACTGTTGAACTTCTATTCTCAGCATTTTGGAATAATTCTTTTGAAATCAGCACTTACAGGACAACTCATGACAAACCGAGCTTTCAGAGACACGCTTTCTTTAGCAGGCAAGCAGCCATTATATCAGTCACACCCCAGCTCTCTTCCAAAGACTGTAACGTCTTGTCATTCCCTCGGAAGTCAAAGCGTTCTGGGTTTGTCATCTTCTCCCAGGAAGGCTAGTCATCGCTAACTGTCACAGTCAATATACACCTGAGCATTTTTGTGTCACCACGCTATGTACACCCTACTTGCGTCTGAATGAGCAGTGTCTAACGTGTGTGTGCGCGAGCAGAACGGCTGCATGGTGGATCACTTTGACTGACGTAACCCCAGTGTTGACAAGCAACAGACACCTTGACTCTGAATGCAGTCATATCCAGTGACTGATTCAGACACAGAGAGAGGTAGATGGAAAAGATGGAGTGAAAAGAGACGGAGACAGTTTAAACCTCTTGAACGTGAACGGGACTGAAAGCCTGCTGTCATTTTAGATTTCTCTTCACTTGTCACATTTTCTCTTCCATTGAAGAGAAGTCTTTTTAATATTCAGAGCACCGCGAGTATCACTGCCTCCGCTGTGTGACTCTGCTGCCACATTTGTTTGGCTTGAAACAGCGGGCTGTGTCTGCTGCTTTAATTTAGACTGTTCTTATTACCTCCAACACCATTGCTGTTACACACGTCAGCACTGCTCGCATGAAGTCAAGGCCCCCGAGTGAAGCTGCAGCATCTACTGAATCTAATTTCACCCTTTTGTTCTGTCTGAAGCTGTCGAGCCCTCGCGATAGTTATTCTTCTTATGAATCCTGTCTGTCTGTTCATCCAGGCGTGCAATGAGTTCACCACCCATGTGATGAACCTGCTGAGGGAGCAGTCTCGAACACGACCCATCTCGCCCAAAGAGATTGAGCGCATGGTCAGCATCATCCACCGCAAGTTCAGCTCCATCCAGATGCAGCTCAAACAGAGCACTTGCGAGGCCGTCATGATCCTGCGCTCACGCTTTCTTGATGCCAGGTCTGTCGCCATCACCAGACATTCAGATTGCATTTTGTCTTTATATTTAGGTCAGAATTTATGGATTCTGTATTTTATTTTATCAGCCTTAAATTGTTATTTTATGTTCAGTTATTTGTAATAAAGGAGATGAGTTTGAAATACTGTATCTGTGTAAGAAATATCTCTTTTTGTTTTCTTTGTGTCTTTCTTTATCTGAGCAGACGGAAGAGAAGGAACTTTAATAAACAGGCGACAGAGATCCTGAACGAGTACTTTTACTCCCATCTGAGTAATCCCTACCCGAGCGAAGAGGCCAAAGAAGAGCTGGCCAAGAAATGTGGCATCACAGTGTCACAGGTAATCAGAAAACAAGGAAAAGGCCACTTTTACTGGCCTTCGCTGTTATAACACTGAGACCTAAAGAATATTTTTAAAACTTGGACATCAAATTGAACATTCAACATTCAATTTAAGAACAGAAAGAACTTAGAAGAGTCAGTTATTCTAAAATGTAATAACGTCAAATCATTTTGCTTCAGTAAGACTTTAACCATAATAAATAAATAAATACCAGATGGTTAATTATTATTGGATTTTTTATTATTTTTTTGAGGGGGGGGTCAGGTTAACTGTATTTTATGTCATGTTATTAAATGTATTTTTATGTAGCAATGGGTTTTGTCTAAACAACAGTGCAGGTTCACTGCAGATTTTAATACTGCCGAGGTTAGAATAAATGTCCCAGAGGGAACTACAGTTAATAATCTGGTGGGAAACTATGTGTGTTGAATAAGTTGTTAAATATTAAAAGACCACTTTCAGTAGGAATTAATTAATGTGAAAACAATTAACAATAATCACTCCAAATTACATCTCTTAATTTTTTTTAATTTGAAATTAATTTGCTGTAATTCGTTTAAGATTGTATTTTATTTATAAAGGAAAAAAAGGCGGTAGATCATATTTGGGGGTTTTGTCTTTTTTGTTAGAAGCTAAATATTTACTGTATCAGTACATGCAGCATGTCTATGAATCAGAATTGATAATGTACTTGTAAAGAATATTTTGTTTTCCAATACACATGAATGATATTATTGCTCTTGCTTTTAATTTTTTAGAGAACTGTGGAAAAAGAATGAGGTTGTCATGTTTTTTGGAAGTTACTGGTAACAATAGTGTTCTAATTGAGATTACTGGTGTTCTAACAGGTATCAAACTGGTTTGGAAATAAGAGAATCCGATACAAGAAAAACATTGGCAAATTCCAAGAAGAGGCCAACATGTATGCAGCCAGGACTGCGGTCAACGCAACCAGCGTGTCGGCTCACGGCAGCCAGGCCAACTCCCCGTCAACTCCCAATTCAGCAGGTGAGATTCAGACTTTGATCCAAGACTGTCCAGGTGTTTTATAAGAAACTCCAAAAACTGAGAAGGTAGATTGTCTTGTCTTTGTTTCTAATAGCCCAAAAACTTTGGAACCACAACTCAAGGATTTAGTCTCTGGTGTTTTCTGGCAGCTTTTGTTCATCTTAACAAACCCAGAGATTCTCTTTGGCTTTCCTTTTTCATTTCTTCCAATCCTCCTCTGCCTTTCATCTTCTATCTCTCTCATTGTCTCTCTCTCTCTGTCTTATTGACCTCTCGGTCTTGTGGACGTTAATTTTTCCTGCCTCTTGTCCGGTTGACCTCATGTATGCCATTAAGCCGCTCGGAGGGCAAGCGGAGTCTTTTGTCATATAGAGACTTTGCAACAGTATTGAATTAGGACCGGGTGTTGAAATCAAGTTACGCAATGGTCTCTTTACATCTGGGGAGCTTGGGTCCATTAAAGGACGAAGACGATTCTTTGAGTCTTCCTGCGCATCAATTATGACTTCCTTAATGAAACACTAGCTGCATAGACATTTAACAGTAATACAATCCATGAGCCATGTTTAACTTAAACAGTTTAGTAATGAGAATCTGTCTCGTTGACATCGTTGGTGGATTTTTTTTATATGGCATTGAATAAATGTTGACTTATAGTGTCTGCATTGTGCAACTTTGGAAACAAAAGCTTTTTTCTAAGATATGATACAATGAAATACAGATAATACAATACTTTTAGATACAATGCAATACAACTCAATACCATACCATTCAAAAAGATGTGATATAACTCATTGTCCTTTTGAGGACATTTGTAAAGATGCCTGCCAACCTCTAACTAACTCACTTAATCCTCTTTTGCTTGTGCATGATCATTTTAACCCCTTTCTCTGTCCCTTTCTTTCTCATCTTTGTCCTGCTTCTTCTTCTCTGCCTCTCTGTATATTCTCAGGTTCTGCTGGGTCTTTTAACATGTCAAACTCTGGAGACTTGTTCATGAGTGTGCAGTCCCTCAATGGGGACTCGTACCAAGGGGGGCAGGTTGGGGCCAACATACAATCCCAGGTAGGCACATCTCAAAGTTGAGCATCATACACGAGAGAAAGCTGACAAGTCTTGAGATCATCTGAGACATTATTTAACCGCTGACCAGTCCAAGAGCACCCAGAATAGCTTGACCTACACACTGAAACAGAGGTTACTCTTAGCCTGGAGCTTTCCATTAATGGAGATACCATTGTCAAGCCACAGTTGAATAGACGACGGCAGACAGTTTTGGAAATGTTGCAATGCTCATCAGCACTCCTGACAAGAGTTCACATAGCCAGTGGTGCACTATGGCTCTCTGACCTTGCCCCAGTGGGCAGTTATGACCACCATGGTGTTACAACTTTCACCAGAGATTAAGAAATCACCACCCACGGTGATATTCTCTTTTAGTTTTAATGCTTTTAGCATAATTTCTTTATCCCACCATCCCTCCTTTTCAATTCAGATCAGCTCTCCAACTGCTTTAGGTCGTTCATGAATATGCAACAGGGACAGCGCTTACACGAGGTAAAGCTGTCTTTGGGGTTTGTCTTAAAATAAATAAAATAAGAAACAAGTTAGACATGTTAGACCCTCTTGGAGATTTATGATGATAAATTACAGGAAGAAACTTATGAGACTAAACCGACTTGTGTTGTAAAGCAGCTTCATTTGATGTAAAATCTGCGTCCAACTGAGCAACTTTATGTTCAATATTTCATCATACATTAATTAATATCATTGATGATGCATTGACATACTGTGTAACAACCACAAATACGTCAACATTTACTTACTTTCTATCATTTTGTCCTTTTGCTTTATCCATTATTGAGCTCGTATTAGCAGCCAAATCATTCGGATTCATTGTTTGTAACCTTTTCCTGTTTATGATACCCTTTTATTATCATGGTGACCTTTCCTGTGAGCATTGCTCTCTTTGTTGTACAGAGCTTTTGTCTGACCAGGCCTTTTGTCTGTGTCCCTGCTGTTCCAGGTGGATACCCTTCGCCATGTTATCAGCCAGACCGGAGGATACAGTGACAGCCTCGCAGCCAGCCAGATGTACAGTCCACAGGGCATCAACGTAAGACCTGTAAACAATCTCCTTCTGTTCTTCCTAACATTTCCTTTTGCTGTGCTCTTTTGTAATGATTTCCCAGTTGCTGAATGTGTATAAATTTGTGGGCTTGTTGAGATTCTTCTCCGTGGACTTTGTCGGGTTGGGCTGCTGTCCAGCACATTGCCCCTCACCCCTCTCTGCTTGTACCCTTTATAGTAGCCAATGAGGCAGCTACCAGGCTGAGTCTGAGCTGGACATGCTCCTAGCCTGTCGGAGGATATTAGCGTTAGTGAGGCACCTGCAGTCAACAGAATCAAGTACACAGGTGTCAGCCTCCCCTCGATGCTAATCTTTCACTAGCATCACAGGACAAGTCATGCTAATTGTCTTGTTGCCTGGCATCACAAAAGAAATGTACTTTTTTCTACCTTTTTTAAATAACTCTTTAATCTCGCCTGTCCAAGCCAGAACCAGTTGTCAGGGTCTACTTTCTGGGCGGGACAGGCGACACTGGAGGCGGCGAGTTAGCATGTCGATCCATAGCGACAAGCTGTGCTGGGCTGAGCAGAATCAATACGACAGTCACAGGGACAGAAAGAGCGGGGCTTTGGGCTAACAGTCCAAGCACATTGGCTAGATCAGTCATCCACAGGAACAGCAGCCCTGACAGGCAGGACTGCAACACCCCTTTGTGCTAAAATAAGAGCACAAATGTGACTCCTTGCTACATTGTGCAACATGCTCAGCTGGAAGTTGTTGTTTAATAAAATCTGAATCAAATCTGAGGGGAATCTAAAAACTTACTGTTTTACCATCATAACAGACAATATGAGAATCTTGTGATGATGTGATTAAAAAAGTGAAAAAAAAAGCCAATTCTGTGTTTTAGCCAAGTGTGTGAATAAGGTGTTGTATTTATGGAGCCCAAAATTATGCTTTTTTCCTCTTTAAGATTTACTGACTGAACTCTCGTGGTTCACCTCTCCATCTTTATCTTTGAACAGCAATTACACCCTTTAAATTGCTGGTGGGTGTCGCCTCTCTCAGAGACTGGAAATGTTTTTTTTTTCATTCTTTTTGCTTCTGAATGAGATGACAGACGGTCTTTACGCCAAATAACAGGGTTTGGAAATAAGAGGCTGCCAAAGCACATTCCCAGTACTCACTAATAGCGTGAAAATTGCAATTAATGTCCTAAATGGTCTTTAGTCGACCTTTTATCGTGATTTGAGATGGCTTCCATTTTAAAGAGCCACATTTTATTGTGATAATTTATTCTTTTATCAACCATCTCAGGGGTATATTCTGAGATACATGAAAGCTCTGTGTAGTCTGCGTCTCATCTTCTCTGTTTATCTCACATTATGTCAGTCGTGTGGAGAGAAAAGTGAGAGAAGTGGCATCTGATTTTTTTTTTTTTGTTAGTCTTAGTTTTTCAGCGATCTGTCTGTAAGAGTGTTTGTTGTACACATGGCTGGTGTTAGGGAAGTCTTTCATGTTTATATTAAAGTTGAGGAATTACCTTTAATTTTAGGACTCCATACAAACAGCATCTGTTGTATCCGAACTGGGAAAAAAAATCTTTTTGCTTCTTTAATATTCTATCAAAGCAATAAAGCAGCATTTACGACCATGCTAGTATGTCACATTGAATTTATTTTAATTAAAGGATTTTTGCCAGTGACGTTTTTATATGCACAACAAGTATGCTGAGGTTGTAAATATCTGTGTCGTTAACAACAAAAATAACTGAAGAGTGCATTTTTCTGCTGACTTAAATTTTATGTTGCAGAATAAGCCACACTTTGTGCTCCAGTGAGTATTTACAGCTGGCTGCTGTATGTAAGATGGTTAATATTCATTAGAATAAACATGATATTTAATTTGAAAGGCAAAATTTTTTACAAGTTCGTCAGGCATCCTGAAGGTTTCTTATTCGCTAAGCTGATGATCAGCTCAGTTTATGTATTTTGTAGATGTTACTGAAATAACCACTGTCTGGTGTGTGTGTGCAGAGCTAAGGGGTGGGGGTGTGCTCATTCCAACTGATGCAATGTACAGGAGGCTTAAAGCTTTCCTACTGAATAATGTTTTTAACATGTTTACATGATACTTTAATAATAAAGTTAACTCCAACTCGTTGATAAAAAAAGCAGGCAACATCACAGTAATGACTGTCTCATACATTAAAGGTACAGTATGTAAGAATTTTACAGGTAAATACTCACACAACAGTTTAATGTTCTACTGATGTTGAAAATAAAGTCACATTGTAACAGAACTTGATCTCCGCCGGCTGGGTGGTCGCTAGTTTCTGTCATTTTAAAAACGCTGGTCTGGACAGGAATTATTATTTACACGTCTAGACTTCCTGGTTACATAACGAATCACATGTGAGTCTGCAAGGCTGCCGAGTCTTCAACACAAGCAGCTGTAATTTCACAACGACCAGCAGCTAAAAGTAATAAACCACCACATCCTTCCAACTGATCAGCTGAGCTGCACGTGATGGGGCGTTCAAACACCTTTAGGAAAACTCAACACTGAACAAATAGACCTTCAGACATTCCCCAAAATGTAACAAATACAAGACAAACTAAACGAGAATCAAAATCAGAACTGGCAACCCAACAGAAACATCAGGGAGGGGAGGGGGTGAGTAGCTGAGAGTGGATTTTTTTTTTTCTACACGAACTGCAGGATTTGGATTTGACAACAAGGTCTAATTCTTACATACTGAACCTTTAATTAGTAGTTCCACTACTTCGTTAATGTATTTCCTTAAATCAGATCCAGAGAATGATGAAATCACTCACATGGAAATAAAAAACTTCACGAGGACCAAATGTAGATGTTCTGACTCAGTGATTTGGATTTTAATCCATGAAAAAAAATCTGCACTTGTTGAGTCAAATCCATTTTTACAGCAGAGCCACGAGTTAAACATTAAGTATATTTTTTATGCACACAGAGTTCTGAGTATGTGAATGTTAAAAATTAAAGGCCACTGGAGTTTAAAATAAGTTACATCTGTCAGGTAAACAGGATTTTTCTATGAGCTCTGAAATAATCTGCTGTTGGACGCAGTATGAATGTTACTTTTTTCACAGTTGTCACCACACACAAATACACACTCTCACTTCTGCGACCCTACAATTCATTTGACTTAGTCATAATAATTACACCCTGTAAAAAAAAACAGATATGTTATATTACTATACCGTGTGGCAGGTCATGTCAGAGTTAACTATTAGGAGCAGAGTGAAACTAATATCCAGTATTAGCATTTACACATTGATAACAGGGAACACGTGTTATCTATTATCTTTTATATTGTAACCCTGTATCGAGTGACACGAGTGATTTATAAGGATTGTTTTATCAGCTTATAGACATCTCTGTTCAAATTGCTATAAATTATTTCCCCTTTTTGTTTGCCTTTTGTTTTGTTTATAAGGTTAACTGCATATATGTACAATGTTAAAACAGCTGATCGCTAGAGTGAAGGAAGAACTGTGGAAAAAAAATCATCTGAGATCAATTTTTATTTGTAAGCCAGCACAATGTCCAATTAATTTAACGAGAGAGACAGGACTGTAAATCTGTGTCCACTAAATTGTCTTTCTTTTGTTTTTGTTGTATATCCACAGACAAACGGTGGCTGGCAAGATGCTCCGACTCCTTCGTCAGTGACATCACCCACAGAAGGACCTGGAAGTGTTCATTCAGATACTTCCAACTGAAAACATCCATCTCTACACTTCATCCACAAAAAGGAGAAAAAAAAGAAGAAGGAAAACGAATTTAAAAAACATGGACTGATGTTGTTCTTCACAGTATTAAACAAAGGATTTCACTTTTCCACAGTTTGGCGAGTTCCTGTGAAACCCTAACCTAAAATGAAATGATAATATTTCTCTGCTTCTAACTTTAGACTTTTGGGATACAAACAAGAAGTTTCACAATAAAATTTTAAAAGATCATCAACATCAAGAGAGAGTTTGTACAGATTTCACGTTATAATCAGAGGGCTGGGGGTTTACTTACTCACTCATGTTTTCACTCAATATGATGAAATGATACAATAAAGTAGATAAATAAAATCATTGGTTTAACTGAAAATACTTCATTCTACCTCTCAGCCACCAAGAAGAGTTAATAAAATTGTCAGTGACCATTATTTGTTTTTGTAAAAAAAAAAAAAAGAAACTTTTTTTGTCTTTGCAAGCAAGAGGCACATCTCCTTACATTTTGTTGTCTCTCACCTATTCTATGGTACGCCATTTTAGACTTAAATATTGCTCAGTTGTTTACAATGTGTGCTCGATTAAAGTATGTTCATCCTCCCCTTTCTGTCTCCGACAAGTCAAAACTGAGTTCTGTCGGGAGATTCTTACCTCTAAGGTAACCCTGTGAAGTATGTTAACTGTAAAACAATAAATAAATACTTGCCATCAAATCAGACAAGCTTGACATCATTCATTGAGATGCAAGAGAAGTTGTTTCACTCAGTGTTGCAGCATGTTCGGAGAGTAGCGAATAAAAAGAAGCTCAATTTGTTGACATAGAACTGTAAATGAAATGTTCTGTTGCTGGATTGAGACAAGGTTTTCCCATCGTGTCTGCAAGAAAGTGTTAGATAATGCCAAAATGATTCTATATAATCAAAACCAAAAATCTGGTGCCACTTTACGATAAGATTACCTTATAAATGAATAATAAATGGTTAATAATGCTGTTATCGATTAGCTATAAGGACGTAACTATGTGTCAAATAAAAAAGACAAGAGTGATTCATGTCTTGAGAAGTTGTACTTGTATCAGTGTGTAAAACGTGTGTTTTATTAACACTTATATTCTTTAATAGGCACTGCAAACAAATTATAAATGAGGGTAGCCTTATTGTAAAGTGATACCAAAACAGTTGCTGTATTATTTATTTCTCTTTTCATTTAAATCAACTTATTTTACAATTAGGTGAATAATTCTGCTCATTACCAATTTGCCAGAAGTCCTTGCACCTGTACATTCCACACGATGTTGTCCTCTGAAAATCATTTACTTACACATAAATCAACATTATGATTCTTGCTTTGGCTTCCAAACCTCTGAAACATCCAAAGCAAACACGGAGTTTCAGACGTGCTGTTTCTGTCAGTGTCAAACATTCACAAGCGAAGAGTTCAAGATGAGACGTAATACGATGTCCAATGTGTTTTAGAAGCAGTCCAACCTTGTTTATAGTTACTTTTTTTTTATGTTGTGTGGCTTATTTGTTTTTGTATTTGATTTCAATGGCATGCTTAATGCTTTGTTCCTCTCCTTCGTGAGTGAACTCATGAATTTGTGTTTCTGTGCACTTGTTGTCCTTGACTTGCCTTGTTGCAAAAGGGTTTTCAACATATTAAAACGATATGTACTACACTGCAGTCATACATCAACTTTATTCTTATTTTTCTTCAATATGGGTCCTAGAAAAGAGTCAAGACTCCACAAGTGTTTGTTTGGTGACGACTTTCAGCTGTGAATTCCCGGGTCCGCGTCTGAATCACAGCGTGTGTTTTTGCAAATAATGTGCAACTTTGATTTGAACTCAGAACATATGCAGGAAAGTATTTTAAAGCCAAGAATACCCACGCATATTTATCACTGTTTACTTGTTATCAAATCAGCCAGGACGCATGATAACACGGTGTGAAGAAGCTCCTTTGGGACTGATTTCCTGCCTCTGAAGCTGAAGGCATTGAATGCATCACGGAGATGATGAAATCACTAGATTAACGAGACATTTTGGAGAGGAACGTACAACCAAGTGTCAATAAACCAGTTTGTGTGTAGTTCTTTCAGCTGCAGCGCTAAATAATTGTTGAAATGAAAAAGATGGATTGTTTCACCTCGAGCGGTGAGGAATGCAGACGTACTGAACATCTTTGTAAAGAGTTGAAATGTGCAACTGCAAGTAGGATTCATGCAAACTTTTACTATTTTAAACAGAATCTGGAGGATGAGTGACAGAAAATTCCAAGAGAAAGGTGCTTTTTGTAATGTTGACATCCTTGTCGTGCATTAAGTATTTAATTTGCATGAGTTCATCAAAAATATTTAGTTCAACTTTAAATATTATTAGGAAAAATAGTATTTCTGTATGAAGAAATCGTAAAAATGGGTTTTAAAGCATAAAAAGACAGAATGAATGAAGGAACCATTGAATGTATTTAGATCAGTGTTGCTATTGCTGTTAAACAAAGATATCAGACTCTAAAAGGTAGATAACAGAGAAGACTGGCGATATCATCTGTTCAGATGCTGCAAACAGCAGCGCTTCCCTGACATTATCAGGCTGGACAGTCGTGTGTCTGTCAGAATTACTTTCATGGCAACTGAATATTCATAATTGGCCAAACAACAGGGATGAGGGTGTAAGGGAGCAGTTGGCGGTAAAGTCTGTGGATGGTCACAGGCCTTGACTGCTGATCGAGTGTGAAATGCCAAAGCCAGACTGCTCCCCTGCACCCCGAGGGCACCGAAGGAGCCGGCCGGCTCTCGCCAGCAGAGAGGGCATCAAAAACAATCTGACAGGACTTCAGCCACAAACATCTCCTGGCTTGTGCAGCGTCTCTCAGCACCACAATGCTGCAGATGAGTCTGATTATTCCAGCATGGAGCCCAAAGCTCAGCAGCTGAAACAAAAACAAACTATACAGACAGTTGTGTCTTGTTTTAGAGTGATTTTTGTCACGCGGGGCGGTTTCAACACCTCCTCGTTCTTCTGAGGTGGTGAGACTGAAATCTAATGTTACTGTTGATGCATGCTTGCCTGTCTGGCTGTTTAAATTGCAGTAGAGGTGCTAGGGTGGGCAGCCCTGACACCTTGTCTCCCCCTTTTCAGAAGCGGCCAGCAGACGGCTCTAATGTGTGGTGACACAAAAGCTCAGACCCTGCTGCTGCTGCTGGACATGCTGCCCACACAGTTCCCCGAGTGTTTCATCTAAAATACACTCATTCACACTCTGTCACAGATTACATTGTGCATAAAAAAAGGTGTGATACAGAGATGTTTTATATTAAAGAACTAAATTATCTCTTTTTATCCATTTTCCAGATGACAGGACGACGTTTTTACAAGCTCAAACAGCGTTTCAGTGAGAAAATCTAAATAAACATTTTGATATGAAACAAAATTATTTAATTTGTATAAGAAATCATGATATTGTTTTATAAATATATCCACAGCATTGTTTTATGGAAAAAATAATGAATTCAGTAAGAACAAAACAAAATGTCTTTTACAATCTTACAACATT
This sequence comes from Pachypanchax playfairii, assembly GCA_006937955.1. Classification (NCBI taxonomy): domain Eukaryota; kingdom Metazoa; phylum Chordata; class Actinopteri; order Cyprinodontiformes; family Aplocheilidae; genus Pachypanchax; species Pachypanchax playfairii. The sequence continues at coordinate 3,133,542 of SSNP01000021.1, forward strand.
CCAAGCTGTAAACTTGCTGAGAGCCCTCTTGATTTTTATACATATCTTTATTTTTCTGTTTCGTCTTGTTTATCTTGTGTTACTCATAATCATGTGTGTATTTTAAAGATTTTAAACTTGAAGTCAAGCAAAAAAACAACAAAGAGAGGAAGTGCAACTGAATATAAATGGACTTGAAAATGACAAAAACGATTTTAAAGTTGTAAAAATGACTTCAAATTATTAACATGATACTCAGATCAACCAGAATGAGACTCAAACACACAGGCACAAAAAGCATGAACAAAGACGCAGCAACTGAAGACTTGAAATTACACACAACACTGATTAAAAATTACTTAAAATATGTACAAATATGTTGAAAATATCACTATAGAAAATGGGAGGGAGACGAAAAAGATACACATAATCTAAAATGACTTAAAAATATCAGTGAAACAATGAAAAAATGCAGCAGATTCTCAAACCAAATAAAAGGAGACAATACAATTTAAAAATAACAAAAATAAATAAAACTAAATACACACAAGTGAACTAAAACTCAAAACATGTGTTTGTGTCGGACAGTCTCAGTACTGTGTTTCCACACAAGTCTATGCAAACAGAGACTTATCCATGCCTATAAGCTGTACTGTAGGATAAAATATCAGTGTCTTTTTATAATAATGAGCCATTTTAAAAAGTTTTTTTTCTACTGAAGCATCCAGTATTTTAAAGTTTAGTTTAATCACTATATTTTACATCAATTTTCACAGAGTTATTTGAAATTATTGCTTGAATTAAACCAAAAGATGGGGAGGCGCTCAGGTTTAAATGTGAAGCTGAAATGTAAACGTGGTATTCGAGCGCCCCTAGCGGCTGCGGAGCGCCACTGCACACGCGCAGGTTTTGGGTCTTCATGATTTCTGCACGCGGACGCTCCTCCTCTCTCATCCCCGAGCAGAAGCCCTCTGCAGGCGTGCACCAAAACTTTCCTCTGACAAGAGCCTGTTGTGTGTCGGTGGTGAAACAAACATGGCAGAGCTGGGAGTAGAAACCGAGCGAAGAAGAAACGAAGGGATTGTGGTAATTTCTTAAAACGACAGGAAAGAAAGAGCACGTGTCTCCTTTTAGGGAAAAACCTTTAAGTCAGTGACTGATTCGCATCTTTTGCGATCAGAAAGAGATTTGCACGCCATGTGTTTCTGCTGCAGACAGTTTCGAACTTGATGGTGGGTTTTTTTTTGTGTGTGATTGTGCACAGAATGTTTTAGGTTTGATTCTTTCCTCCCAGATCTGCGACGACTGGCCTGGATACAGTTTAGACCTCTTCAGCTATCCAGCGCATTATTCTGGAGATTTAGACTGTGTCATCATTCCTCATGGCGTGATAATGGACAGGTACACGCGTGGAAAACACCCAAACTGCGGCCTAAACAAACTATTTTTTGTTTCTTCCACAGAATTCATAAGATCATGTTTCACAGCTGCGTTTTGAAGTTTATTTTTTAAAGATTTTTTCTACAAAGTAACTCCTACTTAAAAGAAAACGCAAGAAAAATACACATCAAAGCAGTAGTTTTAGTTTGTTTAAATGTTTTGAAATGTTTTCAAACTCTCTGAAAATAGACATGATAAACATTTTGTTTAGAATAAAAATGATAAAGAGCGTTTAATTAGTTCCTCCATTTAATAGGAAACACCAAAACAAGGTGGAATTATCCAGTTTCTTTATTTCTTATTCAATAACTTTTTTTACAGTTTATCATTCAGCATCACAGAAAAATGTTGTTAATTTACATTCCACCTTGTTGCTGAGCGACAAAGTTCCAACTTCTTTTTGTATTAAATAACAGCTACATTTATATTTAATGTTGGCGTTGTGAATTTATCTTTAATAAACTAATGTCACATGAAGTAGTACTTTGCAAAGAGAAAATAAAATATTAATGATACTTACAGTGTAGTTAAAAACCTAACATACAGTAAAAGAAAGTGACAGATCAGTGCATGAATTAGTAGGATGTTCCTGGTGTAACAGCTCGTCTAATCTGAGATATTGTACTTCAGTTTCCTTCTCGTGTCTTTTCCAGGACGGAGCGTCTTGCTCGAAACATCATGGACGACCTGGGGGAACATGACATTGTGGTTCTGTGCGTGCTGAAAGGAGGCTACCAGTTCTGTGCCGACCTGGTGGACAGGATCAAGGCTCTCAGCTGCAATTCCAAATGCACAATCCCCATGAGGGTCCACTTCATCCGGCTCAAGAGCTACCTGGTGAGCCCAACACACCCCCCCCACCCTCCATCAGGAAGCGTCTGATCACTCATCATTTGACCTCAACTTGCCCATGTAGCAGAACTCTGCGGCTGTTTTAATGCTTGAGATTATCAGCCATGAAGGCTGCGAGTCCCGTGACTCAGTCAGAAGACGTGTGTTTCATACAATATTACGACAAGAGTATATCTGTGTAAACTTTGCTTGAAATATGTTGGTTTTATAGCAAAAAAAACGACCATAAAAGGGAAGTTTTACAGAAAATCCTTTTGTTAGATGTACAGAAATGATTATTATGTGCTAAACATTTATTATCCTGAACGTAAAACGATGCAGTTTTCATTTTAGATGATATTTTTCTGAATGTTTCATTTTATCTCTGCAGAACGACCAGTCCACAGAAGATCTCCACATAGTCGGAGCAGAGGATTTGACTTTTTTATCAGGAAAGGTTGGATTCTTACTACCATCTTCAATAAACGTACTTTTTTCTTATACATAAACACACTTTTTCAATATTTCTACATTGTACAACAGCCTCTAGAGGGCAGCAGTCCCTGTAACCTGATGTGATGGCTCCATAAAGCAGATCAAAGATGGCAGTTTCTGACAGCACTAATCAGATACAAGCTGCTCTAATGTAGTTGTTTAAAGGTTTATTACAGTTTATCTCAGTAGAAGCAAAGTGTAGGACAGTGACGACCTGGTGAGAACCTGGATCAGGATGGTGACAGCGGTTTAGATGCTCCACTCAGTTTGATCGTCTTGTTATCTCATAATCAGGGTTAGTGGCGCTGTGAGCTGGAGCGAACGCTGGCTGTTTACAAAGCACTGATAGTGAGTATATTATCTCCTCAAAGTATCTCATTCAACACTGCGGAATAGTGATCACAAGATTAAACTGACTGGTTACAAGTTTAATTCTGACTTTTATTGAGTAGTTTCTTATGAAACCTCCAGCTGTTTTACAGACGACGAAAACAGCTTTTTAAAGTGCATGTAATCCTGCAGGAGACCTTGTTCTGAGTCTGTTTTTATATTTTAAGTATTTATTTAACTAATTATTTAAATGTATTCTTGTATCTGATAACCTGTTGATCCCGGTTTCCTTGAAAAATGATTCAGTCTTAAATAGTATTTACTTCAGAGCAGTTTAAAACACAAAAACTACAACTTCAGCTGCAACCAGTGAGACTCTAGTGGGAATCGGTTACTTTAATATTTGAAAAGAAGTATTTTTCTTTAGAAATCCTTTTTGCCAAGTAGAAACGACTCAGTGCTTCTTCCCGAGACTGACACGTAGGCAGCAGTTCCCGTGGATTAGCGCAGTGATTTTCTCCTGAATAGAGATCAGATTTCAGCTTCACTTTAATGAAAATATATATATATTTCATTAAATGCAAAAGTTTTCTTAAAAGATCATAAAGTATTTTTAGAAAAATGATATTTTAGGTCTTTTAACAGACCTGCTCTTCTGGATAGTGTTCAGTGTTTCTCAGTTCCTGCACGTTTTACATCTGCTTCAACACACCTGACAGCCGATTAACAGGCTGAGCTGCAACCGTCTGAATCAGGAGTGTTCAAGCAGGAAAACACCTAAAACATGCGGGACGGCGGTACTGGAGGACTGGCACTGAGAAACACTGGTACAGCTTGCAACGAGGCGTGGCGCACAGTAGATACCTAAAACAGTAAGACAAGGTGATCGTTGAAGTCGCTGCTGCACAGTAACATGCATCAGATACATTTAGTTGTGCTGCTTTGCAAGTAACAGTTAACTCTCTCTCTCTCTACAGCTCAGTTTACAATAACTTCCTTTTTTATTTTACATTTAATGTTTGGCTCATTAGTTTGTATCATCCCGGGGTCTGCTGCACCCTGAATACATCTGCAGGGATAATGAGTTCTAAACAAAGCACAGATAGATGCTTGGCTGAATCCTTTGTCTGAAAAATTGAGTAAACTGGCAGCTGAAGAATTGAAGTTTTTATCTTGACCTAGATAAGTTAAACTGGAGTTAAATAGTGACTTTTCTCCTGTTGGTTAAACAGATATTTGCAGAATTTCAACTATTTCAGTGCTGAAAGGCTGGAACATTGATTTTCATGATGCAGCTGTTTCTCTGCTGCTTTCTTCATAAAAGTGATTCAAAATATGCTTTACTAATGTGATGCTGCCGGGGTGTGGCTCAGTCCATGTTTCAGTATTACTGCATTCAGTAATCTGGGTTTTATTTCTTTGTTTTCTATGTGACAGAAAAACTTATTTCAATGCATAACGAATTAGATCAGCACATTTTTGCATGTGAGTTTATCTGTTTCTAATCCAGAACGTTTGTTTCTTCTTCTTCTTCTACGCTCGACGTGATCTCCTAAGAACGTTCTGATTGTGGAGGTGAGTTTGTTTTTACTCTTCATTGAATGTCTCCTGTGTGTACGTTTGTCTTGATCCAGGTCAAGTGGGACGGTTTAAAAGTTGGATTCTGCTGCCGGACCTGAGTTAGGAAAACTTTTTAATTGTCTGACCTACAGTATATTCCAGGAAGACTTAGAGGGCTGCTTTCGGGCATTATCACTAAATTGTCCAATAAGCATAACAATGGAGTCAGAAATGAAAATAGGTAAACTGGGGAGGAAAAAGGTAATTTGCTGCTATCAGAACAAATGAATGTATTCAGTTTTAATGTTATTTACATTAGAAATAGACTGGTTATTATTCAGGAGGAGATTTAAACAGCGGTGTTCTGTTTATAGAAGCCTATAAATGACACACTGTTTGTTTTTGTGATTCATCGCTGTGGTGACGGTATTGTTTCTTTCTACAGGTGATAATTTTACATGTATGACTCAAGTCTCAGATTATTTCCCCTCCTACAGCTCTCATACTCATCCTCCCACTAACACCACCAGCTCTCGTACCCCTGGCTCTCCCACAGACCTGCATCAGTTCAATAACTCTACATAACTCATAAAAACAATATACAGTATCTGATAAATCTCCCTTGCTGTTGTTTGGTACGGAACTCCCCAAGTGTTGCAATATTTCTGCTTTTTGTTAGGGATTAAGTTTCGCTTGATATCACTTCTTATACAGTGGGGCAAAAAAGTATTTAGTCAGCCACCAATTGTGTAAGTTCTCCCACTTAAAAAGATCAGAGAGGCCTGTAATTTTCATCATAGGTATACCTCAACTATGAGAGACAAAATGAGGAAAAAAAATCCAGAAAATCACATTGTCTGATTTTTAAAGAATTTATTTGCAAATTATGGTGGAAAATAAGTATTTGGTCACCTACAAACAAGTAAGATTTCTGGCTTTCACAGACCTGTAACTTCTTTAAGAGGCTCCTCGGTCCTCCACTCGTTACCTGTATTAATGGCACCTGTGTGAACTCGTTATCAGTATAAAAGACACCTGTCCACAACCTCAAACAGTCACGCTCCAAACTCCACTATGGCCAAGACCAAAGAGCTGTCAAAGGACACCAGAAACAAAATTGTAGACCTTCACCAGGCTGGGAAGACTGAATCTGCAATAGGTAAGCAGCTTGGTGTGAAGAAATCAACTGTGGGAGCAATTATTAGAAAATGGAAGACATACAAGACCACTGATAATCTCCCTCGATCTGGGGCTCCACGCAAGATCTCACCCCGTGGGGTCAAAATGATCACAAGAACGGTGAGCAAAAATCCCAGAACCACACGGAGGGACCTAGTGAATGACCTGCAGAGAGCTGGGACCAAAGTAACAAAGGCTACCATCAGTAACACACTACGCCGCCAGGGACTCAAATCCTGCAGTGCCAGACGTGTCCCCCTGCTGAAGCCAGGACACGTCCAGGCCCGTCTGCGGTTTGCTAGAGAGCATTTGGATGATCCAGAAGAGGATTGGGAGAACATCATATGGTCAGATGAAACCAAAATAGAACTTTTTGGTAGAAACTCAACTTGTCGTGTTTTGAGGGGAAAGAATGCTGAGTTGGATCCAAAGAACACCATACCTACTGTAAAGCATGGGGGTGGAAACATCATGCTTTGGGGCTGTTTTTCTGCAAGGGGACCAGGACGACTGATCCGTGTAAAGGAAAGAATGAATGGGGCCATGTATCGTAAGATTTTGAGTGAAAACCTCCTTCCATCAGCAAGGGCATTGAAAATGAGACGTGGCTGGGTCTTTCAGCATGACAATGATCCCAAACACACCGCCCGGGCAACGAAGGAGTGGCTTCGTAAGAAGCATTTCAAGGTCCTGGAGTGGCCTAGCCAGTCTCCAGATCTCAACCCCATAGAAAATCTCTGGAGGGAGTTGAAAGTCCGTGTTGCCCAGCGTCAGCCCCAAAACATCACTGCTCGAGAGGAGATCTGCATGGAGGAATGGGCCAAAATACCAGCAACAGTGTGTGAAAACCTTGTGAAGACTTACAGAAAACGTTTGACCTCTGTCATTGCCAACAAAGGCTATATAACAAAGTATTGAGATTAACTTTTGTTATTGACCAAATACTTATTTTCCACCATAATTTGCAAATAAATTCTTTAAAAATCAGACAATGTGATTTTCTGGATTTTTTTCCTCATTTTGTCTCTCATAGTTGAGGTATACCTATGATGAAAATTACAGGCCTCTCTGATCTTTTTAAGTGGGAGAACTTACACAATTGGTGGCTGACTAAATACTTTTTTGCCCCACTGTATAAACTCTCGAGTTGTTTTCATTTATAAAAATGTAAGGTTTTTTTTCTTATCACTGTTTTTAATTTTGATTTCCTTTTCATCTGAGCGTCTACAACAACTTTTCATTCATTTTTTTTTTCCATAAGTGAACATCTGTCTTTTATTGTGTTTAACAGCGTCTCCGGGTTAGATCGTTGCATCTTAAATGGCAGTTGTTTATTAATGTAAACAATTTAACTTTTTTTTTTTTACTAAAAAATTAGGTTTTTCAGTTATTTATCATGTTTTCTGTGGAAGATATTGGTGAAAATCTTTGTTTTGATATGTTTATTTTCCTTACTTGGTTTTTAAGTCTTTATTAATTAATTTTAAGTATAAAAGTAAAAGTGAAACTAACATCAAATTCCTCAGTGAGGGGATTTCTGCTTCTTAGATAATTTCCACTATGATGTGAAACTTATTTTTTTTTGTATTTTCACATTATCATTCACAAATTTACTCAACCCAGTTTTTAACGTTTCTCTCTCTCAGGGCATTGTTGGCACAGGAAAGACGATGGAGACTCTCCTGAAGTACGTGGAAGCCTTCAGACCCAAAATGATCAAAGTAGCAGGGTGAGGACGCAGATCAAAACCAGCCTAGTTGGACTGGATGTGAATCACTCAGTTTCCACCGTCTAGTCTAGGAACACAAATCCAAACCAGAGACTCAGGTGCCAGTGTCTGTCAAACAATGCCGACCCTTGACGTTTTAACAGACAATTGTGATGCTGTTAAAGTGAAATGCCTTTTGTTTTCTCAGACTGCTGGTGAAGAGAGTGCAGAATAGAACAGTTTGTGTTCCTGACTGTAAGAACCATCTTTCTGTGCCCTTGAATTGGCTTCATTCATGTATGAAATATCAATTTGAGTGATGAAACTATTGGGAAAAATTCATATTTGTCATGCTTTCAGATGTTGGCTTTGAGATACCCAATCGGTTTGTAGTTGGATACGCGTTGGACTACAATGAGTATTTTAGAGACCTAAATGTAAGTCTTCAAGTGATGACTCTGTTGAGAAGAATACCTAAAATAAACAGTTCAGAAATCCACTGAATGTTCTAGAACTTGCATTTTGATTGGAATTTTCCACCTTTTTCCCTTTTAGCACATATGTGTGATCAGCGAAAGCGGAAAGAAGAAATACAAAATCTAAAGCAGCAGAAGGGACCGTCATGCGTATGTCCTCCAGCACGCCCGGATATTTCCCTTGACGTGCTACGATAACATCTTATCTCAAGCATTCCTGTAACATTTCTATCAAACATGTTAGTATTTAGGTAAAATGCACCTCGTTTTTTTAATAATTTTAGCAAAATAAGGCAATATTTTAAGATGAAAACTGACTCAGAGTATTTACTACAATAATTCCTCTGCTTTTTCATTAGTATTAAGGGTTTACAACTAGTATTTGTTCTCTGTAAGTGGTTCAAGTCTGTGAAACAAGAGGAAATTTTAACATTTAAGGCAGGTTTTTTTATAGGATGAAAGAAATGGATATTCTTTGTTGCTGTTTTAAGGTTTAATAGGGAACTCATCTGTCACTTCTAAGGCTCAGGGGTAAACTGTACTGTCAGATCTGTGTGTGCTAACTACCTCTCTGTTTCCATCTTTGATCTGAGATACTTTTGTTTCATTTAATAAAATATTTGTAACTATTCTGTTGTAGATTTGTGACACAAAACTGAATGTCTTCATGTGATTCAGATTTGAAGTGATGCCTTGGTAGACTTCCTAAACTTTGAAAGAGCTTCATTGTCTTTTGTGGGAAAGTGTTATTTAAAGGGCAGCGCTGAGTTTTTGGGAATATTTTCGATCACGGACACAGCGTGTAACACAATCTTTATTTTATAAATAGAACACCTACCTGTGGACTAACACGAGGGAGACTAATGTGTTGAGTTCATTGTGAACATCTGACATACGACTCCTGGTAGGCTGGAAACGAAGTGCTGTAAGTAGTTTTTTTCTTTTGGGGTTTACGGTTAAATGACTGATTTTTATTTAGCAGAACTGAATTCCAAAATCTTGATGACAATTTTCAACAGAAATAACTTACTAAATTCTTTAGATTTTACCTGATACTTGAAATCGAGAAACTTGTAAAGAAAAAGAATATCAAAGTTAAAGGTTCTTGATTTCACACTAAATTAATTCTGCTGTAGATGATTTGTGCTTTTTATTAATTTAAGTATAAAAAGTGATGGACATGTATGAAATAACTGCATGACAGTCCTGAGAACATGAAGGTTGGTTAAAGAGACGTTCATCTGAAGTGCTGCTCACATGATTCTACTACTAAAAGGTTATTTTCTAAAGTTTTTATTCAAACTGAAAGTAGAACTGGCTGGACAAGACAAGCCTTGTGAAAGCCTCCTCCCTAAACTGACCTCTGCAACAAAAGCTATCAAATCCAAGAACAGGTGGCTCCTTATGTTGGAGAGGCACAAATGGGGCATTTGTCTGACCCCTGAGAATCTGAGCACTGGTTTAGGCTACAGCAGCAATATAAAAAATGCGGTTCTAAATGTTTAGATGAAAGCACGACAATGTAATCGCGTTATAATTCGAAAATAAGGTGATATGAGTTGTGGTGCGTGTGACAGACATCTGGGATTCCCAGCTCGACCTCACTCTGAACCACAACATGTGACTTTGTCTTCACCCCAAATGACTGCGGTTTGTTGTTAAATAACACAACTGTGTGGAGTTTTCAGAGTGCGTGACTGTTTGTATTATTCGAGGATTCTTGCCAGACGTGCACTCGACTGTGTTCAAGAGTTAAAAACAAACTTTTTAAGAGCGCAGCGGAGAATTTTTGTAAACCCGCACCTGATTGGCTGGATCAAATCCAACAGCGTCTCTGATTGGTGGAGCCTGTCCTATTGACCGAAGGTGGACTCCCTATGAGTCGTGAAGAGCTGGAAAAAACTCCCATCTAAAAAACTGCACCATGCGCTTCCACTCCACCGAGTGGGCTTGGAATAATCACGGATAAGTCATTTGTACTCACAATTTGGAGAGATATGACGACGCCTCGAGAAACAACAATTACCACGCGATGTTTTTACTTTGTTTGCCCACTTTTAATGACGAGCACCACCGCCACCGGCTGCCTGTAGTGACGCTTCTGAACAGGTAACTTTGTCTAACTCCAGCCGTTAGCACCGAGGCTAACTGCTAGCATCCCACTGCCGCAGTTACTTTCTGCCCATTGAAGCGCATTCATTACTGTATGTAAGACAGACAGAGACTCTAGTGTGTCATACGGGTTTTCAAAACTTTTCAAACTTTTCCCTAGTAGTTTTTTGCTATTATTTTCAAAGGCAAAGCTTCTTTTGTTGTTCATCGGAGGGAACAACAGCTCGGCACGCCGTGTGTTCGTAACCGCATCGGTTTCAAAATAGTGACCAGAATTCAACCTCATTTAAACAACTAAGCTGTGTCTTTATTTTTGTCTTAAAAACCAACTGTCATACATACGAGAATAACTTATCCGCGGTGATAGTTGAATTTGCAGGTTGTTTTGGATGTGAATGTGAAGACATCGAACATTTGCCCTGCCTCCCGTCGATGGTCCACTTGTTGCTCCTCATTGATAATGCGATACTAAAATCCGCGTTGTTGTTCTTCATCTAATGAGAAGTTTATTTTGTTTATTGATAAATAATCCAGTACCGATTAGGGTTGTTGGGATGAGTCAAAGTGTATGGTAGTGTTGGATTAGATTACTTAGAGCTGAGGTCAGTGACTGAAGATCACATTACGAAGTTTTTTGACTAGTAACATAATCTCACCGATTATTAAAGTAATTGTTTTTTTTCACAGTTTTGGGATCCTGTAATGGCAAATTTTAAAATAAACAAGAGCGTTTCTAAACTTTTAAAATTGAACTTCTAAAATTATGGTGCATTATTTATGTTAGTATTTAAATCTACTTACACAAAGTATTAATAGAAGGACTTGTGAAATACTTGTAAAGTAAAAGAAATGTCTTGCCTCTGTTCTTAGTATTAATAAAAATCTTCAAGAATGAACACAAATTCTGACTGAGACACAAATTTGGCTCCTCTTTAGAGGGAAAAACAATCTTTTAATCAGAAATTCTTTAAAAGAAATGTAGATAAATCAGTTAATTTAGTGTCTGAAACTTTGTAAAGAAAGAAAAAACATGTTAGTTGTGCAGATCTGATAATAGTCTTAAGTAGCTTTGTGGATTAACAAACCTGCATGTATTGACACCAAACAAAGTACTTAATGTTACACTTCTCTTTAACAGATGGACTAAGAAATCCAGTGGAAATGGAGACGTGAATCAAAGTGGGGGAGAATTTTCGATGTGGCCGTTCACTAACAAGAGGATTTACACTAAAGTCGAATGATGGCGTCACGTTGGGTTCACTCATGTGAAGACGATGACAGGCAACGAGCAAGGTCTTCTTTCTGCGAGGTAAATGCACTATTACAAATTTTTTCTCATGAGATCTGATCAAAAATAATAAGTTTTTATTTTTAGGTTTGTGACTTTGCTTTGTTATTGTTTCCTCTCCAGAGATTTTATTCTGGTACCTTGGACCAGAAATTTGTATTTAGTGGTATTATTTATGTAATCTTCATCAAATTTACATTTGATCTTGTGAAAGCAAGCGATTGTTGTAAATAACATGGAACCAAGTTTTCTTTGTGGAGCAGCATATATGGTAATTTGGGGGTGGGTGAAATCAGAGTTAGTGTCCGATTTTTAAGCTGTGACCCCTGTAATACCAGACAGAGACGCCATCTGCTTCTCTTAAAGTGTGTCACCTAAAAGAAGATCTTTGTTTTATACTCGATTCCCCAGTCGGTGGTCAAAGCAAGCAACTCATTCATGAGGCAGCAGGCCATGTGTTTCTCACACTAGTGCCGCTCTAGAAACATCAGATTAAGATCATCTGCCTGCCATTTGTAAAATCAACCACTTAAAGTTATGCTGAAGTTCAGGAATTAATAAAAACCTGTTGAACATAGAAGTGCTGATGCATAAAAATCTTCCTGGGTTCTGACGTCAGGCATGATCGTTTCTTTATATCAGTTTATTATCCTACAACTGCAACAGCATGAGGAGTAGAAATGTTTCACAGTATTTGAGTTACTTCTGGAGACGAGAACTTAAAGCATCAGAATATGGGAAAAATCTTCTTTTAGCCGTCCCTGTAATCAGCCCACCACACAATCCAATTCATGTGCTAATTCCGAGGTGGAAACCCCCAGGAGTCTCCGGTTTAGCAGTTCTCTGGAAGCTGAGATGTTGTGAATTTTATGACTTCAGAGTTTTCCTAAGTAGATCTTCTGAACGTCAGGGCCTCAGATAACCGGGATCCGTTATGTTGAGACATGCATTTGGTTTTTATTTAAATTCAGCATGTTTTTTTGCCTCTGGTGTTTTCAAGCAGTTGTGTCAGGAAGTTCCAGACTGAGAGACTCTCAGCTGGCATTTTTCTGACATTAAGTTAATTAAATGCACCTTTTTTCTTTTGAAGTATTATGCTATTCAGGTTTTAACCTTTTTGTGACCTGTGGGACTATCTGAAAGTAGGAACTGGTTGAGCATTGTGTTGGCAGGCACTTAAATTCAAATAATGAGAGAATATTAGATCTGATTCAAGTAATTTGTTTTTGAGTTTTACTCATGTTTTACTCTGTCTTTTTCTACACTTGAGTGTCTCTCTGTTTTATCAGCTGAATAGTTCAGTGTTTAAGCTGTAGCTGATTCCAAGTGGCAGATTCCTCTTTCAGCTTGAATTTACTTTAAACGCTGAGCTGGAAACACAAAGTTTGAGTGTTTTTTTTATGTGCGCATATCCAAATTAGTTTGAAACGAATATATTGTGACTAGTTTTTGTGGATTCTACCTGCTTTTTATCCTCCAGCTGAACAAAAGAACTGAGCAAGGAATGAAAATGATTATTTAGAATTAGGGAGCAGAATCCATATTTAGATCCGTTGAAGGCTGAAGAGTGCCTCCTCGCTCCTACTCTCCCCTGCTCCCTACAATCTTGGCTTCATTAAAGCTCATTGTTTATCTCATTTAGAATGGCTGCTATTTTACAGAGCCCTCAGCGCAGGCATCATATGGCTAACTGATGACAATCGGAAGGGAAAATTGACCTTCAATTTGATAGAAGTCGTCTGTTACTTCCTGTTGTGTGTGTCTTCTGTGTCTGTAGAGGAAAAAACGAAAGACAAAGACTGTGTGATTCAGTGTTTCCTTACTGTGCCAGCTCTTTGAAGTAAAACATGTCTGTGAAACATTTTTTCTGGTGACCAGTGAATCATTAGTGACAAAGTGATGGAAAGAGCTGACAATGGTTTTTTGGTTTGAAAATAGCACAACAAATCTGGTTTCTAAGAGTCAAATGGGTTGATTTTGAAAGTAGTTTGTTCTAAAACATTTTAGTGTTAAAAGTATACAAACAGGAACTTGTCACACGAGTAAAACTTGTTTGGTTATTTTATGAATATTTTTAAAATGTAAATGATGTGTGCAAAGGATTTGGTCAAGCACTGTAAGCGTGTGTTTTTGACACGAGTCCCATCAGGAAAACAAGGAGGAAATAATTTATCCCCTTCATTCTATGATGTTACTGTAAACAACTACTTTTTCATACAGCTTTACTTCAGAAATAATATTGATAATTCTGTATTTTCTTTTCATTGGGTGGCATCAGCATAGTCACCTATTTTTGTTCAGACAGTAAATAACACTTTGAAAGCACCCTCATCTGTGTTGGCATCATGTGTTTGTTTAATCACCTCCGCAACATCAGCTTATTTAAAGCTGATCCTGCTTTTTAGGAGATAACTAATGACGATGACTTTAAAATGATAAGAATTTAGTAGATTTCCCAAGAGGATATGACTGTTCTCTGCTCGGGGCAACAAGAATGGTTTGCTGTAAAAAATGGGAGGAACAGATCACAGCTTCCTCAGACCTTTTATGTTACTAACTATCAAGCCTGTCTGTGATGTCACAGACTTGAGCTGCAGCTGAAGACGCTCTTAGCATTGAATGCAAAGAGCAGTCACACTGTCTTCCAGAATCTTGTGAAGATGGATCATAAAAAGAAAAAGAGGTCCAGATAACTTTTCTGTTCAAGGTGTAGCTTTAAACTCCTTTACGTCTGTCAGGTACAGGACTCACTAAGTGTCTACACTTATGAGACAGGAACGCCCAGGACTCGCCACGGACACCCTGTATCATTACTGTTGGCTTTTCACAACATGGTGCTTGATTTAACTGGAATGTGGTGTAGAATTTAGTGGCTCATGGAGAACGAGGTTCACTCACATTTTAAGGTTGTGTGCTTCTGTGGTGTTTTCACAGCTGATGTCATGTGGGGGCGTTGATGTGTCATTTGATGATGTCAGACGTTCAGTGTGGCTTTAAGATAGTTACTAAAAAGGGGATTGGATGGACCAGCTTTTACGTGCAGCGTGTAAACAGCTGTGTACGCACAGGGATTCCTCTTCCACTTAGAAGAAGGTGGTTTGAGTTGCTCTCTAATCTCTGCGGTGATGTAGTCACGTTACAGTCTTACAGAAAATAACAGTGGATATGATATTGTAACTAAGAACCCTAATTGTTTGTCAAAGTATTAACTTTATGAACAATAATCTTGCATTTAAGCATTAGAATAAAGTTTAAAGAACTCAAGAGACAAGTTGAATCTACTTGGATTAGCGTAGGGTTTTAGTTTGTTGCCTTAGTTGTTTTAGTATTGCCTCAATAGAAAATGTTTCCATGCATGGCGGACAAACATAAACAAAAGATCTTTAAAAAGCTCAAGCCCCTTGGTGCAGGGCTGTCAGGTAAATGTTCAACAGAAATAGAGAAGATGCTAAATGAATTTGAGCTCTAATCTCCTTCATTCAAATCAAGGGAAAATAATGAAAATAGATTTCCTGTATTGTCAGGGGATTTTTTTTTTTTAGTAATTAACATACAAGCAAGAAATGCTGTAGGTTTTGGACAAGTTTGAACTTCTGAGAGATTTAAAGTTTGATGGACCCTAAAGACAACAAATTTGTCTGAATATGTTAAACACGTTTCTGAAAGGTTTAACTTTTTTTGGACTTAATCCGAATTCTGCTGAACAAAAGGGAAACGTTTGCATTTGAGACTTTTCTTAGAAGACTGAGGAATGTGTTTGCAGTGCGGATTGTGAACCGCCATTTGTTGAGCCTGTGCTCGTACCATCAGAGTCACAGGCCTGGTCACTTTTCATTTCCAACTGAGGAGGAAATGCCTTCAGAAAATCTTCTCCCAGCTGCCTCACCCATTACAAATATCAGTCTGGCATTCTGGTGATTCATAAATAGGTGAGAGGCATTCATTTGTAGAGCGGAAAGGAGAGAAGTGTGCTTTGATGTGGGTGTTCCCTTTTTAGTTTTTTTTTTTAACAGGTTGGTATTCTCTATTCTGTCCTTTTCCCTTTGACCTCTGGTCATTCTGCTCCGTCAGTTGTTCCCTGGAGTCTGTTCTGTTCTTATTTCATTTTAAAGGAAGGGAAACCATGAGAGCAATGTGTGTCTGGAATTTATTGACCTGGAATGTCACAACAGTATTAACTCTGCAAGTGGCAATGCTAACACTGCAAGGCATGTGTTTGCAAGAAGGAACCCCCCACTCCCACACCCCTTCTGTTGTCCACATTCAAAGATCAGAGGGGTGGAAAATTGCCCTGTCTGCTTTCTAAATCAGATTCAGTAGACTGGGACTGACTCGCCTTGGAGACATGAGAGCATCGACGCAGGCATTTCGAACATCCTGTTGATTTAAAGTCATCTCATCAGAAGCACCAGTCTGTGTTCTAATTTAAACATTTTCTTATGTTTCGAAGGTATATAAGGATCAGACAAGCACAAAAGGAAAAATTAAAGTGCTGGTGTTGATGAGCAGCTCGACTGAACATTGTAAAACCAGTTTTGCTAGTTTCATGAAAAAACATCTGTGTCAGCTGCACCTGTAGCTCTTTTTTCCCCAGCCAGTAGGTACACTATTAATGTTTTTTTATACTTAGTCTTCTAGGATTACTATGACCTGGATGATTGAAAACATTCTTCTGCATTTTGTTCTGTTTTATTCTTCAAAATTTGCACATATAAATCCTTTATGGTTACTTAACAGGTCAGGTTACCACTTTTGATAAGGTTAAAAGTGAGAGTTTTGTTCCTGGTGTAAATTTGATGTCTGAGTTTTGCTGCAAGGAGCACATTTAAACATGCTTTAACTTGGTAGAGACCTGCAGGCATTCACTGTATGAAGTCACCAAGTGTGAGAATTTGTGCTCATTCTATTAGATTTTTGCACGCAACCTTGTTTTTTAATGCTGGCACATTTTCTGCCACCTGGAACAGGTGGGCGAGTCACTTTGGCACATTTCACTAAAACAAGCTTGTGCAGATTTAATACGTCCACAAACACAAACCTCATCTAGATTATTTGCTTACGTTACACACCAAGTTGTGCAAACATGCCCACAGCATATTTGGGTTTTTCTGACTTTTTACTCAACATATCAGCACAGCAGAGATACTGTTAATGCAAGCTCATCAAATTCCTCATATTGTGGGGAAAGGTCTGTGCCTCTGGGGGGAGGGGGAGGGGCTGAGATGAGGTAAGAGAGGAAAAAGTTGGGAATTTTTTTTTTTTTTTTGGACATTCAAAAACAAAGATGTTCCTGAAAATTGTCCTGGTACCTGGAATCTGAGGCTGGATAATTTAAGTGAGCTTGTTGCTGCTGCTTCATGTGATACAACAAAAGTGTGAGGTCATAAATCGTGTCTAAACACTAGGCCTGTAAGGAGGCGTCGATGACGTTGACAACTCATCTAAATCTAAAACATCGTCGACATCTAATCCAGTAGTCGACGCACCACGCTTTGGAAAGCCGTTGTATTATAAAGCAATTAATTACATTTTTAGGGGTATATATTTTAGATTTTATGTTTTTTTTATTTTATGTTTTTGATTAACTGGGAAACAGAAAAATAATCATTGGATTAATCTTCTAATTACTCATTAGAATAGACAACTATTCAATAAAATAATCGGCCAACTAATCATTTTAAAAATAATCATTTACCTCCAGCCCTAGTAAACACAGGAGTGTGTCCCCAAAGCTCTGTAACCTGATAAGCTCCACTCCAGCTGGAACCTGACTTGACTGTAACATTAAACTTTTTAACTTTATATTGAGTCCAACTTAACAGATCAAATGTTTTCTGTTGATCTGAGATCTTTAGCTCTCATACTTTAATTATGTAGTTATAAAAAAAAAAAAACAACTGGACTCCTTACAGGGTCTGGATCTATTTTTTCTGAGTTAATTCTTGGGTTGTTGTCTTTACACAGAATGACTCTTCAGAAGGCAGAAATTTGGCAGATTTTCCTGCAGCCCAGCACCCAACAGATGATGAACTGTTTTCATGGCCGAGGCCAAAAACTGTGCGACTACGTCGCACATCCCAAGGGTTTGGATTCACCTTACGGCACTTTGTTGTGTACCCACCAAAGTCGAGCCTACACGGCTTCCCGGTAAGTTTTCTTCAATAACCTACTTTCTTATTCCCATGAATCTACAAAAGGCCAAATGATCTAACTCTGTGACCACAAGCAACACACTTAGAGTATCTGTGTTTTCTTACAGGAGGAAGAGCGTGGTCGCAGAGGTAAGCAGAAAATCTTAGCCATTCCTCGTACTTCCTGTCTTTCTAATCAGAGCAATGCTCCTGACTTCCAATAACTCTTAATCCTTCCACTCTTCTGCTCCTTTTTCTTCTTCTTGTGATGAAAACTTTGCAGCTGCTCTGTGTCACTGACCTTGTTGAACCATGAGTGTTCACGACCACATGTTTCTGTCACGCAGACTTATCTCATCTTGTTTCATTTTTGGTTTTCCCACATGATAAAAAGGTTGTTTAAAAAACAACTCAGATACGACTGTTTGTATCATTTTTATTTCAGATGAGAAACGGTAATACATTTCTGTGTTTTTACATTCCTAGTAGGTACTTTGTGTGTTTTATTCAGATGTTTGAGTCGTAACTGTTTCTTGTTTTTTCTAAGGATCAAGGCTAATGGTCTCATTCATAGTTTTGGTAAAGGATTCTTACAGTCCAGTGCCAAAGATTAACTGATAGAAACAAAAGATCTTTAAGGTTGGGCAGTATTTATTATTTAATCCCATTAAACCTTTCTGAAATTATCCTGGGGTACAAGTTATTACTGTCTGCCTAGAAGATGTATGTATTTTCCACCAAATTTTATCGTTAAGTATTAATTGTCAATTCTATACGCTATACAAAAAAGTGATAACAGATAAAATTAGTGGCTTAAACAAAGCTGGTTAAAACTACTAAAACCTACCAGGAAAAGTTATTGATGTTATCTTTATCTTCCTCCTGAGCATTAAACTCACATGCAGCAGCTCTATTTCCTTCTTCGACAGCCAGATCGATCGTCTTTAACTTGAAAGCTGCAACGTGTGCATTTTTTTTGTGTGTTTTCTATGACGAGGGTCACCATGAAGTGCAAAATGAAGAATTTAGTGTGACTGTTTGATTTCATTCAAATGGTTTCTTTGGTCGGATGTGATGAGGTTAAATGTTTTGGCGACATGAACCTTGTCAGCCTGTAAAAATCCATAAATTAGCCGCATCGTTATTTAAGCCGCAGTTTTCGAAGTGCGTGGAAAAAGTAGCAGTTCATAGTCCGGAAATTACGATAATTAATAACGAGGCAGCAGATCAAAAATCTGACCTGAAGGTGTATTTGGTTATTCTCTGCAAGTTTTCAGGTCCATCACACACTAGAGGTTTTGCTCAAACATTGATTGCGTACACAGTAAATCAGTCAAGGATAATAAAAACAGCAACGTGATTGTAGATTTGGCTCGAGTCATTTAAAATTCTTTTGTCATTTTATCAAGCTATTGAAAAACTTGTTGCACATTGAGCTGCATAGTAGAGTTCCTGTTTACACTTCAGATTGCAGTTCTTCTGGTAAACAGCAGGAATCGTAACATAGAAAATAAGAAGAGTTTACAGGAAGCTTCATACACGTAACTCAATTTTTAACTTGGCAGAGTTTTAAGGATTGTATTTAAAACAAACCCGTGACTTTTTTTAAACCGCTGTAAACCCCTAAACCTTTTACTTCTAGATACAGTATTATTATAGACTTGTGTTTAATTACTGTCGAAATTAACTTCAGAACTTCAGATTTGGAAGTTTGAAGGACTCCTTTATCATTAGGTTTTGGTACCTGGTGTTTGAGCAGTTCAAAGTTCACCCATCTAAGTGTGATTGCTGTTTGGACATCAGTTATTTTAGTCTGCTGCTGTTTGATTAACCTCACAGGGGTTTGGGTCTCTTTATTTGGGTGAATTGAATTCTATCAGTTGCTTGTTTTCCTTGTGGAACACAAGTAAGACTGGTTTTTCAATGCTCATATTAAGGAAGTAAACATTCACAATAAATGTTTTTGTTTGACTTACACATGAAAGCTTCAAATTAGTTAACTCTATACAAGAGACCATGTGTTACATGACCAGAGAGCTCCCGTCTCCACAAAACCAGGCAGATTTAACATTTCCCCTGTCTGCATGTCAGCCACGGGTTTGTAAATTCCTCTTTTATGCACAATGTAACTTCGATTGGAGCATTAAACCGGCCCCTGCTGATAAAGTAACAGCCTACAGAGAGTAACCACTCAAAGGCATGTTCTAACTTTTCCCTCCCTTTTTATTTATTTATTTTTTCCTCTCTGGAATATTCAATTTCACCCAAATGTTTAAGTAATTTTCTTGGCAGCACTGATTTTTCTATCTGTGCTCACACAGCTGTACACTGTGAATCCTTTGTGCCGGATTATTTGGTGTATTACGGTAGCACAAACAGTACTAGTTATGCTAAGTTGAAGAGTCCTTGTGTAGCATGTTGCAAGAGGTGGGTTTAGTCTAAAGGGGTTAACTGTTGATGAAAATTGACTATGAAAAGCTAATAAGGGCTTTTGGGTTTTCAAAGTTCTGAGATGCAACAAGTGCAGTGTGATTTCAAACTGAAGTTGGGTGGAGATAAATTTGGAAAAGTTTAGCTCAGATCTGGTTCCATGAGTCATGTTTCCTCTGCGGACCTGTACGATTAACTTGGAGACACGTTTCTAAACGTGAGGGGGGGGGGGTCCTACAGGAAAATAATAGAAATGAACTTTGAGCTTGCCACGATCTGAACTTTGTTTCACCCCGTAATTAAAACATTGTCCAGCGCTGGCTGTTTGTCTGCAGCTTGGCTGCTCTGTTTTGAGTAAGCCGGTGAATATTAAAGAATCTTGGCAGGCTTTAAATTTCTTCCACACAAGTTCTTACAGGCAGCACACCAGAGATAAAAAAGAAAAGTCCAATCTAGAATAATTTCGGTTCTCTCCAGATCAGTCATTACTGTAACTCGGCCAAAAAATAAATAAAAAGGAAACGCTTTCTCACACAGTTCTGGCACTTTGTGGAGGAAATTCCCATGTTGTCACACCTCTAACTTTTCATCTCTAAATCAGTCTTTCATCTACTTTCCTCAGTGTGAAAGACTGTCATTTTAATTTCATCAAAAATACGAGCAACAAATAATAACGTGGAAACATTTACATTTTGGTTGAAAAAACTATTTTTCACAGGTTTAAAGATCATGTGCTTTTTGGTTTTGAGTTTCGGGTTCATGTTCCTCCACACTGTCACATTACAATCAGTTGTCTAATTGTGTTAAGACTCCATTACTTTTTAAAACAAAGCTGTTCTTTCATCACAGCACAGTCAGGTTTGAGCAGATTGCTTGTGAAGTTATCATTTGTTCATACACAGAAAAGGTTTTTGGATCAGTCACCGCTGACTGTATTTTGAATATGTTATTGTTTTTCAAATGCAAGTCATTTTATAGAGATTTGTTTCAATAATAACGCTGGTAGATTTAGTTTTTGGGCAGTGAATTTTTCTGTTGCATTGGTTTAGTTTTTCAGTGAATGAGCAGATAGCTGATTTAGCTGCGGGACAAACCCTTTCTCATGTGTTATTTTGGTACAAATCAAATCTGTCTGATTTTCTCAGAGGCACTTTTTTATATAGTATTACAGAACACTTCAGAGGATGTTTGTTTCTCTGTACACAGCGTTTGGGATAACATGGCCTAAATTCTTCATGGGATTTTGACTAATAAGATGTAAATGTCTCAGAATAGTAAGGAATTTACCTGAAAAAGTTTATAACATCAACACTGATCATGACTGATAATAGAGTAAAGTGGTGTTTCTGGATGTAAGTAATGTTTTATTGTCCAATTTTGCATCTCAGTTTTGAGCTATTTGAGTTAATAGAGCCAAACAATCTCCTCTCTGTAAAATTTATGAACAGCTCCATTGAGGAAGTGAAAATATAAACCTAATTTTGCCACTAGAGGGAGCACATCTTCCTGCTGTAGTTGTAAAGGACTGTTGTAGTGTATTATGTAATATGAGGCCTCATAATGTGATCCTGCATGAGTAATGTGATGTTAAACTGAGATCACAAGTGTTCCTTAAGTTCACAGGGTTTGAAAAGTGAACTTGCCTTAAGACAAACCTTTCCCCTGTTAAAGATGAACATATTCCAGCTGTCACATGCTTAAAGTCCCTCATTTTGTTGTTTTGGGAAATGGTGATTGCGCTGTATAGTTTAAATAGCTTGTACCGTCACAATCATGTGATCTCATGCTTGACTTCCTGTGTAGTTGAGTTAGCGAGGTGATGTGCGTTGACTCACCACCAGAATGTTAACTACTGGGGAAGTATTTTATCCACTTCTTGGCTGTGCCCACAGCTATTTCTCAGTTTGCAAGGAAAGAGTGGGAGGTGTGCAGCTGAGCACACTAACACTCTTCCTCTTCAGTCTCTTTTTCTCACTCCATCTCTCCTCCTTCCTTTTCTTTTTGGTGGCCATGCAGCTGCTAAGAGACAGGGACAGAATGAGCAAACAGGTTTTTCATGTCTTTAATAGTTCTGATTTGGTTAAAACTGAACAAGTTTCCTCAGTTTGAACCATCTTTGTGATGGCACTGTGTATTTATATGTTGAGAAACAGGAACTGATTTAAGTTCTTGAAGATGTTGAAGACTTCTCAGTTTCTCTTCCATCCTCATACAAAAACCATTTTTATGTTTCACTTAAATCCTGCGCTTTTTTCTGTTTTTAAAATATAATATTGTCCACAGACACTTATTTTGCATGTTTTCACGTTTTTTAAATATGACTTTTTTTGTAAACGTTCTTCAGGGAGGCAGCGGAACAGGCTTGAACCTATGGACACTATTTTTGTGAAGCAAGTTAAAGAAGGTGGCCCTGCTTATGGAACTGGGCTTTGCACAGGTAATAAACAATCAACAAGTTGTCGTTAATTTGACTATTTTGAAACCCACCACAGAATTAGAGACTAGAATATATTGTAATTTTTGTGTTTGTTGATCAGGGGATCGAATAGTGAAGGTAAATGGAGCAAGCATCATTGGGAAAGCTTATTCTGAGGTGATATCACTGATCCAAGACAGGTATGGTTGAGTGTATTTGGATGACTTATTCTTCTTTGTTCAGTGGTTTTAATGACTTCTCTGGTTTTCTACAGTGGTGACTTCCTTGAACTTTGCGTGATGCCAAAAGATGAGGATATACTCCAACTGGTAAGTTTTGATTGACAATAGCTGTTTTCATACCCTTTGAAGACGTTATTTCTAGGAAAAACTTCTTCTTTTTACTTGTTCAGTAACTTCTCTTCAATTGCCAAGGTGCTCTAGTTTCAGGTGTTTATGTTGGGACTGCAGTCATGAGATCCAGGCTGTCGCTCTATCTGGGCCTTCTAATCAGGCCAGAACAGTCTTTCCTCCCTCCAGAACTGCTGCTGATGCTGAAATGGCCTAAATTTACAGCTTGAACAAGCATCACCAAAAATGCCCATAAAGATATTTTAAATAGGGTGTCAAACAGAAAACAATTTCATTTTGTCCAAAAGCTGTAGAGTTTTTTTTATTTTTAAAGATATATTAAATTTGCACTTGAAATTGGCATTGCACAGATTTCTTCACTCCATGGTTCTGCTGTTTGAAGAAGTGGCATCTAAACTGTCAGCTGGGAGATAAAACCTAAACTATACATGTAAAAAAAACATTAATTAGCTGAACTTTTCTTTTTTTACATTACATTCGCTATGATGTTGTGTGTGCTTGTGGTTTTTTGGTCAAAGTGATTTTGTGTGATATCAAAATGAAACTAAACAATTTGTAATCAGTATTAGATCAGTTACATCTACATGTGCTCCACCCCACCCACAGAACATGAAATTTACTGTGTAACAAGCTAAGCACTAAAGTCTTAACCTTTTGTATTTATGGTATTTTAACTTTAAAATGGGATAATTTCCCTAAAGTTGTTTCTTTATAGATCTGATTTCAGTTGACGATTGTTTTGATGTGCTCCCAGTGGTCATTTTTAGAACCACAAACACAAAAAAGACCTTTTAAATCATCTGCTGTTAAACATTCTCATACCTGTTACATGATATAATACTGAATAATTAAGTTTGATTAATATGCAATAAAGTTCTAACTAATAAAGAAAAGAATGTTCAGGTAGCGTTGAACTTTTAATTTTAAATAGTTCAAAATAAAGAGGATTTTACATTGCATTCATATTTCATCAGATACCATAAAACTTCACATAATCTACAACATTTTTTAGAAAATATTTCAGTTCACAGCAGGTGGTTTAGCTTGTGTGTCACAAGTATCATAACTGTTACGTTCAGAGTTAAACCGACTGGATCTCATCATTAAACCTTTTGTGCATGCCGTGGGTAGCTGTTATTGATTCTGTGCAAGGCTAAGGTGCACTCATCCCTTTTTTTATTCTAAGTATATCCATTCTAGATGCTATATCAGGATGTGCAGGAATATTTTCCTCTGAGCAATATATTATCCAACATCATGTTTATGAATTATACAGTACAATCAAACAGCCAGGATATTTTTCCCAGGTGGCTTTTCAGGGCCAAAGTGATCAATTAACTGAATAGTTTATTCACGTGGTAATTTAACTTTCAGTATTATGTATATTGTCAGTAAAAATGTAAACAGTTGTAATGTAAACTTGAAGCTTTTTATTCCAATTTAAGTTTTTTTTCTCCACTTATGTTCTGCCCTTTTCCTTGTTTTTGTGTTTGATCTGTTGTTACACACATTTGCCACTATGTTGCATTGAAAACAAAAAGCAGTAACACAAAAATATCTACAGTGTAGGCACGCAAACTAAGATCTGTCCATCAGAATCAGAGGATTATCTGTGATTGTAGCAGAGAGACATGACACTGTAGGAGGCAGCATGCTCTAAGTGCTTGGAGACGGGCAGCAGTTGCTTAGCAAAGAGGAGGAGACATAGAACATTTACGGAGCAGAAAAGGGAGGGAACGTTACGCCACGGAAGAAGAGGAATCAGTATGCAGGGTAAAATAGATGGAACAGCATGAACAATGAGCTTAAACTAGTGGATAAAATCAGCTGACTGCTCTGTGGTTTGAACAGGTTGACGCTTGGTGAAAAAACAGAGCGGAGGAAGGAGTGGGAGGGGGGGGCTGTACCATCACAGCTGAATGTATAATCAGCAGCTGCTGCCCCTGTCATGTGAGCAGTAGCAGGGAGGGAGAGGGAGAGACATAGACTGGAGACACCTTGTTCAGTTAGTGTAATATTCTGTTTGGAGATGGATGGAGCCGTGAAGACCTAATGGCACAATGAGAAACAAGCTTCTGCTCCCGTCACATCACCCAGGACAGAGTGTCACAGGCAGGTTGTAACTTAACAACCCCTGCTACCTCTTTGCTTTCTCATCCTTGTGTTCCGCCACTGCAACTCCAGTGTATTTTTAGCATGACAATCCCTGGGATTGCTATGGCTGATTCATCCTTTCTGCTTTTGGGATCGTTCCATTTTTTTACAATATGTGCATTTTGCTCTGCTGTCATCTCTTTCTCTTCCAACCTCTCTCCCATGATTTCCTAATGCTCTTGTTTTCACTTGCTGTAATGGCAGCCTTTCTCTTGGGAAACAACTAATCTGGTAAGAAAACGGCACACTGTAGCTGCTTGATGTTGACGTGTACCAGCTGTGTCATTTTTCATGTGTCACGGATGTCATCAGAATCACAAGATTGTGCGCACAGCAGACAGGGATGTGTGTTTAATAGTCACATATAAGCTCATGATTCAAATGTTTAGGCTGCAGAAATGGCCGGTGCCTGCAGTACCTGTTAGATTTAGAACTCCAGCTGGAATCTCAGCGAGACCTCGCCCCTTCTTCATCCCCTGTCAGATGTCATCAGCGTGATAAAGGCCACTCACCTCTGAACTCTTACGTACAGTCATGCTTGCAAAGGGAGGAACTGAGGTTAGCACTTGCTATGGGACACCAGCTTTATATGAGATTCTAATCTAACACCACGTTGTTACAAGTGTCAAAGTCCTCATACCTTCACTTGTCTCTTGCTGGTTTTATATGCAGTACTTTAGACAGGCAGATAAATGTTTTAGCTTTAGAAATACAAACTACTAGAGAAAGCTGTACTTGTAACTTTTACATTCACAAGGAAATGTTTAGCTTCAGTAACTATGGATTATAACAAGACTGATTAAATATAGCAATTTCACTATGAGGGATGGTCAGCCAGCCGGCTTTACGAGGGTGCAGTCTGTCTGTCAGGTGGGTAAATGAGGATGTTTGTTACTTTTACAAGTGCATGTTTATGTCAGTTTTATTTGAACTATAGACCAGTCATTAAACTCCCAGTTCAGAGCTAAATTCTCAGATCTCCTAAGAAACACTAATAATTATTGTTTTTATGCTTACACTTGTAAGTTTTCTTTTGGTGGGAATTTTATTTTCCTATCCCAAGAACCGGATAATAATGAACACAAGGGAGGAATTGAAAGGACATTGTTAATTTTAGAGGACTTTATCTCTGAAAAATAAGCTTGTTTAATGCAGTATATTGTTCATAAATATTATCATAGAAGTCTAAATAAGGAGCAGATGAAGAACATTGACACCCCTCAGCTGTTTGAAACGCCTCCGCTCACTCGTCTTGCAACATGCACTGCCTACACAAATACATTCTGTAACATTTGCAATATCACACTTAACGTCTCTTTAAGCATCTAGTGCTGCACTGTTGAATATTACACACAGTTGTGGTTTGTACTACTCTGTTGTAACATAGCCTCTTTTTGGTTTATCTCTAGGCCTATTTTCAGGATGCCTACGTCCACGAAAGCTACAGTGGAAATGCCTGTCACATCCCTGAGCCACCCCCAATATTCTACCCCAGAGTAGACTGTAAGCCTGCGGCCATGGCCCAGGTGACAGACTCGGCAGGGCAGGTCTGCCGAGCACCAGCAGCATCTCTTGACTATGGGTTTCGCAAGGAAATCGCCGTGCCCCCACCTCAGTCCTATCCTAAGAGCCAAACGGCAGTGTGCATGCGCAATGACAGTTTTAGGACTGTTGTGGTTCCTCCTAATACAGCACACATGGGGCGCGTGGTTCCAGCTCAAAGAATAGACTTCATAGATCCTGTCTTTGTTAAGGGACGACCTGGGTCACTGGCCCAGTATCCTCATTCTCGAAAGGCTGATGTCTATCCCAGTGGTCCAGGGATGGTTCCATTTGGGGGCCAGTTACCTCACTATCCAGGCAACCATCAAAACATTGATTGGCGCACTTACCAAACATACAGGGAGTACATTGACAATAAAGGCATCCATTCCCATGGAAGTCGGACCATCCAGGAGAGGCTAGACAATTTTCGAACTGGCAGTCAAGCTTCATTTGTCAATACTCATCACATTCCTCGGGGAGACTGGGGACCAAAGGAGATACGGCGCAGGAGCACCTCCCATGAACGGCCATATCGTGGACCTCCGCCCCACTTTCAGATTGCCCCACGCAGTGCCTCACAGGACCGTATGAGCAACACAGAGAGGATTAGTCATTCAAAAAACTGGGCACCTCGAAGCGTTTCTCAAGATGGTCTTGTTCTGAAAGCTCGGGCACGCTCCACAGACTATGCAGATTCTGTAGAGCTGACTCGGCCCAGTGAGAGAAGAGGAGCATATCCAAGGGCAGACCAAGGTACGAGGCCCAGCAGGCAATCCATCCCCAGAAATGCGATGCCCATCAGGCCTTCAGTTGGATACAGTAGTGGAATTAAAGGAACTCCAAATCCTTCTTTCTACTCAAAAGGACCAGAGTTGCTTCAGACTCGCTCCTCGCCCAAGATGTCTGACAGGCCCTCAGTTTTTGGAAAGAGCACAAGTGTTGAACAGTCTTTTACTGACCGAGTTTCAGTCAAAGGATCTCATTCAGTCCACACTAACCAACAAGGCCAAGACAGGATTCGGGTTGAAAGCACGCAGCCTGTTGAGGTAAGCAGAGACTCGCCACCTGTAGGACTCAGGTCTGTGTCATGCTCCATTCCTAAAGAGATTCCTCAGAGGCCTGGAATTCTCAAAACACCCCAGCAAGATTCTTCTAGTCAGGTCAATGGTCAAAGCCCCACAGAAACTGGTGTGGTTCTGAGAGAGAAATCTCAGTCTGGGAAAAACCCCAGCCCCTTACGCCACCCCTCGTACATTCTGGCTGTTAATGATGACGGAGCAGACTCTGCAACAGATGTGGTGGCGTGCTGGCTTCCAAATGATGCTCGTAGAGAGATACACATGCGTCGCCTGGAGGAACGTCATACCTCATGCTCCAGCAACTTGGATGAATCACTGGACTCCATTCCATTCATCGGTAAGAGAAGCAAAACTAGTAAAGCCTTGCATGTTGTCATGACGACCACAGCAGCCAGTAGTAACTTGGTTCAGAGAGACAGCAGTAATAGTGTAGTTGAATAAAAAGCATTAGCATGATACACTTTAACAGAAAACATCTTGAAATAAAGCTGCAACTAGTTTCACTGTGGATCTGATTATGTTGTTGTGTAAATGCAGGCATAGGAAGATGTTATTGATCAGGTTTTGATGCACACTGTTAGGCGTTTTGTGAGATATTTAAATCATCCAGTGTAGAGTAAAAGTTGGTATGAAAGGTATTGAGTTTCTCCTTTTAATTCATTGTTTTCTTGGTTAGCATCTCTTCGGAGCAGATTGCATTATGGTGGAGCTGCTCCTTAATGGATGTTGTGGTCATGAAATTGTCGGCTTCTCAAAGATGGCTCTCCCATCATTCACATACAGTATCAAGTGTTTGCAGTACACTTCAAATATTAACTGAGTTCTACTGAGTGAGTTTTGTTTTACACTGTTTTAATCATTTCAGTTAAAGGATATAATACTTACTCTTGTTTGGCATGACTGTGGTGAGAATATTTCTTCAGATGAAGCATATATAAATTTAATAAGATAGTTATTCCAAAAGTATCACAAAGAACATTTTGTGATTTTCCAGGTAGATCATGAGGAGGAACTAGGTCACTGGCAGTTCTGCTACTTCAAAGGTTTTAGTTTGATTCTTGGGTGAAAAGTGGGTTTCAGATTTCAATCTTGGTCTATTCGAAGCAGCAGGTTTAAATGTACTATATTTTAAAATCTAAAGTTACATTGACATCTTGATTTGTATAATGGGTCGCACAGTGTCGCAGTGGATAGTGCTGTTGCCTTGCAGCAAGAAGGTCCTGGGTTCAAAACCAGGCTGGGACGTTTCTGCATGGAGTTTGCATGTTCTCCCTGTGCATGTGTCTGGGGGGAATCCGGCTTCCTCCCACAGATCAAAAATAGGTTAATTGGTAACTCTAAACTGTACATGCGTTTGTGTGGGAGTGGTTGTTTGTCTACATGTGGTCCTGTGATGGACTGTTGACCTGTCCAGGTGTGACCCCACCTCTTGCCCAATGACAGCTGGAGATGGACACCAGCTCCCTGTGACCCGGAATAGGAATAAACAGGGTGTAGATGATGGATGTTTGTATGATTTCTGTTGTTGTTGTTATGGTGACCAGGTGTGAACTAAGTAGTCAGTGACTGTGAGTATGTTGTGACCCATCCATTCTGAGATTTGTAACAAAAAGAATGGTGTGTTAACTGTAAACATTTCAGCGTCTCCATCTATGGTCTGTTTGAAAAGTTCAGGCACTAATTCTGAGTAAGATTAATATTTGTATTCAGTCATAATGAACAGAAATAAAACCAGTTTTTCACTTTACCATTTGAATATGAGGGGCTAATTAAAAACTGTGTTGTTCAATTTGGCAGATAAAATCTATGGATGTTGTGATTTATTTACCTAAGATAAATAATAATACCACGAGGGTGCTTTCACACCAGATCTGCTTTATAGCAACATGATGAACTAGTCTGTGAAGTTGTTCATGTTGACGGGGATAGATTTCCGTTTTCAGTCCAGACCAATTGATGGGCTGCTTTTTCTTCTTCATGCTTCTTTCCTTCCCGCTTGTTTGGAGCGGTTCTACTGTTGTAGTTCTCCACTTTCAAAAGAGCAGTCTGAAAGTGAACCAGACCAATTCAAGGTGTAAAATTTTTCGACATTCCTTGCCCAGTCGATCCCCTCAGACTAACCTGGTGTGAAAACAGCCTAAGGGTCTGAACATATCTCAACACCTCAGACCTGTATGTCCGTTTGGGCCTGAGGCTGAGCTGCTTGTATTTTGAGGTGGGGTCAGTCTTCTCTTTTCTTCTGCAGGACCATGTTGGATAAACATTTCTCTCACACCTTACCCTTAAAGAGAACTGACTGTTTCAAGTCGGTCATTTTACAACAACACACAAAGCAAATCGAGCACCATCAGCAAATTGCTTGGGAAAAGGTTGATACCTACCTCCTCTGCAGCACAACAATAGGATATTGTGTAATCATCCATCTTGTAAGTTAAAGGATCGTGTCAGTCCAGGTTGCTCTCCCAGAGAGATGTACAATCTAAAGACTGATACCCCGACGTGCTGATCAGTGACAAACAGCGTTGAAAAATATCCAGAGAGGCCTTGTCAGGAAAACTGTGATATCTCTTTTTTTCTTTCCCCAGTTTTAAAGTTGGGTTTGGGTTTGGAACTAGGGCACTTGCTTTTAAATTTAGCTCCAAAAGCCCCTTGGCTGCAGAGAGCAGCTTTGTACTCTGAGCTGTTTTAGGCTTGCAGAGCCTGGGGGGCCAATATTTAAACTTCTTTCTTGAAAAGAAAAAACATTTGATTCTTCTCACAGATGAGCCTGTCAGCCCCAGTGTGGACCGAGAAGCTGCCCCCATTCCTCCCTCTGCTGTGATATCTGTTGCTCCATCCATTGCCACGGCGCCCTCCAGTCAAGGCTCGCCATGTCCTCCCATTCGTCGTCAACTGTCACATGACCAAGGTAACTCTGCTCATGTCAGCAGATGTGAATAGTAATGTTAAACTTTAATTTTGTAATTTATTATTCATCATTGCTGCTAGAGCTTAATTGGACTTTCATTTACACTGGGAGTGTAAAATATATAGAGTAATTTCATTATTTTTCTGTGGCTGTTTAGAGTCCCTTCGAAGTGCTTTGTTGGACTCGGATTCAGCCAGTAAAACCGAGAGATCCAAGTCCTATGATGAAGGTCTGGATGACTATCAAGAAGAAGGAAGAGGGTGAGTTTATTCTAAGCCTTTTGGATCATTTTGGGTGGTCTGCTTTGTGTGTCTATGTTTGATCTGACCTGACTGTTTTCTCTTGCTCTCTTTTTTTCCTTTTAGAAGATCTTCAAGTAGAACCATGGCCAGTTTCAGAGGCCTGAGAAAGGTGAGGAAGTATGAGATCAATCACATGTTTGTTTGATGTTCATCTGTTTTTGGTAATATTTCAATTAATGCTGTGTTTTCTTATTGTGGTTCCGTTTTTATTGTTTGGGGAAGGGGGGGGGGGTCTGGTGGTTAGGTAGGTTATGCAAATGCAACTTGTAATGTGCCAAACTTGGATGAAGTGCAGAAAAAAATTGCTTCTGTTTGATAGAAAAGTTTTTTATCCTTTTTTTTTTAATCAGTGTCAGCTGATGAAAAAACGTTTCTTATTTCCTGTTGTGTGTAATTCCATCAGTTATTTTATTAGTTACTCTGATTGCACTTTTCCAGACTGAATCTAGTCTTTTAAATCTTTCAGACTTGCTTATTCCAAATTCTTTCTAATCTATAATTACAGTTACACAGCTCCTCCTTTCTCCCTGTCATTGGAAATCATGTTAGTTCCTCTTAGCAGAAACTGATATCATTTCTGACATTAACAAATCTGAGTTAATATGAACAGAATAAACTTATCAGGTGTTAAATCTGTTGTGTTCATGGCTTGTAATGAAAAATACTTTATAAATTTAAGTCTATGTACGTCTAAGCGTTTCATCACTTTCTATCAGAGCTGCTTGTTGGATAATTATCAACTAATATAAAAACAAGATCTTAAACTATTAGAAAAATCAAAGGTCTATAAAGTGTAATTGTTCCGTTTTGGTTCACATTGTTGGTATTTTTACATTCTTTAACATGCAGGCTTTGGTGTCGTCTCTCTCTTCATGTGGGAAGTGTATTTTTCACATTTATGATGTCGTGAATATGTAACTGTTACATCTTCGGTCTGTTTCTAGCTGCAGATCTTTGTTGCATGTCATCCTTTCCTCACCCACTCTCTCTGTTTCATGTCATGCACTGCTGTGATCAAAATGACATACATCTGTATATTCCATCCTCCAGACTCTGGATGGGCATAAACCATCAGGGGATTCAGCATCTCGCAGGGACTCGTCTTTAGACATCTTTGCTGACTCTTCCAAAGAAGGGCTACTTAACTTCAGGCAACTTGCAACTGATAAAAACAAGGTATTCTGCAAAACACATGCCATTATTTGATATAGTTATCAGTCAGAGTAAACATATTTTTTTTCTCCAAATTTTGTAGCGTGTCGGTGGAGGTATGAGATCCTGGAAGCAAATGTATGCCGTTTTACAAGGTCACACTTTGACCCTCTACAAGGACAAAAAGGATGCAATGTCTCATGCTTCAGCACAATCTGAAGAAGACCCACTTCAAATAAGCGTCAAGGCCTGTCTCATTGACATCTCCTACAGCGAAACAAGACGCAAGAACGTGCTGCGATTAACCACCTCAGACTGCGAGTATTTGTTCCAAGCTGAAGGAAGGGATGACATGCTGTCGTGGATCAAAGTCATTCAGGAAAATAGTAATCCAGATGAAGAGGTGAGTACAACTCCAGCTGCATGTAGACAAATCAGAAATGTTACATATGACGAGTACCAATCCAGGTCATTTGTTTTATTATACTGGAAAAACAAACAAGTCAAACCCATCCAACAAAAGAGGTTTGAAAGCGCGTGTAGGCGCACCCAGTGGAATGTTAACAGGTGAACCAAAGTCTTTGAACAACTTAGAATGGACATAAAGACAATCTCAGACATTATTTGGAAATAATGGAAAAAATAGGAAGTGATTTAAAACTTGTTCTACCAGGACAGAATAAAAAAGCATTTGTTTGGGTGTGAAAGGAAAAAAGGATAGAAAAAGGTCACAATGGTCTGACGGCAGATCAGAGACTTTCCTTTTAGTTGAAGCTACTGAAAAAATAGACTAAGCAGCTACAGTTCATTCATTTATTTGGCCTGGCAGGATGTACAATGTACAGAAACTTTTATGATGCTCTAATTTGATTTCATGCTTTCAAAGTTTACTTTGTGCTCAATTTACTGTTAATAAACCAGTCAGGAGTTGATTTCATGATTATTTAATCATGTTCAACCTGTGATAGGAACCTATCACAGATTGAACAAGCTCCAGCAGAACAGTGTAATAGATGCTGATCAGGAGCTTCAAGCATGGGGAGGATTAGACTTGTTAGACCCTATAAAGTAAACAGGTTCTTCAGTAGGTTCAGTTCAGAAACAAGGTCAGTATTTTCCTCTACGCTTCCCTGTTACACCTCAGCTGTCTCATCCACCTCAACCCCGGATCTAAAAGTGCTCTTCCATCATCTAAAACATCAGAAGGTGCTGGAGCTCCTTTCGCCTCCCACCTCTCTGTATTTAGTGGTGACATAAAGAGGCACCTGAAGAGGCTGAACAAGTAGGAGACTGCAGGTTCAGATAATTCTAGTCTGAGTCCTCAAGGCTTGTTCCAACCATCTGTGTGTGATTCTGCAGCTTGTCTTGAATCTTAGTCTGAGCCAGGAGTAGATTCTGGTTCTATGGAAAATGCCCCGCCTTGTTTCAGTAACTGAGAAATCACAAGACAAAGGAGATGATTGTGCATTTGATGAAAAA
This sequence comes from Pachypanchax playfairii, assembly GCA_006937955.1. Taxonomy (NCBI): domain Eukaryota; kingdom Metazoa; phylum Chordata; class Actinopteri; order Cyprinodontiformes; family Aplocheilidae; genus Pachypanchax; species Pachypanchax playfairii. The sequence continues at coordinate 3,166,907 of SSNP01000021.1, forward strand.
GTGAAAGTGGTGGAGGAGTAGAAATACCTGGGTGTTCACCTGGATAACAGACTGAACAGTGATGCTGTTTTCAAGAATGCACAGAGCAAACTGGACTTCCTGAGGAAACTCAGGTCATTCGGTGTTTGTAGCAAGATTGGGCAGAACGTAATCTTATCTGCAGTCACCTGTTGGAGGAGCAGCATCAGACCAAGTTACTTCAAGCAGCTAATAAAAAGGCTGATTGTGTTCTGTCAACTGATCTGGATCCTCTTGAGTTGATTGTGCAGGATTACGAACATGATGGAAAACTCTCATCATCCTCTTCACAACACAGTAACTTAACAACAGAGTATCTTCAGTCAGAAGTTTCTTCAGATCTGCTACAGAAGATCCTTCCTGTCCACAGCTGTAAACTTTTACAGTGACTTTATTAAGAAATTTGGTAAATTAGTTAATACAACATCCCAATAGACTTTTTAATAAAAAATTTGAATATAAACTCTGATGTGTTTTTTACTAATTGTTTTTTCTGTTTTCTAATCATTTATTTAAAAAAGGAACTTATTATGACCTTTTATCCAATTTGTAAGAAATATATTGAACCTGATTTATCGTGTCATCACTTGTATCTCTGCTGTCATTACAGAATTCTGCCGTAACAAGTCAAGACCTCATCAATAAAAAAATCAAAGAATACAACATGATGAGGTATGCCAGGTACCACATCGCCCCCTGGGGGCTGTCCTCAGTTAAGACCCAACATGACCTTTGATGATTTACAACCATTTTCTCATTTCCACTAATACGCTGACACACAAAATCTAACTGAACTTTAAAATTAAGAAAAAAGTATATAAAGTTTAATTACTATTTTCTGCTTGTTTCTTATTTTTTTAGCAAAAAGGAAAGAAATATTTAGTTTTAGGCAATAAAATTAGACTGTGAGTAAAGTAAGTAACACACTGGAAAATAAAGTATGAAGTCTCACTGTAACACAAAAAGAACAAACGTTTAAATTCATCAGCTTGTTCAACATTTATGTCTAAAAAATGTTTTTAAAACAGGTAAAAGGAGTTTTTCCTGTTTTAAACTAAAATCTATTCATGTAATTTTGGATCAAAGTTACTAAGAGTCACAAGTTGCTACTGATTATTAATTTAAACCTTGTTTCAGACTAAAAGGAATTGTTTTAATCTTATTGTTTATTTTTGTCAGTGCTCCCAGCAGCAGATCAGAACCCTCCCCTAAAACCTCTCGACAGTCACTCAGCATCAAACAAGCATTTCTGGGAGCGAAAACAGATAGTAAGATCTACAGCCCCCATTCGCCTAAACCTGGAGAGGAGCGAAGGGCACTGAAAGGTAACATCTCTGAAGAGGTGAGACGTATTATTTTAGTTTGACGACATGTTCACTCATCTCTATACATCTACCTCAGATGATTCCAGTCCTCCGCGGGATAGAGGAGCTTGGAAAATCGGCATCGCAGGAATCATGAGGAAGCCGTTTGAAAAGAAGACTCCAGCTGGCATCACATTTGGTGTTCGGCTTGAAGACTGTCCTCCTGCTCAAACTAACAAGGTGAGTTTTAATATTAAAGCATTGGTGCTGCTCAGTTTGTACTTTATTCAATTAAGTATTTTCAATGTGTGGTGCAGTTTGTTCCCCTCATCGTGGAGGTGTGCTGTAAAGTTGTGGAAGAGCGAGGATTAGAGTACACCGGGATCTACAGGGTCCCGGGAAACAACGCTGCCATCTCCAGCCTGCAGGAGGAACTGAACAGCAAAGGAATGACTGACATTGACATTGAAGAAGACGTGAGTGACTGACAGATGAGTTTCACTGTGCTTCTGTTTCTGCTACCAGTGACTGATTTGTATCATAAGCCCTGTTTAAATGTCTCCACTTCTTCCACTTTGCAGAAATGGCGGGACCTTAATGTCATCAGTAGTTTATTAAAATCGTTCTTCCGAAAACTTCCAGAACCTCTGTTTACCAACCGTAAGATCACATCCTAACAGTCATGATTAGGACTCGTCTCTTTGTGCCTTTAGTTATTTTTTTCCTACTGTTTTGTTTTTTTTTTTTTAGAAAAGTACGCTGACTTTATTGAAGCAAGCAGAACTGAAGATTCAGTGGAGAGATTAAAGGAGCTCAAGAGGCTGGTGAGTAAAATTTGATAAGAGAATCTTTCAACAACAGACGCTTGTAAATCCTAAAATTCCTCTTTTTGTCGTTTTTTGCAGATTTATGAACTACCTGTTCATCACTTGGAAACTCTGAAGTTCCTTTGTGCTCATCTTAAGAAGGTTTCTGACAGCTGTGAAAAGAACAAGGTGCGACCTGTTAGTGGTCTGGTGGTAGTTTAAACTGTCTAATCCCGACTTTACCTGTAATCTGACTCTTGATTTAATCTGTGTAGATGGAGCCTCGTAATCTGGCGATAGTGTTTGGTCCTACACTGGTCAGAACCTCTGAGGACAACATGACCAACATGGTCAATCACATGCCAGACCAGTGCAAGATAGTCGAGAACCTGATCCAGCAGTTTGATTGGTTCTTTACTGAAGACAGTAACGAGGATCCTGTTGTAAGTCTCATACATCTGATTTATTGTTCTTTTTTTGTTTTTTTGGATATTAACAACACTGTAAAACTGTTCCTTTTATGTGAAAAAGAGCTCAAATTTCAGGTGTTGTTCTATTTTCTTTAAAATGTCTTAATTTTTCTGTTTCCTGTGTTTTCGTCCCAGACGACAGCTGAGCAGGAGAGCACAGTGCAGTCTCAGCCTGTGCCCAATATCGACCACCTGCTCTCCAACATCAGGCGGACTGCTGCATCACCAGGTGAAGTCTCAGGTAACTCAGAAGCTGTCCGCCCCCCCCAACACTTCAGATAACATAATTTGATATTTTCATGATGGCTTTGCTATATTATATTATATTATATTATATTATATTATATTATATTATATTATATTATATTATATTATATTATATTATATTATATTATATTGGTAGATTAAAGAGATTAATTGAAAAGTTTTATGTGAGATAAACTGATACAAGAATAAGCTTCATCCTTCATTTCAGTTGTTTTTAAATACTTTCAGTTAGAATAAAAACACCAGCTTTGTTTCTGTAATTCAGTTCCTGCAAACTGTTTTCAACCATTTTTCAGTGTCTTTCTAGTTGAATCACTGGAACATTGTTGAAAAATATTTTGCACTTTGTCCAAAATTCCTTTTTACCAAATAAGTCTTTTATTCTGTCATTATTATTATTTGTTTGTTTTGTTTGCCCACATATAAAAACCATCCATGTTTTCTTTCTGTTTATTGCTTTTACTCTTTATTTTTCCTGCTCGAGTCGTTTTTTTTTCTTTCTTCCTTGTGCTTTTATCTATGTTGAGATGACGACTCCTTTTCTTTCAGTTCTTTTCTTACCCTCCTCCTCATTTCTCACATAATCCCGGCATGTTCTTTCCCAAAGAAAATCTTAGAAAAACCAAACAAAAACGATGGAAGTTTTAACCCTTCTGACCTGTGCCCTTCTGTGTGTAGTGTGTTGTTTTCTCCTCCCTTATCCATGTCCAGCACTCACACGTTACCCAATCTTGACACAGGCCAAGTGGGCGGCGTCTATCACTCGATGATGTCACTGATGGACTCTGTTTTGTCAGTGATGGACAGCTGGGACTGTAGGAAGAAGGACGAGTGTTGTGCCCAGTGTAGCTGCCTAGTCTGCAGAAACCCGCAGCTCTTTTAAATTTGTCCGAAAAGGAGGAAAAAAGATACAGAAAGAAAGAGAAGTCGATGTTTGTCATTGTTCCTGTGCTGTGCACATCTCATATTTAAACCAATACCCTAAACTGAGGGGATACAGAGCCATGCTGCTGCACTCTCTCTGAAAGCCCTTCTGCTGTCTCTTGTTGTCTTTTAAGCTGATCGTAAGGACAAGTAGCATGGTACGGTCAACCTCAGGTTCTCTTCCGGTCATGTGGCATAATCTGTCATGATGTCTGAGGGTGGGGTCGCAGTGTTCGGACTGAGCTGGATGTTCCCCGGCACACACGCGTTGACACACAAACAATCCACTCATACTAACAAATCCCAGCCTAATAAGAATTTAGTGAGTTACAGAGGCAGAGGTGAGCCGGCTTTCAGCATGTACATGTAGGTTAAATTTGTTGCAACATGTAGATTATTTTTCTTGTTTTTTTTTTTTTCAGGTGCCGCCTCCTGTGTCTTCATTTGTTCTCTGTGATGTTATTAATTTGAAATCTTTGTTTTTTTTCTACATTTTAAAATGTCGCATCATCAATAGACATAAGCACACGGTTCGTCGTCTCCCTCTGCCACATATATTATCTACATCAGTCGCTTGCTGTAGCTTTATATAACCCAGACACCAAAAACGAAACAGAAACAATAGAAACAACTTCTTTCTAGAAAACTTTTCAGGGTTTTTAGATTTTTACTGTTATTTTCTCGTCTGTAGCATTTTTCAGTTTTTTTCTTTGCATATTCAGGTTCCTGGTAATTAATTTCTTGAAGCCAAAGCCATTTTGATTAAGTACTAAAGCTTTTTGTGTTGCTGTTTGGAAACAAATAGAATTCGGTCTCATTTCTTTGCTCATTAAAAGGCTGATGAGTCTTTGTCACGGTGAAGCTCAGGAGTTTCACCGAACACTTCTGATATTTCTAGTAACAGGCCGCATGTTAAAGAGCCTGCAGGAGTGAAGCTCTTCCTGTATCAGGACCACAACACACCCTCACTGATCTGTTACACTCAGATCTCTCAGTCAGCGCAAACTCATCACTCAGTCTTCTCTGTGACGTCTTGAGTTGGGAAAGAATGGTTTCAGCTGGTTGGTGGCTACGTGTGACGCCCTGTGACTGTCGTCTTTGTCCCTGATGTGCCGTCGTTCCATTGATACATGAGCATGAGCTGCTTTTTGTGTCTTGGTTTACTGCCGGGTCTTCGCCTCCTCCTCTCTCATCTTTCATCTCAGGCACCTTCTGCCGTTTTCTCCACTTTTGCATAAACTGCTTAATGTGATAACTGGTCATTTCATGTTGTTTGTCTCTGATGAGCAACGTGTTATCAGCTTATGTCTCGCTGCTCTCATTATATCCATCGTATACGCCACTTTGAATCTTTTACATCAACGTCTTCATCATTTAGATGTTGCATCTACTTACAATGATCTTCTTTTTAAATGCAGACTCAGCATGTAGTGACTCTACCAAACCAAAGGTAATGGCTTTTTAAAATCCTTTTTATTGTTGTATTTTGTATGAAGTTATTTTGAACTAAGTGAGTGAGTGTTTAATGTTATTTTGGTTTGTATTATCAGGGCTTGTGGGGTTCAGGGAAGGATCAGTGTAGCAGAGAAATGCTGCGCTCTTCCTTCTTTGTCAGCCGCAAACGCAAGAAGTCTAAAGACAAGGCTCAACCCAGCAGTTCAGACGACGACCTGGATCATTTTAACAAAAAGGAGCTCCCGGAGGAGGGCCAGCAACAGTCTCTGTGGTCCCAGAACAACCAGACCGAGAACGGGGACCAGACAGACGGAGCTAATGACAAAGAGAATCATAGGAAGAGCTCTGAGGAACAGCTGGGCAAAACCTGCAGGAAAGAGTCTGAACCGACACTGTCTTTGCCTCCAGACCGCATTTCCTCCACCCTTCAAACCGGTTCTCCCTTTGCCTCTCCATCCCATTCTCCTAATCTCAGCTACCGCATGCCTGTGGCTCACCAGTCTTCTCTGTCAGACCCGCCCTCCAACTACGACGATACGGTGTCGGACCTCGGTACGATGAATAGCACCAGCTCTCGGGCGTCGGTGCCCAGAGTGAGGTCTGGCAGGACGACGGGTCCTGGTACGGAGGCGTGTCCCAGTGGGCCGGGAGCAGAGGTTTGCTCCATCACCTCAGATTACTCCACCACATCCTCCATGACCTTCTTGTCCAGAGCTGAACTCAACACGCTGAGCCCCGAAGTGCAGTCTGTGTCCGAGAGCCGAGGCGGAGAAGACGCCGACGACGAAAGAAGCGAGCTTATCAGTGAAGAAAGGCAGATGGAGACGGGCAGCGAGAGCGACCTGTCAGTGTTTACTATCGGGAAAGCTGAGCCAAGAGAACCTCAGGAAGCCCCCCGACCCCTCCCCTCACACAGACTCATCGAGTTTGATACGCTCTCCAGAAAGAAATCTGGCCAACTAAAAACCAACAGCGAGTCCTCGCTGGATGGAGGTCGTGGGGACAAAGATTCCAACAGATTGTCCCAGGTTTCAGCGAAAGGCCGCTCCTCCGGAAGCCTCAGCTCCTCATCCAGGAGCGAGCTGGATAAAACCGAGCCGGCATGGAGACTGAAGATCACCGATCGACTGAAGGGACGTCTGCGAATGTCTGCAGACGACATGTTTGGTGTGGGAAGCCAACGGAGTCGGTCCCCAGAGGGTCGCAGTAAGAAGAAGAAGAACATCAGGCGCCGGCACACGATGGGGGGCCAGAGAGACTTTGCAGAGCTGTCTGTTTTGGGGGACTGGTCACAGCCCGTGGGCATCGGTGCAGGCTCAAGGTCCGAGCTGTCAGCCGTGGACCGGCTTAAACCCAAGTGTAGCTCTCAGGATTTTTCCATCGGGGATTGGATTGCCCGTGAACGCCACCGCACCAGTAATCCTGAGGTCAGCCTGGACCTCTCTGAACAGCAGGGGGCGCTCTGCAACACAAACTCCCAGAACTCTGGAGCCTTTTCTGAACTGACACGACATCCAGCAGAGACATTAAACAATGAAGTCTCCCAGAGTAAAAATCTGAGCCTTTCAGCCACCGCACACCCACATAAACTCACCAGTTCCCAGGTGGTCCATTCACGCTTCTATCAGTACCTGTGAGAGGGACCAGTGTGTGTTTGTCAGACAGTATGTTCTCCGTCTCCATGTGGGAGTCTGTCACTGTAATTTCTGTTGTGTGACTCAACGTTAACAAGCATGTTTACAGTCTGTAGCTGGTGTGAGTGTGTTTGTATAGAGCAAGTTGCTGCACACATTGTTTTTACTCATGTATAAGGCATGAAACAAAATGTTTGTATTTTAAAACATCTCCTTTTTATCAGCGTTAACTCCTTTACAGATCTCTGTTACGCTGAAAAGGACGAAACATCGAAGTACGACCAAGAAAGTGTGAACACTAAAGTTTAGCTAAGTGGCTTTAAGGAACCGGAGCTGATTTAGATCAATAGGAAATAGTCTAAATAAAAGTTTGTTTTTTTTAGTATAGCAGAGGAACTATTTTGTGTTAAAGTCAATAAGGCTGTTGGTAACCAAATGAAGAATGTACAGACGTGCTTGCTGAAATACTGACTCAGAGCTTTACATGCTTGTGTTTCTAAAGTGTACATACTCCTATTTTTCTGTGTACTTGAATAGTGCTTTTGGTACAGGCTGTGTGTGACTGCCTACAAGCTCTCTGCCTTTCCACAGGTGAGCAGGAGACACCGAACGTAGACATATAGTTCGTATTCATCCCTGCTACGCCGTTTGGGAAGCGGTGAACGTCCTTCTGATGGTAATGTTCTTCAAGAAAATGTAACTGATCAGGGGAAAAATGCTTCTTTACAAAAGAAAGTGCCTCACAATGAAATGTAAATGTAAAGGGTGCCATACTGTCTTTGTGGAGATAGACAACGTTACTGTGAATGACGTTTTTATCACTGACTCGAGTCATTCTCCTGGTAACCAAAATGCCGAGCTTCCATTGTTTTAGGCATTCCTGGTCTTAATGTTTTATACATCTTTATCCTCTTGTGTTTTTCATCTCTGGATTTTAACAGAACTTGAATTTTAAATATTCATTGTAAAATAAATAATTTAAATGTACATACAGATGCCATGTTTTAGCTGCTTTACTTTGCATTTCCATCAGATGGCAGGTTTTAGATGATGATGTTGCTCATGAGGCCTGAACGAGTGTTGTGGGTTGTTTGGTACGTTTCTATGGAGAGTCTTGCTGTAGGAGGGGACTACTTTGTTGAGCTGGATCAATACAGTGTTCCTCTGACTGTGAAGGATGTGCACAAACTCCTGAAACACTGGAAATAAATTTTATCAATGGCAAATGTTCATGCGTCTTGTTTTTATTTTGTATAATAAAGTTTATGAAAAGTATTTTATGATGATGAAACAAATACCTGATGGTGATAAACATCAGATGCCTATTGGGTCTTCAGGTTTTTTTTTACTGTCTCAAGTTTTATTTTGGACTATATATATATATATATATATTTTTTTTTTTTAATTTTGGTATCTGAAAGCTGTGACTATAAAACAATTAAAAACTGCAGCAAAGACCTGCAACAGGACCCGAGAGCAGCAGTTTTTAGGTTTATACCTTATTGATGATACAATGTGTCAAACTCTTCCTTATTTTTCATCATCAGAATTAAATCTGATTCTAACTGGGAACAAACTGCCGTCATGAAGCTGCTGCTAACAAAGAGCCTTAAATTAAAAAATCATTTATTTGCTAAATTGCTGTCGTGTCGACACAACGCTGATTAATCCTTTAAGTTTAGAAGATATTTTTAATCCGCAATGATTCAGAATTACTTGTGGCTCTTACGTGAATGAGCTTTTTAAAAATAAATCCGCCAAAATCTAAAATCATGAAGGATCACAGATTGAGACCCTTTAAAAGATTACAGGAATGTCTCGCTGCCTGGAAACAAAACAGCGACCGCATGCAGACACAGTGTCCTTGTTATCGCTCTGAATTCATTTACAGCTAGTAAATGAGTAAAACTTCGAAAAGTACATTTCAAAATGCTTTATATACAAGTTGCACATACAACATAAAGATTTACTAATGTCAGTTTTATACACTTTTTACAACAGCTCACTAGAAACCACTAACGATACAAACAGAAGTGACTTGAGGTGAGACTCAGTAATTCACACAAAGCAAAGAAATTTACAAAAATCAGCAAATTGAACTCACAAATATTGACATAAAACATCAGGGAGCAGCAAACTAAATAATGTTGATGGTTCTGATGATTTGAAGTGGGTTTCTGTGGGAAGGTTATGAACAATCTTACCTGTTATAGATAATGTAGATGAACAACCTCAGTTTGTAGAAATAAAGTTTAAACCCAACCGGGTTAACGAGCTAATAGCTAATCTGAGGGGGGTCGAAATGAATTGTTTCCATCTTATTATAACTTTAATTTAAAAATCTCTTCTCTGTACCTTTCATAACTTTTTGATAGTAGTTCTACATGACGCTGTCGACATGGATGTCTATGATTATTTGCATCAGAAATTAGCAGTGAAGCTAGCTGTCTGTAGCCCTTCCAGTTCAGTAAATGGTTGAAATGTTTCTGCTGAAATAATCATGTAATATCGTGTTTACGCGGCAGGATTTTTGAGGATTTTACCCTGATTTTCCTCTTCTGATGAGCTCCGATTATCAGGGCCGATATCCCTGCTGTATGTGTGTTAAGAGCGATTGAGTCGGCTCGCAAGGACGTTCGATCGCAAATCGGGGATGTCCATCGTGCAGCTAGCTCAGTGCAGCGTGTAGCCAATCAGAAAGCAACGACGGGAGGCGCCTTCTTCTGAGGTTTTGTGGCATTTGTCAACGAGGGGAACACAGATTTCCCAAGGTTTCTACGTTTTTTGGGAGAAAACCCGTCTCTGTGGCAAGTGAAATCACTTTGTGTGGTCACATGACATGATGAGACACCACACGGTAGGAGCAGAACAGGAATATGCTCAATTATGTTTTGGTGTGTGTGTAATCTGAAACTCTTGTGACACTGTTAAAATCCTGCCGTGTGAACCAGGCTTAATATAAACTGACTGCAAAGCAAAGGTTTAAAAAAATAGCATTAGCATGAACTATCATATGTTTATATTTATATTTGAATTACTTTAAAATGTCAGCAATCCCATTTGGTCTCTGTTACTCAGGTTCAACGTTAGCTCAAAATCCTACAAACTGATGTTGTTGAATGTGATACGTAAAACAAATAAGATATTATTAATAATCTTTCCATAGATCCCCATTTTAAAGTATCTAAATGATCCCTTTATTGGATCCATTTAACATCAATCTCCAAGCTGATGTCAGATTATTTTATATTAGTTTGAAGAAATGAGTTGAGCTCTAAACCAGAAATACCTCGGTTGCTTGATTCAGACGAGGCTCAGCGTTGTGTGGGTTCCTAATGCGAACATCTCACCCACAGTAAGGCACAGTGACTAAAATGACTCGAGTCCATCTTAAAAGAGTAGAAACAAATAATAAAACTGCGTTCTGAAAGGAAAACATTGTGCCTTCGTTTTCTAAAAAGACTGACGTCCATTCACACGACAACTGTAAGACACTGAACAGAGTCAGAGAAACAAGTTGTAATAATCATAAACACAATAATCAGCAAGTTAGTTGGCAAAGTTATCAGAAACTGGCAGCCTTCAAGGTAATGAGCTTCTCTTCACAGGGGGGGATTTTCTGCAAAGCACTGATTGGATCTGCCTGTTCGGAGAAGGATGTTGTGTCAATACTTTCTTTGTCCACTAGGGGGAGAAGTAGTCCAAACATTGAGATACAGCTGCTCATGTCTGAGTTTTATTCAGCCTCTGTCTGGTTTCCTGGACAACAGCCAGCATGAGGCGAGCAAAGGGGATACAGGCAGACGGCCTGTTTGCACATGCAGGTGCTTCAGATTAGAGTTAATCTCAGATTGAACAGCAGGAGGGAGTGTAGATTTGGGGTTAGAAAGGCTCGTTGCAAGTTGTGCTGTTGTACTTTAGCCGGCCGGGAAGGGGGGCTGATCAAAGAATCCGGTTTAGCTGTCTTCCTCCGCCTCTTTTTTGTCGTCTTCCGTCACCTTTTCTGGTTTCCGGAAACACTCTTCGAAGAAGTTGACCAGGGATTGGCTCAGGTGCTGCCGTGTCCCCTCGCTGTGAAGGAAGTGTCCCTCATCGGGGTAAATCTGTCAACAGATAAAGGAAAACTGTTTGTTTTTGTTTTTTTTTGCAGAGATTAATTTGTCCTACAGCATTCTGTCTCGTCCATGTGTTGTTTTCTTTACACGCACACAAACAAAATAACACAAAATCATTTTAGAACATCTTTTGATGAGGTTCTTTAATGCTCCCAAAAACACAAAGAAGTATACAAAAACTAAACAAAAATATGGAATAAAAGGTCATTTCTGATTAGTTAATTAAAAAGTGCAATAAGTTAGGGTTGATAATGTTGTGCCAAACGAACTGCTTCTCATTTAAAAGAATTAATGCATCGTAAAAAACAATATTCAACTAAAAAGCTGTTAAAATCCCAAATGGTGAACATATTTCTCTCTAATCTAATCTGACAAATCGTCTGCATACTGTCACATGGAAACCTGTAAACTACCGAGTCGGACAAGGCTGTCACACCGGGCGCCACTGCAATCCTAAATAAATAAAAAAAACAAAAACAAACAATAATCCTGCCTAAGGCACCAAAAGCACTAGAGCTGACTCTGTAAGGAATATTTAATCATATTTATTAGGAGCTTCTTTGTGGAAACAGAAACCTCACAGCAGCTCACCTGCAGCGTGTAATTGGCCTTCTTGCTGATTAGGTGGTTGATAAACTTGGCTGTGTGCTGGAAGTGAACTTTCTCTATAATGACGGACAAATGAGAGACACATCAGACTCACTGGATCACAATCTCTTCCCTCCCAAAAAAGCCACAGAAATCCTGATGTGTTACCGTCAGCTGTTGGGTGAATTATTAAGTACTGTTTGTCCTGCAGCTGACCCGCTCTGTGGGCTAAATTCGCCACCTGGAGGGAAGAGACAAAAGGAAATTCACGGTCAGTGTTATAAATACAAATAACGTGATGTCTGAATAAAGAGGAGTGAACATGTTACTTCATAGACTCTGGAATCTGTCTTCGGACCAAGGTATCGCTCTGCAAAAGCAGATGCTGCAGTTTGGAGGGAAAAAACACAACGAGAAAGATGTTATTATTATTATTATTATTATTATTATTATTATTATTATTATTATTATTATTATTATTATTATTATTATTATTATTATTATTATTATTATTATGTTTGTAAGAAACTAGAGTAAAACCAGAGGAAAGTTTTACCATAAAGTTCAAAATCTGTAATTGGGGAAACAGCTGCTCCACATTTCAGCGTGTTGAACTCTTCTGAGCTCAAAAGCAACGTTGACAAATATCCACCATAGGCCTACAAAAAAACAACAACAACAAACAGGAAGAGAAGTTTTCTCTGTTTAAATGTTCCTGTTCTTCTGTCTGATACTTTACCTTCCCATAAACTCCCATTCGAGTCTTATCCACATAATCCTGTTTGGATATGACCCTGTAAATAAAGAGAGAGGAAACTTATAAACAAGCAGAGCTTAAAGTTCTAGTCGTGATCTCTGCGGTGGTGAAAGTCGGACCTGAGCGCCTCCAGCTGGTCCCGCTCCTCCAGCTCCCCCAGTCTCCTGCGGACCTTGTGGAGAAGGTTTGTGCCCTGAAAGCCGCTACCGTGGCCGTCGAACCGGATCACGATGGTGCTGAAGCTGCTGACCAGGACGGTGGCCCAGTCCACCTGAAACTGCTCCGTCACCATTTGGCCCCCAGGCGTCCCGTCACTGGGAAGGAACCAAGTCAGTAAACTTTAACACAGAAGGTGTCATAATCTCTGGCCCCTAACCAGATCCAGCTTGTCATGGTGGACCCAAAAATCCACCTAAACAACATCTCTGAGGTTCTCTAGACAGTAAAACCTTCTAATGATGGAACTGTGATACACGTTGAATGAACAAGAGGATTCTCATCGCTGCAGCACAATCCTGAAACAATTCTCTGTAGTTTTCATCCTCTTTAGCCAGCTGACAGGTCAAAATACAGTTAATCAGTCAATGACTGAGAAATACCTGGTATGTGTTAATAAAACACATTGCAGGTTGATGTAAATATGTAATGAAGGGAAAATTTAAAGTTCTAAGGGAGAAAAAAGTCCCCTTGTTGTGGACTTTAAAATTTGTTGAATTAATCAAAGAGACACTAAAAAGTAAAACCAAAAGATTAAAAAAATATATATATTACCACAATAAAACAGAAAAGTATCAAATATCTGTAAGATCAATAACAATAATACTGCGTTGCATCATGGGAGATGTAGTTATTGGCATCAGATTTGGGACTCATGTCCACCAGAAGTATCAAAACATTAAACTAATGCAACAACAGCTGAACGTTTCCTGTTTCAACCTGTTTGAATGAGTTATTAGAACTTGAACACTCACACGATCAGCAGGAGCGGGTACAGCGCTTTATCCATGAATCCTGCTGGTTTCAGAATCTGCATCGTCAGAGCTGCAGCACAAAGGAAAAACATCAACATTCATCAACAGGACGGTTTGCATCGCCTTCGGATTCACACGCGGTACGTAGACGGGGACACGTACAGTAATCATCGATGCGGATGGTCTCATTCTCCACTTTGGGCATCTGCATCTTGCTGTACGTGATGTTTACTCTCTCATTTGTCTCCACGTTGATCACCTCTGCAGATCAGGAAGTAACACCTGTTAGAAAGTGACCTGAAGGGATCTTAGTCTCTTATTAGGAGCTTAAAACTCACTCTGTTTGTCTTCGGTTCTGTAAACAGCCACGTTTGGTATGTCCGGACCTAAAAAACAACAATCAGGTTGTCAAAAAAAGACATTATAAAACTTAACTTAACCCCTTTCTAACTCGGTCTTATAGAGATCAGTAATATCCCTCTCGGCCAGCTTTACATTATTAATCTACTTTCATCTTCTCGTGGAGAAGCTTATTATTCTACTCTCTAAAGAGACAATTAATGAGGAGAGCCACTGGCACGTCAATCTGATGGAGTGAGCCTCCTAAATAAATTGGATTCTTAGAAACCAGGATGTTTTTATCCCAGAATTGAAGCAAAAAGGACAAACAAACATCTAGTAAACAACAAACTAATCGCTGACCCGTCCTAGTTCTGATATGCACGAGTTTTATTTTGAACGACGCTCACCTTTGCAGTTGAGCAGGAAGTACTTCATGTTGTGGCTGAATGAAACATCCACGTAGCCGCACTTGAACTCGCAGGACAGGCAGCAGCGGTTGTAAGGAGGGATGGTGTCGGCGCTGTGGGGAAGATAACGTGTAAATATGTATTTGAACGACTTTTAAAGAAGTTCTTGAATCTTGAAATCCCACCTGTACAAATGCCGTCGCTTTGGGTTGTCCTCTGTGCTCTGAAAGTATCTGTGAATCGTGCAGTAAAAACGTGAGGATTTGAATTCTGCAGTGCTAAGAATGAGAAGCCATCGAGGAGTCTTACATCAGGTTCCTTCTATGGTTGTAGGCCAGGATGCTGGTGACGTCCCAGTCTCCAGAGGTAAGAGACACGAGGCTGTCTGTGCTCGTGTTGGGCTGGAAGACAACAACTCGTTCAACAAGACGGCTCCAAAAAAACAAGGGTTTCTGTGAGTGGGGAGGGGGGTGTCATGTCAATACGCACCAGCGAGGTGGACATGGAGATGTGGAAGAACTTCCCTCTCCCACCCTGAGGGATCGCCCTGGTGAAGAAGAACCTGTGTCCGTCTCTGGAAAAGAGCGGCGCTTCATTCTGCAAAAAAAAAACAAAAAACAATCGTGTCCATGAGATCTTTGATTTCTCCTGCCGTTTAGACATGGAGCAGCTGGTATCTCCTACCTGACGATGCAACCAGCTCTCACTCTCATCTTCATGTTTCTGAAAACAACAAGAAGTCTGAGTCATAGAAGCGTTTGTAAACAGATGAACGCCGTAGTTCTGCACTGCATGAAACATAACAGCCATCTTGTTTGGATCCATACTCAACGGTGAAAACAGTGAAACCGCTTGTGTAGATTCTTTTTCACCCAAACACAAAAAAATGTCAAATATCACCACAGAAAGGCTTTAACAGAACATACATTGGAGGCAGTAAACGTCCCACTCTGTCACCTTGATGCAGACGCCGGTGGTGGCCTCACACAGTGTCAGGATGGAGTTGTTCTGAGCTCTGTTCAACCAGTTGACAGCCAGTTTGGTGTTGGTGGCCCATTTCACCATGGTGATGTAATACTGCCTCCTGAAACAACAGAGTGTGAGAAGCCATCACACCTGCAGGGAGGATTTTAGTGCTTGTAGCTTTGTACGCCGTGAGGTGCTGACAGTCCGTCACTCACCCTATTCGTGGATCGTCGGGTTTCTTCATCACCACCGTGTGCAGGGGGCCGTGAAGGCCCACCACTGACAGGTGCACGGCAGGGTTTTCCTCCCCAGCCTGCAATTTAATAGAGTAGGTGAGGACGGATTCACTCAAAGTCGGTGTTATATTTAAAGTTCTTGCATATTTAAACCTGCAAAAGACTAAAGAGGAGATATATGGATGTAGTGAAGGAGGTTGGTGTGAGAGAAGAAGATGCAGAGTAGTTAGAGATGAATGACTCGCTCCAGCGACCCTGAAGGGAGCAGCCGAAAAAAAGAGAAGAAGAAGAAAAGCAAATCTTGATACAACTGGTGGGAGTCAATTATTGTTTATTCCAGTAACGTGATAAATCACGTGCTCACAGCCTGATTTAGGAGTTTTTTATGTCCATAAACTTGTTCCTTTGGTTTTTGTTATTCACGCATTTCTTTTAAACCCATTAATGAATCCACGCTACGTGTTCTGGTGCTGAACGCCTACCTTTGGGTAATGATAGTCCAGGCTGGTCGGGTACGAGGTCCCTGTGAAAAATGGGACCTCCATTTTTGGTACCAGAGTGTCGTTGATGGTCATGTAGGCCAAACGCAGACCGTCTGGAGACCACCAGTGGGCGATGTGGGACTGCAGGATCTCCTCTGTTCAAACAACAAGACACTTTACACATAAAAAAACATCATCCCAAACTGAAAATTTAATTTGTATTATTTTACTTTTAGTCAAATTTAAAAAAAAAAAATGACAGTGATGTATAAAAAAGATAATATGTGTGAACAAAAAAATATTTCTGGCTCCATTTGTTCAACTTTTCCATAAATTATTTGATCATTTTACACCGACGTGCTTCAGATTAGTTCTGATGTAGTTCAGTCTGTTTGACCCACAAATGTGCAACAGGGTAAAGTGTATTATTGTTAGATTGTAACATATAGTTAATCTAAAATTAATACATTTTTGAACAGTTTCACCCAAAACTGATAACTTTACAGAATGTGTTCAGGTAATTAATTAATCAAGCAAATATCAGGATTTACTATTAGAGCCATGAAAAGTTTATTCGGTGTGTTTGCAATTTTTTTGTAGCTTTTTTTTTTTTTTGAAGTTCGTGCTGAAATATTATAAAAGAAACTTTTGGAGTTAACCAACATGAAAAGTTATTTTAGGAAACAACTCCTTCTATCAGAGTTTCACTTCCTCCAGCAGGGGGCAGAAGAGCTCTTTTACAAGCCCTGTGAACGTGTTGACCCAAACAAACCAGTCAAAATGAACCTCCACCAGCACATTGTGGTCCCATTTGTCTCGAGATGATATATTTGTATAATATTACTATAGAGTTAGAGTTAACATAAGGCCATGACTGAGTACTTGAACCTGATTTTAAAGGCTGTTTTTGGAGAAAGATTCCATCAAGTTTTCACACTGTAAAATTCTGCTGGTTATTATTCTTTGAAGGTCTTCATTTAACTAAGACTGGCGTTGTTTTCTGAAGATGCAGCAACACCCGACATCAAGTCTAACATGAACTCTTAGAGTCATAAATTAACCTCATACACAAGTTTTTGGTCTGTGGGAAGATGATCCAGAGAGGTCCGAGTTGGGAGTCGAGCTCAGAACCTTCATGTTGCAGTAATAACCAGCTGCACCACCGTACAAACCCAAAATGCAGCTGTGTGGAAAAATACTGAAATCTTTTTTCCAGAAAAAAGTTAAATAACTTTACAGCATTTATATAATGCTGTAGATTTAATAATTAAACATCAATGTATGTCCTCCAGACATGGTAAAAACCAATCACTCCTGAAAGTGAGCTTTAAAAAGAGCTCATTTTTGCTGTTTTTCTTAGCCATGGCAACCACTTTGTCTAATTCTTTTTCTCTTTTAGGTCATTTTTGTTTTGTTTGAAATCAGCCTCATTACCTGTAATAATCTTGTGTCCTGTAATTTCTATTTATTTTGGTCTTTTTATTGTTTTGTGCCCCTTCCATCCTAGTTTCTTCTAAATCTTTCAGTATTTCGACATCAAAGTTGTTCTTATTTGTTGTGTTTAACATGTTTCTTTGTGATCAATCTTCCAAAATCTTTATCCTGTTTTTGCTTAAATTTATAGTCTCTATATGTTTCATTATCTTTATTCTCATTTCCAGCCATTTTCTAATTTTATTCCTCTCTGTTTCTGTGTCATTATTTGAATGTTTTTGCATTAATTATGTGATTATCTCTCTTTTTTCTTCTTTTTAGCCAATTTTTGGTCTGTGTTTGACTATTTTTGTTGAATTTATAGTCATTGTTTTTTAGAATTGGGAGTAATTAATTTTGAAACATTAGTAAATTTTACCATGTCTGCACCTAGAAAAATCTCAATTCACAACAAAGAATCAACGTAATTTTAGCCAATTTTTTTCCCCCATACAAACAAATAGAATTTAAAATGTGTCTAAAACATACAAAACCTGCTGCATTTGTACGATGTTATTTACTGAAAACTCCAGGCAGTGGACAGAGAGAGAGAGAGAAAAAAAACCCGCAAATATCTGAGCTCAGAAAAACAGATTACTTCATTCATGTCATCTTGTGTGTCTGCAACAAAGAAATAATCCCATTAATGAAAAACCAATTAAAGCCGACCCTGACACAGTTCACACTCGGTAGCAGAATTTCCCTCAAAATATCTGACATCTGTAATTACATTTCCCCTGCAATTATCATCCAGAACTGTTCTTTGAATAAATCAGCAACTAATAATTACAACAATGAATCAGAACCCTAAAAAAGAGACGCACAAACTTTATTAGGAATGACGGAGGAGACGTAACTGTTCTCAGTACATTTGTAAACAAATTCATATCAAAGCGGTGCATAATTACAAAGTCTGTCCCACATATGCTCTAATCAGAAAACGTCTCACATTAAATTACAAGTACTCCAACGTTTGAACATCTGCTGAGTGTGATTGCAGCGCTGCACACATGAATTAATTAAAAAGTGCTCAAACACAAAGACAAGTGATGGGAGGTGATGAAGAGGAGGCGCACGGAGACGGAGCCAGCTGTGCCGCTTCAGATGGAGTCATGCACACGATCGCAGCACACCTTGGGGAAAGGCGAGACTCGTGTCGAAAGGCTTAATTAGGATTGTTTTCAAATTTGTCTGGACAAGTACAGCGTATGTCGACATGTGGATTGTGGACAAACAGATTCTTGTCTTTAAGGATAAAAAAGCTCTCGGCTAGACATGAAACCCTTCAGGTAGCTGGTGAGGTTCCTGGGAGCAGAACCAGATCCAGTAAAGAGCTAGTTGTGTAAAAATAAGCTCTAAAAAATATCCAAAAATTAATTTGTGCCCTTGCAGCCTGATATAAGAAACATAAATATGTTTTTTTAAACCAGCCTGATATAAGAAACATAAATATGTTTTTTTAAACAACACCAACATTTATAAATAATAATAATAATGGCACTCGCCACCTGCAGTACTTTGATCCTCCACCAGAGGGCAGATGATCGTTATGGGTTTTAATGTTGCAGGTTTTTGGTGTAAAATATTAATTTGTTAATGAGGTAGAGCTTTTAGAAATATCATATATGATACAGCTGAACATTTAGTATGTCCGGGTTAACGATTTATCTGAAACATAAAGTTTATTTTCACTGATTTTATTCAGTTTTACTAAAATGAAAGTGTCAGAAATAGTGAAAAATACTGTTAACCAGCAGTTTTGTTATTGTATAACCCTGAAATATGTGTAGAATAATAATAAAAAAAAAATTCTATCACCTTTTTGTTTTTGCAATGTAGTTATCTCCTGCAACATTCTTTGCTAAAGTTATGTTGAATTATCACCTCATCCAGAAGTTTATCAGGATTATCTAACAAAACTAATAAAAAACAGTCAATTTGTGTCTTTTTTTAAAACTCAGAAATATATTAGTCATGACAAATAAGTTGCATTAACAGTATATATTGCGATTAGTCTCAGAAACTGCCATCTTACCCTCGTACAGCCAGTCAGCAAGACCGTTGAAGACGACGCCCTCTTTCCCCGTAGAAACCAGGCGGATTGATCGGCTCTCTACCGTCGTTCTGTAGTAGATGTTATTTTCAAACACAAAGATCTGGACCAAGGAAGACAAAACACTGACCGTCATTTCGTCTGACTATGAATAGCCTTCAATCAATTCCTGCACAGTCTCTGTGCTCGGCAAACATTTAAACCTCAAGTGTTTTTCACAACATCAATAAAAAGAAAAAACTTTGTGCCAACTTTCAGGCTGAAAATGCTGCCACACTTCTAACAGATGAGCACTAAAACCCCCCTCGGTTGTTCCACTTGAGTATTTTTAGTGCTCCACCTGGTGCCAGTTTGAGGGAGATGAATGTGGCTGACTGGCATCGACGTGAATGTGCTAAGTTTCAAACTGTTCGGAAGAATTAAGAAAACAAAAAACTCTGTTGGTGGTTTTAACATTATTATCAATAAAACAACCCACAGGACAGAAATCAGCTTTCAAAATCAAAATATTATCAGTTATTAGTAATAGTTTTTAACCTAAAAAAGCCCCAGAATCTAAAAACCTGGACTTAACTCTGCAACGTCAGTGATGGATGATTGAAAGAGATCCTTAAAGCCTCGAGGGAGTTGAGATTTATCGTCAGCACCAAAAATACTCCACATCATTTAGTTGTAAACAATCCTGAGTGATGTCTGAAAACTGTCATTAGTAAAGCAGGTGCCGTTCTTTTGATCTGCTCTCACTTTTCCCATGATTTTTGAATATTTAAGAGAATGAAAAAAGGGTGTGGAGATAAAAGGAGTAAGATCAGAGATACCTGTGGAGCTCAAACTGCTGAGATTCTGTCTGAAGTTTGTGATCTCTGCTGTTAAACATCCACTTTTCTCAAATGTTCCTTACGTTACATGAAATCCACCATTTCTTGTGTCAAAATGACCTCTTTATCAGGCGTATGCATGTGTGTTGACCCAGTCTGGCTGATTGCACTGTCATGGTGGAGTAATTGCTCGTAGTTTAATGAGGAGAGCGCTGCAGGATTCATCTCCTTGCTCCTCTCAGCGTACATACGATGCCTCACTGCACACACACATGCAGCTCACGGTCACGTGCTGCGACGACTGATGTTAAATCACTTTCATTTTGATTATAAGAAATCATTACAGATACAAAAAAAGGAAACATGTCGGACATCTCAAGGTCAGACGGAGACAAAAGATGGAGCTCATCTCCGTTTTCCTGCACAAGCTCCGAGCTTCATTAGATTAGATCAGAACTTCGGCAAAAAGAAACACTCAGGTATATAATTATCGTATGTAAATGAATCTGCTCACCTCAAACTCAGACTATTTTCACCCAGAAAAGCATCTGTTATCAAAGTTAATTATACAATGAGAGAAATCATGGTTGAACATAAAGGTTTGAAGTCTTAGCTGGTGGAACTCTAGACACAAAACACAAACCCATTTACAGAGAGCAGCCGAAAAAATAGAGTAAACACAACAATCACATCAAAAGGCAGTTTCACAAGAAAAAATATTTATCTTTTAAGAAATTAATTTCTTAAAGTCAATTGCAAATCCTTATAAATACCATTTAAATAAATATTCACATTTTTACTTTGTTAGCATGAAATTATGACATCTCAAAAAGTATCCAGTAAAGCTTAAATCATAGAATAAAGATTTTTAAAAATTGTGTTCATCTATTTTATGATAAAATAATAACATAATTATTGATAATATATCATATTACATTATATCATGTGATATAATAATAAAATTGGCACTTGTCATTTGTAGTATTGTGAATCTCCAGCAGGGGGCAGAAAACAGATACAGGATTTATTGCATCACAACAGATAGTTAATCATTAAATGATAATCACAAACATCTGGCTGTTTGATGGGGCAACAGATAAAATTTATCAGTTTTTAAAATCCGACTAGTTTAGTTTCGGGGCAATAAAATGTAACTGACCTTCCCTCCTTTGACTCAGAATATCTTTCAATCTTTGGGTGTTTTATTGAATAAATTTTGCTCTTCCGCTATTGTTGTATTTGTCTGTATTTTGGGACTTTTTTACTTTCATTTTTATAATTTCTGTGAACATGAGTTTAAGATTAGAAACTAAACAAAAAGTCGCCTTTGAGAGAAAAAAAAAATTCAAGGACAGAATTTATTCTGTAATGATTTTTAAACTGTTCAAGCTTTAAAAAGTTTGAAGATGAGGTTGTTAAATCTGATATATTTTATCATTTCAAGTTAACTAAACTGAGCTGCTTCTGTTCAGTTTAACGGGTCTTTATATTAATTTGTTCACTGTGTTAACAGTCTATTGCTTCCCTTATTTTTGTTTCCACTTGCTCATTACACACCTGCTTCTCATCTGCTAATCAACCCAGCTGTGATGCATCCACTCATCACCCTCCTTATTTTTGGTTCCTACACATTTAAAAGTGACCATGGATAAGATTTCCACGCCTTCTTAGGATCTGATTTGCCTGTGAGGTCTGTGACTACAGCTGCGGACGTGCGAACTATTCAGGACATGACAAAGTCCGAAGGATTTATCATTTCTGTTGAACCACATCAACTTTGCAAATATAGAACTTATAACTCCACTACATTTCTGCATGTGTGGGGATTTAAATTAAAATCCTTTCTTCAAAACAGAGATTTCTATTTTTTCCTAAAGTATATTAAGTGTCGCAAACTCATCTTGAATTTGACAGAAAATAACAATTTTCTTATGAATAAAAGGCTGTAAAACAAATAAAAATATTTCATGATGCGTCGATATTATTAAAAAATGAAGCTACTGAAGATGTTTGCTTGAATAATTTGAATTTGACACTGCAACACAAATACAGACACATAACTTGTTCAGTATTTGAAGGAAAAAATAATAAAACATTTAGTTAAAACTTGCAAACTAGATCCCTGGAACTAAGCCTCAACACTCCAACAGCTGTTTGAAGGTGTCTCATAAAACCAAATTGTCCTCATTTTGCTTTAGAAATACTCAAACAGATGTTTTGAAAGACAGATGAGCAGGTAAAGTTTACACACCAATAATTTAGACCCTGTCTTGGGTTTTTACCCCCCGCGTCTTCAGACGGTCTGAGCCACAGGTCGTCCCACTGAGCGACCATCTGTCTCATCTGCAGCTATCACCAACTCCGAGTCGCCACAAAGCAAAAATACATCCGGATGACTTTGAGGAAGGTCAGAGCTCCAACTAGAGCCCATAACACAGTCATTACAGAGTATCTCAACCTCACAACATTTATCTGTTCCTGTGACACATCCTGAATCTGCTCCTGTGCCTGATTCTGACAGATCTGACAGACCTGAGTGCTGCTACTCAGGGGAGGACAGCCTGCTTACCAGCTGCTGGCCCTGAGGTCCCCATCCAGCAAACTGCAGAGCAGCTTCATACACCTCAGGAGGATTCAGAGGCCAAGTTTCCCTGCAGAAACAAACCACAATGTCTGCAAATTCAGAGACAGAAAGTCATGCAGTTTTTAGCATTTTTTTGTATCTGCAACAAATCCAGCAAATTCTGCTTTTCAACACTTATTGGTCAGTGACAACAAATACAGAGCGGTCTGCATCATGTGCATTAAAATAAACTGAAAGTTATTCCCAAAAGGCAGGGCGAACACGACTGACGTCAGTGAACTGACGACATGAGGTCAGAGCGAGGACATAAAATCTGGTCAAATACCTGGAAGGGGAATAAAAAATAGAGAGAAAAGACACAACAAAGATGTTTCTTACTGCGTCACGAGGCTGTAAATGATGTACTTGGCCACGTAGGAGTGCTGGTAGATCTGTGGAAACAAACAGCATGACAGTCACTGAGGGACAAAGTCTTATCATAAAAAAAAAAATAAAAAAATCTGAGAAGATAAATTCATCCTCTACCGGTTTTAAATCGAAGGCAAACAGCACGTGCTGCATGTCTGGGGACACTTGATATTTGGCAGCTCTGGATCTGTCCTGGATTTATAAAAAGAAAAAAAACACTCAAGTAACACCGACAGTGCAGCCGCTCTCCAGAAAAACAGCTTGTTAGTTTTGTTCTTCATGAAATTTTAGCGTGGAAATGTGTTTTTGAGGCACAAATACAGACATTAAAAAGAAAAACAATGGACATTCTGAGCAGTGATTCTACAGAAAAAGGGATTTTTCATCAATTAGGAAGATTACATAAGAGCTGTGTTTAACACAGCAGGTGAAGCTTTTGTTATTGTTATAAAACTGAGTGTTTTTTGTCATTTTCATGATGTGAAGCACTGTGTTAGTAACGGTTACACAAAGTCCAGCCTGTTAGGACTCAGATTAAGCTGTTTTTACAAAAAGATTTAGAGCTTGGGGAAACCACCAGCCTTTCAAACACTTCTTTACCTTTTAAAACCATAAATTAATATTAAAAAAATACTTTTTAATCACACTTCATAACAGACTGAGTGCTGATTTGTGGTGCAGTTTAAAACTAATTTTGTAAAAAAGCGCGTTTCTACTCTTTAATAGAATTTTACTCACAAACATTTGGTTTGGCACGATGATCCTCTGCTCGTCTGTGTCGACATTAAGCTTGACGACATTTCCGTTCCTTGTTCGAAACAGCAGTTCGTTGTCTGTAAATGACAAAATAGAGTCACGTCACGTATTTTA
The DNA here is from genome assembly GCA_006937955.1 of Pachypanchax playfairii. Classification (NCBI taxonomy): domain Eukaryota; kingdom Metazoa; phylum Chordata; class Actinopteri; order Cyprinodontiformes; family Aplocheilidae; genus Pachypanchax; species Pachypanchax playfairii. The sequence continues at coordinate 3,190,855 of SSNP01000021.1, forward strand.
AAAGTCACTTTTTCTTCTACCTTCTTTTAACAAACTTCTACTTGAAGTCCTGCTTCTTTGATTTAACTTATTTGGACAAACTTAACCTGATGTAACAAAATTTTCACAGCTACACAGGCGCTTAGAAAACAGCACATCTTTTAAACATTAAGACTTTTTATAAAAGTTATAAAAATTATGTTTTTTTAATCTATCTAACCATATTCATGTCTAAATATTTTCTAGGAGAAAATAAATTCACATAATAAGAGTTTTAAACAGCATATTTTAGATGTACAACCAGGAGTTGATGTTTTTAAGGCGTGTTTTCTGCTGAGTCATCGTGTCCATTTGTTTCATAAACTAAATCTTCACCCAAAGATTTTTAAATTACATCAGTTTTACTTCAGTGTTAATAATTCATAAAGGATCAATCTGACCACAAACCCATCATGACTGTCAAGTGAAAAAAGCAGTAAAACTTTTTTGATGAAAGTTCTGTGATGTCACAAGGTCGTGCTTTTGTTTCCTGTTTTATTTTGGAACTGACTTGCAACAGAGCTTCACACACGCTTCCTGTTTTACTTTGAAATGTTCCATTTTTGTACTCCAGGTTTAACTTGTGCTTCTCACCTCTTTATTTTTGTTATATTTCTCCCTTGTGTTTAATCAGCTGCTCCACACATTGATTATCACTTATTTATCATCTATTGAGAGATTTTATTGCTCACGGTGAGCAGGTCTGAGTTCTCCTGCAGTTTTACTGTCCCTGTTCTGCCTTTTGCTGTTGGTCTCTTGTATTTTTACCTCTGCTGAGGAGGTAATGTTTTCATCAGGTTCTGTCTGTCTGTTAGCAGGAAAACTCAAAAACTAAAGGATGGATTTTGATTACATTTTTAGGAAAGGTCGGAAATGACCCAAGGAAGAATTGATTAGATTTTGGGGGTGATCCGGATTACCGTCTGGATCCAGGAATTTTTTTAAGGATACAGAAATAGTACGTTCTACAATATGTCCACTTGGCGGAGGTCTGCGCTCTCTGAGTGCTTTTCTAGTTACTCCCGCTGCTCCTCCATTTGTTTGAGTCTCATCTGCAACAGAGCCTTTAATTCACTGGACTTGAATCTGTCTCACTCTCATGCAGCTGGTTCCCCAACTGAGAACAAGCTTTACGCATTTTGAATTACAAGAAAATGCGAGAAACAGGAAAGCGACAGCTTTAACTGCAGCTAAGTGGAGTGAGAGAGTCACAATAGAAGGAAGATTGTTGTCTGATTCGTGTAATTTAGAGATAATAATCTAATCCGCAATATTTGTATTGATCTGAACAAAGGCGCAAAATTGACAGCATGAAGCGAACTGTGAGGCATGAAGAACGTTTTCAACAAAGACGTAATCCTTTTATATTCTAACAATCGCAGAGGTGTTGAGAAGGAAATAATGTGGCAAATCCAAACACCTTTGGATTATTTATTTAAAAAGCAAAACGCATCACAACATTTACTGAATGTAGTCCCACGTAAATAAATGAACACATAAAATATGGTTTAAAAAAAAGGTAAAGGTTTACTCATTGTTGTTGTAGCTGGTTTGGAAGTATAGATCCTTTTTTTTTTCAGATTTAAAGTTTTGTTCTTCTTGACATTTAGAGTAAGTGCATAAATAAGATTTATGATGTCATTAATCAGTTATAAACTTCTGTTAGTTGTATATTCTGTCATAACTTGAAAAGCAGGAAGAGCGGCACCCTTTTTTGTTTCGGAGATCGATATGAAAGTTTAAGGTTTGTCTTTGCAGCTGCGTGAGAAACCCTGAGGTGATTCTAAAGGCGGCTGAAACAAGATGTGATCAAAGAGTAACAGAGATCAATTACACACTGCTGTGAATGAAACCCACGAAATATTGATGAGAGGTGCTCGAGTGTGAGGTTGTCCCGTTGGGTTCTCTATCCGAAGGTCATTAACCACGAATGGCGCTTTGATTGCATTAACTTAACTGACAAGTGCAATGTCACACAATTGATTAGTGGAGTTTTGTCGGGGGCAGATTGTGTTTTCATCACACTCTTAAATGAAGGGCACAGACACACGAGAATGTAATTAATTATATGATAATAAGCTGGTAATGTAAGTAATCATGGGCACGATCTTCAACAGCAGAACACGAGTGAGTGGTGTGAGGTAGTGATGACGGCAGACATCAGATGAACCATGAAACGTGTGTTTTGTGGTAAAACGATCAATAGTGAATCAATAATTCCAATTAGTACAATAATAGTTTGGTGTTTATTGATATTTACTGTCAATATACAACAACTTGAGAAACAATAATAATAAAAACATTTATTATAACTTTACCAAAGAAAAGTTTAGACACATTTCAAATGAAATTTGACACGTTCTGAACGGTTATTGTTTATGTATATTTCTGCATCTGTTTGCAAACTTGCAGCCCAAACATATTTCTCCTGTGATCCATAGAAGTTTGGGATTGGACATTGAATGGAGGCTGCATGCTGACAGTGTTTTCCACGTGCATGTGTGGATTTTCTCCAGAGACGAGGAACATGCATGATAAGGGTAACGGTGTAAATGGTTGTTCATCTCAATGTGGCCCTGTGATGGACAGGTGACCTGTCCAAGGTGTAACTCCGCCTCTCAACCAATGACTGCTGGAAATAAGCACCAGCTCCCAGACGACAGGCTGATAAATCCAGAAACTTTTATTCTCAAGACAACTTAAACAACTAAATTGAGGCCTCGGAGTCTAATCTCACACTCCCACCTTATCTTTTTAGGCATTTAAGATAGGAGGAAAAAAACAATGAGTTGCAACATTTATTTAATTTGTTTATGTATTTTCTGTGTCCATCCGAGCTTGAAGACTTTCTAGAAGCCAAAGTAATTCTATACCAGATGTGTCATATTACAGCATCTATCAAATAGCCTGTTAATGACATATTACAACTCCTGACACTCTGTTCAGGCTTTTGGTTTTAATGTGCTGCTACAAGATTATCAGCTCCTCACATCTGGCCACTCCTTTCTAAACTTTCTGGAGGTGAATTACATAAGACAAGGACAAGGACAGGACAGAGGAGGACTGCAGACACTGCAGGGAACAGATGTTTTGACTCACTGATTGAAATGGAAATCTGGTGTGATAGGGGGAAAAAAAAGAAAATAACCAAAAGCCCAACAAACAACATAAAACTGAACATAAGCACAAACCAGGAACATGATAAACCCAAACAAAGCAGGAGAGACTAACTGAAATCCAGTTTTTGATTTGGTGGAGATGTGACAGGAAATCAGATGAAGTGATTTCCCCTAAAAGGTCTAATGGTGGAGATGTTTGTTGTTCAGTTGCAACACGGATTCAGTTTCTGTATGAGCTGGAAAAACAGGCTCTGCCAGGATTTACACTTAAGGTTTTAATTTTTTATGCTTTCTCCTTTTTGTGAGCTGAAAAAAAAATACTGGAGTCCAGATAGTGATGAATAAACCTTCTTTCTCAATTTGGAAACTGCAACACATCGAACATCTTTATAATCCTCACGTAATCCTCATCATTTTTCAAACAAACTATTTTATTATAGCAAATTAATTAAAATACAGGGAGCTTTAATAGAAAAAAGCAGTTGTGTTTTTCTGCTGTCGTGTTCCTACTGAACAGCAGGGGGCGCTGAGTTTACTGATCTGACATGAATCCAGCTGCAGCTTCAGCCTCAAAAACATATAAACTTTTATTAATTTAAGTCTGACAAACATTACGTTGCATTTGTTTGCTGCAGAAGAACAAACACTGTTGCTGGACTCGGGTTCGAGCGCCTGTTGCATTTCTTAACAGTTTAACAGGGTGGCTTGCACCCCTATTATCTGCACAAAAAGACCAATTTGGTGATATCTGATCTCTGCTATGTTTGAAAACAAAAAAAAATTCCTTTTTAATCTGTCACTTTTAAATAGAAAGCTGAACCGTGAGTTTAAACAGTGTTTAACTGAAGAAACCCAATCAACACATAACAGTTATTAATTATTTATATAATTCAGAGTAATCCCTCAGGCCACCCGACTAAAGAAAATCAAATTTTTCAGAGTTGGAATTTGATGTTTTATTCAGTAACTTTGAGTTTTTAAATTTGCACCATAAAGTTTTATGTCTAAATTTAGCTTTTCGGATGGCTATTATCTCCCTCCTGGTGTCTTCTTATCAGTCCCTGCTGGACGTATTTGTTCATAGAGCTATACTTCCTTAAGGAAACATGTCAGACTTGAAGGCCGGTGGTATATTGTGAAGCGAGAACAGAAATGTCAAAGTGTCTGAGTATGTGCTGCGTTTTGACAAAGGAAGTCAGATTTTAAATGTCAAAGCCAAACTGTTAACATACCACTCAGCCATTTGGCGTCTGGATCATGGATGTGAAGGTCCGGACCGAAGACGTCCTCTATGGTCACTTTGCTCTTGTGAGCGAGACTGTCATCTTCACCTGGCGAGTGAATCGCAGACAGATAAATAAACATCCACAAGTTAGAGACAGACTTCAAATACCATGATTTAGTCTTGTGAGAATCATTTCAGGTAACCATGTTGACCAGTTTCAAATAAAAAAAACTAAAAACGATCACACTGCTTTGAGATTTTCATCATCTAAATGCGATCTAGTCCTCTTGAGATACTGTAGTAGGTTTGAACAAGTATTTTAAGCTAATTAGAATAAAGTACAAATAAGAAAGTAAATCTCTGGTGATGCTCTGACAGTCTGAGAGCATCAGTTTACAGTTTCCCACCTTGTCTAACCTGAAACGAGAGCAGACAACAGAGGGTTTCAAGAGAAAACAAGATAAATGTTTAGAACCTTCGGATTGTTTTCTGTTGCGCCTACATCTAGTTATCAAAAAAGACTGACAGCCTGATCTTATTGTACAAATCAGCACTTAGATTATTCGAGAGTTCAGGTTTGAGCGGCAAGCGTGTCAAAACCATCGTCGAGAGGAAAAATCAGAGAAATTGTCTCGTCTGGCAAAGACAAGGCGGAGTGGGAGAGTTGTTTTCTCATGTGAGGAAAATTGTGATGCTGCAGCAATCCAACAACAGGCTGGCGCTATTATTGCATTATCATCCCCCATTAAAGGAGCATGAACGATGTTACACATTAAAAGGCCCATTATCCAGCGAGATGATGACCCCGCCTCTGTGTAAATAAGGCCCACAATCAGCATCTGTAGATGCAGGATTGTTTTTAAAAACGGCTCGTGGTGAGTGAGAGCCGGAAATTGAAAGTGAAGAAGCAGAACGCTGGTTTGTTCATATGATACAGTAAATGTCCAGTCAGTCATATGTGTGTAACATGTGTGTATTTTCTCTCGTTCATCATAAATAAAAACTGCTTATGGACAACATATAGAAAATATGTTGCTCAGGCTTTTTATTGACTATCTAAAAAAAGACTCTGTCTTAATGAAGAAAAAAAGCAGGTGAACTGTTTACACTGATTGCAGGTCAGAATTTTTTTCAGCTACTTACTGTGTTAAACAACCACGATATAAATTGGCTGATCTAGAATCAGCGTATCTACGAGAAACAAGAGGACCATTTGAAGACGGTAGTAAAGTAAAATTAAAAAACATAATAACCTCTAAAAGTAAGAAGTATCGAGATGTCTGAGCATTAAGGAGTTTGTTGTAACATTCAGTTCTGTTTGGGTGAGTTTCATTAATCAGAAATCAAACGATAAGTTGGAATGATTTAAGTTACTTCAGTGTACTGAAGTGGAATTCATCCCATCACAAGAGATATTTTTTAGTCTTTGATCATTAAGAGGAGAATTATTATCTAATTGATTTGTTGATGAAACTGTTCTTCATTGAACCCTTAAATAATTTTGCATTTACTGTTCAAAACAAACACATCAAATACATGAGATGTACTAGTAAATGGAATGGGGCCCCTGCAGTGACTGTGCTCAGGGGCTCCTGAGGGTCTTAATCCTGTAATCTCTTCACAACGGTTGCATGTCAGTTTTTAATGCCTCGTAAAAGTAACAAATTCCAGGAAAATTTAGAGGACAAACTGGCTCAAATTTACCAGATCTTTTATTTTAAAAACTTTTCCAAAACTAATAATGACTCTGTATTTTCTGGTACTTTGACACTAAAAGACCAGAAATGTTTAAATTTTTAAAATCTGTAGCTTTAAAAATAAATCTATTTGACTTCCCTGTGTCAGGTGATTGATTTTGTAACTCTTGTCGAGGTGAATTGATGCTACAGAGAAAATAAATAATTAACATTAATAAATAATATAATCATGTGGAACATGAAGCTCTACAGAACTTGAGTTCATCTTTTTTTGTTTTTGCTTTGAAATATTAAAAAGGCAAATCTGAATTGTTACATCATCTTTATGACAGAAGGACAGGGGCCAATGTCTTTATTATTATTATTATTATTATTATTATTATTATTATTATTATTATTATTATTATTATTATTATTATTATTATTGATATTCATGCTTTACCCCAAATTGAAACTTCCTGATTAGTTTTTCAAAATACGCATTTTGAGATTATTGTGTATGTTTGTTAGTTATTAACAGTTAATTTCATGGTTGTGTCAATAGCTTAAAATGCTTATTAACTTATTATTTCTCATTTTTTTTGTAAGTCACTGCACACATAATGTGTAAAAACGAGCTTCTGCAGCCTCATAAAATAGTATAATAATAATATACTAACCAATCATGTTTTTTTACTGCGCGGCGCCTTTCAGGAGTTTGTGATAGAATGAAAGTTTGACCTTTAACCACTTACTGCACCATATAATAAAGGAGGTACAACAAGCGCTTAAAAAGATGAAAATTAGGTTTTTATATGACATGCAATCATGTTAGCTGATATGATGAAGCAGAAAACTTACTGTTATTTTATGAAGCGCTTGTATGTGTGATACTTACTGGGGGTCAGCAGGATGACGGAGGTGACGATCAGCGAACAGATGATTAAGATGACCAGCAGGGCGATTGCTATTCCCTTCCAGTTCCTCTGCGGCGGCGCGCTGCCCACCAGGTCCTGAAAACCAGAAATATGACATTGTTGCAAAGCCAACAATAAAAACAAAAATACCCCCTTTCAAGCAACAATACAAATAAAATGATTTCCCACCAACAGGCTGATCTACCCTGCTGCAGAGATGCTGCTCCACGATGAACTTGGTGTTTTTGAATTCATGTCATCACACATAAGATGGAAGTATTTTGTACTTTCGCAGTCGGAGGCAGAGATTGGCCGCAGAACGGCTCGTTCCCCCACAGACTGATGATTACAACTCAAGCGCTTCCGTGCCGTAACCGTACAATCACGGCGCCGCTTCCTGCTGCTTGCATACGAAGGGTACCTGCAGCTTTGCCTGATAGCTGGAGCCGAGCTGTGGCTTCAGAGCAGACACACCGGGCAGAATAATGAGCTGCTCTCCTCACACAGCCCAGCAGATGGTAGATAGCTAATCAGCACTGTTTGAAACACATCGACTGCAAAAAATAAAAAAATAAAAATCCACAGGATATAGAAAACATTTTTAAGAAGGGACATGTGGGAGGCAGCGGTCAGGTGGCCTCAGTAGAACGACCCAAACTCAAAACACACGCATCTTTAACTATTTCAATATGGAAGCAATTTTTGTGCTGTTACTGTGTGATTTCACCAGCAGAGACACACATCACCAGCCACTTCTACACATGCTGTGTCCATTTGGAAACAGTGGAAACAGGTTTCTGAGTAACTGCTGACGAGGGTTCACCTCTTTCTGGCGTTGTTACATTTAACAGCTACATTTTCATTTCTATTTAATCTGGAACATCATTATTTGACACCACAGATCATCGAAAAGAAACCTTCCAACACTTTGAAGTACCTTAAAAAATATTCCCCCAGTTTTAAATTGTTCTATTTAGTTGCTGTGAAGCGGTTTGTAACCATTAGAAACATACAAAGCGCAGCGTCGGAAGCAACACTTGACAAAGGCGACGACAAAAGAAACTGCACAAAGAAAGTTTCCAAAAAAGTCTGAGACAAAAACTAAGAGAAGTTCAGAGAGGGGTCAAAGGTCAAATACAAGGAGAGAAACCAAAGATACCACTAAAGATTAGTGCAATGATTCTATTTCAGTCTCGTCTCTCATAAATACATTTCTTTATAGGTGAAGAAATAACCACAGGAACATCATAAACCATCAGGACTTTCTTACTGCAATAATGCAACCCACTGCACCACCGTGCAGCCCCAGTCACAGACAATAACCCATAATTACAGTACATGTCATTTTGTAATGTTTTTTGCAGAGTTAGTTGATAATCTATAAGTAAAGATCTTCAGACTTGGTAAAAGCTTCTTTGTTTAAATTTTAAAACGAGTTGGAGGCTGCAGTTGTGTTTAAAACCAGTCAAGCTTGTGTCAGCAGAGATAAAGATCAGGCTGTAACTGATAGGCTAGAAGGCGCCAACTCATACAACCTTGATGGGAGCTTATGTGTCAAACCCAGCAAACTGCTGGATCAGCTGTTAGCTTGGACCTGTTTGTTACTAGCACTGGGGTGCTAATTTCCAGCTAAGACAGCCGCTGATCTATATTTAGTTTCAGGTGTTCAGGGTCTCTTCAGTCTCTTCAGACTTTGCAATTTATATTTCTGTTTATCTCATTATTTGAGGCATGTCCTCATGTCCTTATCAAATAATGAGGGAACTGTCTGGCTGGGCTACTTGAGCAAAACAAACAAACAAACAAAAAAACACAACTGGATCTGATGGTTGGATGTGAAATGATTTTTGTTTTTTGGAGTGTTGTGTTCAAGAGTAAACACGGCCTTTAATCTCAGCATTCCTTCCTCAAGGACTCGTCTTTGTATTCAGTCCCATTCGTAGGCCAACCAGCTACTTTTTTAACAAGTTTCACACACAAGTTGCAGATAATTTAATGCTCCAAAATATATATTTTTTAAAATGACTTAAATGGAAAACAGAAGTGAAAAAACACAAGCGTTTCTTCATGTCATCGGTTAACTTGACGCTTTACTTCATTGCAAAATCGGACATATTTATGAACTTTGCCGCATTATTTGTTTACACTTCTGGAGATACACAACCTTGGCTGGGAATGATTGTACTTTTGTGATTTAATGAATGTTTCCCAGATGGTTGAAAGGTTAGGGTGAGAAATCAGAGTGACTGTCGGGAGCCGTGTAATAAGGGGTCACTATTAATTTGCATGCATAAACAACAACTTTGCATATTAATCTCGCTCTCACTCAGCTCACAGCTACTGAAGAGCTCCAGCCACCCATATCGGTCCAGCTGTTCATAACCGTGTAACCAATTAGACCCGATCGCCGTCTGCCTGTAGTGGTGAAAGTGCTTATAGAGCAGCTCAGTGAACCATTCGTGAGTTAATGAGGGGTTTGTGTGAAAAGGAGACAACTCAACAGCATGGGGCAGTGAAGGTGCCATGTTGGCTTTTAAAGCCTCTACAATGCAAGTTCCTTTCAATTAAATGTCTAAAATATTTCTGCACATACATATATATTTTCTGCTTTTGCACCTATACTGTCTCAGTGTCTAACAGCAAAGCAAATCAATACAGAAGGCAGTGAGCACACGCAGAAAAAAAAACAAAAAAAAACAGCAGTCTGTAAGCTGCAAGCTGATTTACTGCAGCGGAGGTAAAAATGTTCTCAATAAGGTGCACGTTGTTTATCCTGGATTCAAATAATTTAAGTCTCCCTCTTCTTTATTAAACCCTGATACCAACAAGCACTTCAGAAATCTCCCTGAGCCAGAAATAAAATGTTCCGAGGCTTTGACAGGCTTGCAGATAATAGCCTTGTTGGACTCTGAACTAAAAAAAGGCAGAGTTGAAGGAAAATGGGAAGTCAAAGCGGTGTCCAGTTCAGAGCAGCATGTCCCTAACAGACAGCGTGTACCGATGTATAAATGTATCCTGTGGATGTGCTTGACACAACTGGAGAATAGTCTCATACTTAGATACAGATAGTTTATATTATATTTCTTCAGGGTAAAGTATTTTAAGTCAGTTGTTTTTGAATCTTAAACAGGTGAGGTAAATATGTCAGCAGTGACTGAACACGACTTCTGATCAAAAGACAATCACATACTGAAAAAGGTTTAATTAAAGGTTCAGTATGTAAGAATTAGACCTTGTCGTCAAATCTAAATCCTGCAGTTCATGTAGAAAAAAAAAACATCCACTCTCACCCACTCCCCTCCCCTCCCTGATGTTACTGTTGGGTTGCCAGTTCTGATGTTGATCCTCACTTAGTTTCTCTTGTATTTGTTCAATTTTTGAGAATGTCTGAAGGGCTATTTGTTCAGCGTTGAGTTTTCCTAAGTGCGTTTGAACGCCCCATCACGTGCAGCTCAGCTGATCAGTTGGAAGGATGTGGTGGTTTCTTACTTTTTGCTGCTGGTCATTGTGGAATTACAGCTGCTTGTGTTGAAGACTCGGCTTTGCAGACTTTATTTTCAACATCGGTGGGACATTAGACTGTTGTGTGAGTATTTCACAGTAACATTCTTACATACTGTACCTTTAAATGTTTAGTTACAAATTAATTCATCAACTTTTAAAGTCTGTAGATTTTAAGAAAATGTGATTAGTGGAATTCCTCAGATTCATTTTCCAATTAGACTAAAGAAAATTAATCCACTGATTGGTTTGACTTCACGTTATTATGAAAACAAGACTTATGTCAAGAAGTTACATTAAACCATCTCTAGATAGATTTTTGAGTATTTTCCCACTCTGTTTTTTATTTAACTGTATTATTTATTGTTTACACATCAGAAGTGAAGTTAACTAAGTGAAGTATGTGTGTAATAAGTAAAGTAGTGACCCAGTTTTCTAACAGTGACCACTCGCTGCCATTTGATCAGCCATCATGCTGAATTCTCCTGCTGAGACTGAACATGAATCCGGTATGTCACCAACAGATTTAAAACACCACCTTTGATGAAAGATGCTTCAAGACGCTCCGCTGGTTCTATCTTCTCTCACAGCTATGATCTTCAAAGTTATCTAGACATCATGTTCCTTTTCCAAACTTTCTGTGTAAACGCGGAAATAAAGGATTTAAGACTGAAAAATCTGAGCCGGCACTCTGCTTTCAACGAGTCTACTGTTATTAAGTGAGTGAGCTCTGATTTCTTTGTCCATGCAGAGTACTTTTTTCCAGTGTGAAATGGTTCATCCACCTACTCAGAGACAGAATGCGGATGGATTTACTCACATAAAAAAACATGGAAATCATTCACATTGTTTCTAGAAAACCCTGCAGAGGCGTAATAAATCCAACTTTATGTTAGTAATTTATATTTCCAGACACACAGATGTTCACAAAAATGAAGCTGAATATATTTCACTAGTAAGGAGCTTTTAATAGGTAAAAAAAGGTCTAAAAGTGAAGAATAATTTTGACCTTTTGCAGGATCTAAGCTTGTGCCGGTTGTCTTCATTAGGCCAACTACTTCTGTTCGTCTGACTGAGGAGCATGCATGCATCTGAAAACAATGAAAGCTGCATCAATACATGAAAACTGCTGCTGTTTTCATCGATACTTTTAAATGAATCGTGTGCAATTAAAGTACTGACAGCTGTAAAGGACAGAAATTCCCACGAGGGAAGGAAACAGCATCATTTCACTCTGTTTGTTGCTATTTTCATTGTTTTTTGAGAAAAAAAAGGGGGCAAAAGAGGGAAGCGCCTTCTAAGGTTAAGCTTCTTTTACCCCCCCCACCTCTCACTTTGTCTAATCCTCTCTCCCTCCTACTTCCTTTTGTCTAACCATCTCTTTGTCTCTCCACTGGCTGCTGAAGTGTGAAATGGATCTTTCCTGATCCGAGCACCTGGTTTCCAAGGGAACCAAGAGAGTTGCCTGAGTCAGATTTTCAGTGAAGATGGAGTCGGCTGGTGAACTCTACAACACGAGCTAATAACTCTGTTAAAAACGTGCATGCATGTGTGGGTCTGTGTGTGGTTTTGTGTGTGTGTGAGGTCTTTGGAAATTAATTCCTCACAAAGACATTCTCAAGTGAGACACAAGAGAAGACCGACGTCTGAAACAAAAGAAAACTGCTGCTGTCTAAAGACACCGAACTCTTGACACATGATATCTCACTCCGCTGTAATGTAGTCACTGTCTGAGAGCAGTCAAACATGCAAGTAAAGCAGTAGCCCGTGGACTCAAGGATAAACTTTTTCCTCTGAACAACATCAATAAATTATGTGCATTCATGAGTGAGATTAAGAATTCATGCCAGCTGGCTTTTGGCTCATGAATAGCCGGGCTTCCGTCTGTTTGTCTATCCCACTGTCCGTTTATTTTTCTTCTTGTTGTTCCATTCTGGAAAATTGGGAACTGAAAAGCTTCACTCAGCTGAAGCCAAACAAAGAAAAATTTGGTTTAGATGGGAAAGATCATCAGATAAAGACACTCAAAAACACACTTATGATTCAAGTTGCCTCTCTAAGCTCAAACTCAACATGTTCGAAAGAGAAAGCAGACGATCGAGAGGGTTTTGATACTCGAATTTATAATTATGAGTTCATAAATAGACCTTAAAGCTCATCCTGGGCAGCAGTATCAGCAGTTACCCAGTTGGGTAAGATAAACTGAAAGTTCTGGACTCATAAAACTTCATAAGAGGTACTTTTCTCTTTGAGTTTATATCAGTTCTGTAATGAAAAAGTTTAATGTTTAATTAATATTTATTGATAAAATCATGTTTAACTAATGATAACAAAAAGCAATTAGGCTTATCTGATACTCAAAAGTAAAAGTCTAATTGTAAATGTGACATTTATTTTGAAGATTTATTGCACCGAGTCATCAAATTGATTCTATCCTAATCAAAACATTTGATTTTTTTAATTACACAATTTGTCAAAGTCAAATGGACAAGAAGTATAAATTAACATGACACATTTTTGACATGCTGCATTTTTTTGTCTTTGAGTTTGTGTAACATCTAATCACTGTTTATTTGTTTATAATTACACAATAAAAGGCACTAAAGAGATATCAATCTAACTGATTCCCTTTCTCCTATATGATCCCTTGAATTTTGTCTAAACTCAAAATGCATGATTTCTAACTATTTTCTCTGCAATTAAGGCATCCGTTTGTTCACTGTGGCATCCCACAGGGATCAGCCCTCGGCCCCTCTGCTTCTCAGCATTTTCAAGACTATTTTTACTCAGATTATAATTATACAAAAATAAAAAGTACAGACTCCAACAGGCTTGTAAGTCTAACACCTTGTGTCTCTAACTGAAAAATTCTGGATGGCCTCGTAATTTCGTAAAATTTCTTAATACTGATGTTATTCTCTTTGGTCTCCAAAATTCTTTCAGTCCTATTAGTTCTTATCAAAACAGTCTAATTTTATGTTTTTTGGCACGTTATCTCCATTTACTGAGTGTCAACACATTCAGCTGTTCTGGCCTCTGTTCTTTCACAATATTAAGCTTTAATTGCGTAATTTAAAATATAATTTGAAGATCAATTTAATCATATTTTGGGTTTGCGTAGTAGCTAAATCACCAAAATTTGTACTGACAACATACAGACCTGGTTAAATAGATGAACTGGAACCAGGTCATTACACTTGGATCAGTTCTGTGGCATCATTCCTACCAAGTTGTTACATCTGGCCAGCTGGATTTGGGTTGTCATAAGACCAAACTATTAGGCCACCTGCGATATAACAAGCATATTTTCTATGGAGTGGTGGTCTTGCCAGGGACACAAATATGGTGAAGTGAGAGCAAGATGCATTGCCAAAGCAGTGAGTTGATCTTTCACAGCATGTCAAAATAATATTAAATGATTTAAAACTCTGGCTTTTATGCCATTATCTGGGTCCATGTGGAAATGAATTATTCAGTAAGTGATGAGATTCTTTCCCTTCCATGGTCCAGACACTTACATTCTTCCAGTCAACTGCAGTATTCTCTAAACTGACAATCCCAAAATTAAATGACAACCAGCCAGTGAGTCGCAGTTAAAAATAACATAAATACTGCAACCTTGTTATAGGAGGTCTCAAAGGAGAAGCAATGTTTCTACTAAACTGTTGTAGGTGTGTGAACGATGGAAAAGTCAGACTCTCCAAAGTTGCCAGGAAACATGAAAACAATACATTATTTCTTACAGTATATATGAATATACTGTATATATAGATGTTTAGTTAAAACATGTACATGCATAACTATACATTAAACACATGGTAGTAAACCCATTTATAAAACACCTGGCCTTGACCCCTCAGTCTGTTCAAACTTTAATAAATCTGCAAACACAAAGTTATTTGTAAAAATAGAAAATAGTTTTAATGTAGTTATTTGATTTTCTCAACAAAGAAATGCATTTTAGAAGTTTTCTAGTCAGATATTGAAGCTGCCTTGTTATGGATTTTTAATTAGATCCTTTTAGCAAATTACTGGAAACTTAATGATTCTTGTACTTTCAGATCAATCTGTAACATTTGATACTGTTGACTGCAGTATTCTTATCTCTCATCTGGAACATTGGATTTGGATTAAAGAAGCAGTGTTAGATTGACTTTGTTCATACACGAGTGGTAGACGTTTGTGTTCATAATTAGAACCTTTTGTCAACTCGGTATCTCTCAGGGTTCGATGCTTGGACCACTTCTTTGTCCTCTGTTCCATTTGGGGTCTAAGCTGAGAATACATGTCATCTCATTCCACTGCCATGGAAATAACTGCAGATTTAACTGTCTCTAATGACAAATGCTCAATCCAGCCTTTACTAAAGTCTCTTGGTGATATAAAGAAATAACTGTTAATCTTCAGAGAAAAAGAAACAGAGGATATTTTTATTTAGCTCTAACACGACCTGACACACCCTGCTTGCACACCTTGGTTCTCTCAAGCTGTACCTCAGACAGTTTTCTTTTTATAAATCTGGCGATAAATAATGATTTTAAACTTAACCCTTTCATGCAAAGTGGTCACTACAGCTGATACCTTTACAAAAGCTCATAAGCCAGCACCACAGACTGCTGGCAGTGTATTTACAGTCTAATAGTTTTACAAAGATAATATCGTAAATATATTATAACCTACACGTTTAAGAGTGAAAACACGTGTTGTCCAAGTGAGTAGATGTAAGAAAACATCTTTGAAAAGTCTATTTTTTATGAGCTTAAAAAACATCTTGACAGAGGACATCATAGTTCATGCATTAAAAGATTAATAAAAACTGATCAGCTGTTTTGAAGAAAAGCATCTTTCAGTAAACACAAATGACAGAAGCAGCTTTTAGAACTCATCCTGACGACTGCCGTTACCTTTATTATGAGGCCAGAACTCCCCTTTGTGCCTCCTGCTTGTTCAAAATGCTGCCGCCCATCTTTCAACTGGAACACTCGACAAGAGCACGTCTCACTAATTCTGCCCTCAAGAATTATTCTAAAATCCTTCTTTTGGGCTCAGTAGCTCAGAAGGTAGAGCAGGTTGTCTGGTAACCAGAGGGTCACTGGTTTGAATCCCAGCTCCATGTATGTGACACACCTCACCCACCTTTGCTTGATATATGGTGGTCAGAGGGTCCTATGGCGCAGGTGCATCTGTCAGTGTGTATCTCAGGACAGCTGTAGCTACAGTATGTGTGTATCACCACCAAACATGTGAATGACAAATTGTAGTGTGAAGCATTTTGCAAATCAGAGTCTGACTCAAAATGCATCATACATACACACCATATACCATTTAAAGAGGCCATTTCATACAAATTTCAGGAATTTGTGGTTATTTCTTAAGTATTAACCTGTAATATGAAACATTTTATATCTAAAAAAACGTCAGGAAACACTGATTAACAGACCTTTCAATCTGTCTGCATGAAAATTCCGGCTCCTTCCGTCAGGCTGCTTCAGCAGCAGCTAGTTCATATTCATTATTTGAATTTGCTGGACTCAGATTGGCTAACAAACTAGCCTATGAGAGCAAGGTATACTGTTTCCTGCCCTGCTGCGCATGGCAACATCAGACGTTGTGTCTTTCTGTTTGCTACGTTATGCTAACAGCTTTTAGCCAGCAGCATCCGGAATTGCCGAAAACTAATGAACAAAGGCGTTGTGATGAAACAGATACAGGCCGTTCAGACTCGGGAGAACTTGGGTTTCATCGCCACCTGCGTAGTTTGAGAGATAAAAACTAAAAGAGAAGTTGTTGACCTGTTTTCACACCCACTATGAAGGTAAGAACACCTGTGGAGCTAAAATATTCAACAGAAACCTCAGAAAAAATGTTTTTAATGGGAAAGCGTCTTTAAAGTCCAGAATTTTGGACTAACTTGCTGTTTTTTAAATGTGCTTTAGAAATAAATTGAACAGGTCAAGTTGAACAACACAGCTTGAAAAGGAAATATTTTCCATTTCAGATTAAGAATTTGTGAAAAAAAAAATCCTCAAATGCCATTGGTTATGTAATCCCAGAAATCTATACTCAATAATAATATTTTCAGTATTTTTTTCTTTCTATAAATTCTAAGTGTTTTCTGAAGTGTCGCTAATTTATTCGGTGGTCCTTTTCTCCAACATTCGGCAGCAGGTGGTGACAGAAAAGTTTGAGAAGCTTGAATTCATCTTGCGAAGTGACAGTGTAGTGAAGTGAAACGCTGGCATCAAATAATAATCCCGGGGGACGGGAGGGACTGTAACACATTCTCATGCAGATCTCAAAGATGACAAATTGTTTTCTTGAATGTTGTCTTTGCTGCCTGAGCGGTTACACAAACATCCAGTCGTGTGCAGAGTTTGGGCAGGATTTCAACCATTCAAACTGCGGCTAAGTATTTGGAAAAGTAACCATAGAAACCTACATGATGTGTTGCAGATACACCAGCTCACTGGTTGACCCCTGCTGAAGCTGATTGTTGGGAAGAAAATTCAAAACAGATGGAAAGAAAATTCCTCTCAGTCTACATGGAATAAATTAATATTCAGACAGTGAAACGAGCCTGAAAAAAAACCTTGAAATGATGGTTAAAGTGTTCTTTTCTTTCTTCTTCTCACAAATAAAGTTGTTTCAGACATTAAATGGCACAATATTTCAATATCTAATGACATATTTAATAGAGACAGATAATTTGGTGCATATTGTATTTTTAACTCTTATTAACAACATTAACCTGATTGAATAAAACACTGTGCAGCAGAAAAATGCAAGACGATCACAACAACTCACAACTTTAAGCTGTAAGATTAGTGAAAGGAACATGTAGGCAGAGCTAACCATGAACCAGCGAAGGAAACGACTGCTGAGAGCAGGAAACAGCTAAATCACAAAGGTCACAGTCTATAATCTCTTTTGCTTTGCTGTAAATTAACAAGATTTCATCCAAGAAATAAGAACTAAATCTCATTATTCGGTTGTTTTAGAGTTTTTTATTATCAGTTCAACCATGATTGAGTTGTTTGTCGACAATAATCATATGCCTGTTTGGATTTTAGAAATAATTAACCCCAAAAATAAAAAAAAAGACTTTAACAGTCATAATTAATTTTGATGAGGTGAATTGTTTCATTTTCTGTTTTACTACCTCAGTTTAATCTCTTTATCTGAAGGAAAAGTGTTTGTTTTCTTGACATAATGAGATGATTATGATGCAAAAGCTTGTGCTACATCCAGTTACACTGTTACAAAAATGCTATATAACAGTAATACCTTGATCGATGATGATATTCTGTGACATTTTCAGCCTGAATTAGTTGCCCACTCGACTGTCCTGATTTCTGAAGCACACCTTTTGTTTAGATGTTATTTCAAAATCATTTCTAGTTATCACAACAACTGTGACTTAATTATCACATGATCTTAAAAAGACAAGCTCTGTTATCTCGTATCTCAAGATAAATAACTCATAGTCTCTAGAAAATGGCAAGAAATTTGATTTTTACACACGTTTTTGCAGTGAAAACACGGCGACTACATATTTAACCCTAAATAAACACCTATAAAAGCCTGGTGGTGAGAGAAATAGTCTCTGAAAGTGTTTTGTTGGCAGTGGAACTGACAGATTGAATAAATTAGAGGCAATAATTTAAAAAAAAAGAAGATCACAGTTTTCTACAGTGTCACAACAAACCAATATGGCTGAATTTAAATGTTCCAACAAGAGGATGAGTCCAAAAATCTGTGAAAGTTGAGCGTGGTCTATATAAAGCAGGCTATTATATAACTCTTCCAATATGTCTTCCTAAAGTAAATATGTGGCTTCAAAGATATCTCCTCCAGGAAAGCAAAAAATATATCTGCAATGCTGCAATTCTGCCAAATGGACAAAAGTTCAACCAAAATTCTACAAGAAACCTGCTAATAATAATTTAAAAAGTGCAAACAAATACGTGTTTTTCAGCGCAAAACATTTTTTCAGCTCATCTAATTTTGCACCATTTTTTTTTGTTTTTTTCTTACAAAAGGATGTAACCACATCGCCCCCAAAGAGGAACTAAACCAGCACAATCCCATGTTTCTTTTGTCCCCCATGACATTCAAGTCCAGCACAAGTAAAGTGAATCTTCAGGCCACTGCTAACATTTGTTGTTTCTTTTACTTTTGAGTTTCAGTCGTACATTTGAAAAAAAAAAGTGAAAAAGGAAAGAAAAGGAGGAGGGGATTTCTCAGAGGACGGGAATTACTGGATGCTTCTGAACAAAACCGCCACAGTATCTTTTTTTTAATCATCAGAGGAAGCAAAGCACAAAACAATATGACTGAAGCTGAATCACTGAAGAAAACCTCAGTTGAAAGAGTCTCTACTTTTTCTCTTGCAGCATATTCCTCAGAATGTCACTGGAAATTAAACCCACTTCGAAGTAGAGGAAAGAAAAATCCTCTAATATGCTTTCAAGATAATCATATGCAAACCGTGCATGATGAAATTTTGAGGAAGGACAAAAAATAAAAAAGACAGAAAATTGAAGGTTTAAGCTTTACAGATCTGATCCAACAGGTCTGGCTTTGTTGTTGTTCTGTATCACTACCTTTATTCCCTTCAGTCTAAACTGGCACTCGTGTAAAGAACTGATGCTGCTTTGAATGAGACAATGAATTGACTTTGAAGAGCATCTCGTCCAAAAATAGCAAAGGTGTGATAATGCTCAACAAGTTGAATATCAGAGCAGCAGCTCTTTGTGTTATAATCTGTGAGCCTCTAAAGCTCCACGATCTGCAACAACAGTGGAGCTCAACTAATAAAAGCAGCAGCGTTCTGAATGGCAAACAACTCGAATCGCATATTTTTCAGATTTAAACTGGATGGGGAAAGAGTAAGTCACTGCTCAAAATCTGCATTCCACCCACTGTCAGCAGTCATGTTGTCACAGAAAGCTCACATACGTCTTCTTCACTCCTGATATCTATATTTTCCTGTAAGACCAGAAGCACAGGAAGGAATCTGAAACTGATATTAGCAATGTGCTAGTCTGTTCTCAAAGCTAAAGTGACACTAGTGATGCTTTCCAATCACCTTCTCTAATTCAGGACATAAAGTTTTCGGAACAAATCCTGCACAACGAGGTCAGTCAGATATGAAAACGACCTGAAACTGATTAAAAAAAAATGCCTTGTTCCTTTTCAGCAGAGGTGAAATGATTGCTACCCTTGCAGAATAATAACTGTGCAGCACTGATGTACAGATGAGCCTGGTGCATCTCACTTTCTGCAAGACGTTCGATTTTCTTTCAACCTTCAAAAGAGCTCATGCTCCCTTATTTAGATCCAACCACAGTTTTAAAAAAAAAATCCACCGCCGAGTCTGTAGATCCGCTTTCATAAATGTTCAAGTAGAACTAATGTGAACGCTTTGATATATTCGAAGTCTGCACTAAAGGAAACTTCAGAAAAAGCTACAAAAGCTCTAAATGCAGCAACGAGCTGATGGTGAGGTTTCCTAAATCTTATCTATTCAGATAAAAACCTCTCACCTCTCTGTTTTTATATGTTTGACCTTTGTAAATACACTTCAGAGTAAAATACTCGACAATCAACAAGTATTATGTAACAAGATTCATTATCAAGAGGTCCATGAGAGTAAACATTCGTTAAATGATGACACCAGTATTTAAAACATAGTTATGTAAACCCAAAACTGAACTGGGTATTTACATCATTGTATCACTTCAGTGTTTTTTTCTTTTCCAAAGCAAACATGATGAACGCTACAGATCAATAAACACTGTTCTGTTTCTATTTCAGTCTTGTGACACATTTAAATTTGTACATGAGGCTTATGTCCCTGAACGCCCACCAACCCTCCAAAAACACTTCTGCTGTATCTCTGCTATCAGACGTCATTGTTCAACAGTTAGGTTGTATTTGATGAGAAGGTAGTTCCGCAGGTTGTTATGGAAGCTACACCTGCAAAGTAACGTTTCAATCATTAAATATTAATGCAGAAGTTTCAAATCGCTCAATTCAAATTGCACCCTTAGATTTGAAAATGTCTGAGATTAAATATCAAACCTTTGGATGAGCTTTGACTTTGCGCCTGCGTTTCAGTGCGCTGGTTAATGTGAGATGATGAGCGCTAAACGCGCTTAAAAGCGTAATTACAGGCGCAAATTAGCGAACAGGTCGTCTGACGT
Organism: Pachypanchax playfairii; assembly: GCA_006937955.1. NCBI lineage: Eukaryota > Metazoa > Chordata > Actinopteri > Cyprinodontiformes > Aplocheilidae > Pachypanchax > Pachypanchax playfairii. The sequence goes on from SSNP01000021.1 coordinate 3,211,516, forward strand.
CCTACCTGGTCGTGCTGCTGCTGAGGCACTTTCCCCGGCCCGTTCACGTCTTTAGTGGAAGTCATGACGGTAAATGAAGGTGAAGAACAGGAGGAATTTCTGGAGAAGACGTCCGCTGCCGGCAGGTGCAGAATAATGAAGTGAGGGAGGGCGAGGAGAGAGACAGGAAGCGGGGAGAGAGCCACACAAAGTGTTCAAGGAGATCCAGCGATTTGCTAAAATAATGAAGAGACCGTGGGTGCAGGCGGCACAGAGTTCAGCAGCAGATGTGCTGAAAGCTGCGGAGCGCATGAGATGTGGGAGGTTCAGCTCACTTTTTCAGAGTGTCATCACTGACAGCTGAATGGGCTAAAATAAATCATTAAAAAAAAACTCACATTTTTGTGTGTTGACATTTTTTGCCTTGGATTCGAACCATTTAATGAGATGTCCCCATTCGCGGAAATTGTCAATTCGAGCGCACCTTTCACCCACTGGGTGGTTTAGAAATGCGTTAAGCAGCAAAAACTAATTTCGGATCATAAATACCGAGTTTTAGTCACTAGTATCTGGGGAAACAGTTTTCATTTTCACAAAACCTTAAACATGAAACAGAAACAGAACAAAAAAAAACGGAAATAAAACTGCTGTAAAACGTTTCCCTAAAAAAAAATCAGATTTTTGTCTTTCCACTTGGGTTTATATTTAGTTCTACCAGACTTGACTTCCCACGGCTCTGAGCTCACAGAAACTGATAATATGGAGACCTGTCAGCTTGTATCAGATCATCCTGGACACTCATTACTGGCAAGTCCATTACACAGGAAATGGAAACAGGAATCAATGCAAGGAAAACAAAATACATCCAGTTGGTGTGGCTCGATTCATTTGGGACTTCAGGCGTTATCTCACTAACGTTACACCACCTTCGTGACTGACAATGTTCTCCACACTGCAGTTTAGGAAGTTGGAGGAGAAAAAAAGATTTACATAATGTGTCCATATAGAAATGATTTTCAGAGCAGCATACAGCCAGGGCTGCTATACTATCTGCCAATAAGAAGCAGAGTTACCCATATCCTCCCACACCAAGCAGAAATAGTTCCAGTTCTAAAACATTGTTTGTACGGTGAGGACGTGTCACATCTGTGCTCACACAACCCTCATTCTTGTTAGCACAGCTATTTGGCTTACGCACACACACACACACAAAGCATTCGAGAAAATATTTCCTTTAGAAGTCGTGCACAACCTCTGCAGCGCTCCGAGCCTTTTGAACCACTCATCTGTTTGAGGGGAATAAAAAGAAGCGAACAATCCCAGATAAAGAAAGAAAGATAGTCCACGATGTCAGTCACTAACAGGTAAGAAACGTTTGGTATCAGTATGAGGGAAACTTTCCCTCAGAGCGTATTCAAAACATATGCCTTCAGGGGGGAATGATTAGCTTTTACAGAGGGGAAGATGATGTTTCTATACTTTCAAAATTCTTCAAACAAGTGGAGCAGATGGAGTCTGCTCTGAATTTATTATACAGTATTTAAATAAAAATAAAAGTGTATTTTTTTACTGTAAAGTCACAGTTTGCATTTTATCTGAAGTGGTAACGTCATGTTTTCATACGGTTCTGGAGTTGTGAGTTTATTCTTGACTCGATCCTCTGCACCTCATTGCAGTGGAGTCCAATCCTGGTCCTTGAGGTCCACTATCCTGCGTGTTTTAGATGAGTTCTGCAGAAGCCTGTTAATAACCAATTTATTCAAACCCCAGTGATTTGATAAAGCAGAGAAATATCTAAAACATGCTGGATTGTGGACCTCTGGACATCTTTTCTCTACGCCGTCCTCTCTTTTTGTACTTAGATCCGTTTATGTCCTCTGCTTTTTTGTCTCTAATGATGAGACACCATGTGAGAGATCTGCTCTAATTCTTCCTCCTCATCAGCATCATCTTCTGGGTTCTGGTTCCAGAAAGACCAGCTCAACAGTTTGCCTCAAGAGGGCTTTTTTCTTTCTCTCTGTTCGTAGAATAAAATGAATTACATCAAAGGTCCGTCAAAGAAGAAACAGTTTCCATTGTTGTTGATGAAACTCTTGTTTTCATGGCACAACAGTTAACAGCAAACAACATGCGACACACTGTGCCACTTGTGGCCTCGAGGAGCTCCAGCAAACAGTTTCCTTGCCTAGTCTCACTTCAGCACCACTGCTGTGGACAGCTCCTCTGATTTAAGCTGAAAGTCTGTTCGTGTGACGAGTTTCTTCCTCCCTCTATCGGGTGTTTTCATTCACCCTAACAGGCTTTCCACAGCCATTTAGAGAGAGATTAAATCTCACCTCATCCCACAGTCAGAGCAGCACTCTCCAGAAAATTAGCTGTGGATGGTTTCAATAAGGTGAAAGCTCCTCCGAAAAACACAGTTTACAAGTAGAAACGAAGTATTGGACAAAAAGCAGGAGTTGGGAGTGATTATGAGCGCAGCTTGGCTCTAATGAACTAAAGCTTGTGAGGGGGAAAGAGATTGTCACAACTCATTAGATGTAGGTGCCTGGCAGCAATTATTTTCCTGAAAAATAACTGTTGATGTAAATCAAACGCAGCGCTGCTTAGATTTAAAAAAAAAAAAACATTTATATGACACGATCATTTATAGTCAGCTTGAGTTTTTACATGTTAGGTGAGGAAAGATCTCCAGGCAGAACTCGTTAAAAGAAATCCTGTCTGCCAAAGTTAAAAATGCTCCATAACCTTTAAATGCATTCTTGTTGCAGTTACTGGTGATGTGTTTGTTTCCAGGGGAAGAGTATTCAGCTTTTTATGTGTCTGCCAATAAAACTGAAACTCTTTCACTGCCTGCTAGCTCCCCCCAGTGATCAGTGCTTATCTGACATCTTTATGGTAGTTTAAATGAATCTCAAACAGGAATGTTTGTCATGAGAGAGTTTCTTTTTCTTCATTTTTCTACCTTTATTACAGATATATATATAAAAAAAAAAAATTTATGTATTATAATAAAAACCCGAGATGTGATAATTATAAAGAGGATTCTAGATGTGGACTAAAGTCTCTAAATCCTTGATCCCGTTTAAACCAGCGATTATAGTCATCAGTGTAAAAAATGAGGTTTTAAAAAAGATACGGCCATGATGAACAAAAGCTGGCAACGTTAACTGGAAAACTGATTATTATCAGCTGCTCTCCCTCCACAGAGAGAACAGCAGAGAAAAAAAAAAAAAAAGTGAGGCAGCCATTTGAGACCAGACAGAAAAACGTCACCCACTTGTAGATGTTTACATAAACATCCCCTCTCAGCATCCTGACAGCACAACGCTGCTGTGGTGATGAAGAGCAGACACGAAGCTCATCATCAAACCCTGAATAATCCAAAGCAACACAACACAGTTTTTAAATGAACGTTAACTCTAAACAGGTTATTTGATATAGATTGTTTCAGAGAGTTTGTGGAAGCTTTGATGTCGGTGCAAAGTGTTAAAAATGTTTGTCTAATCAGCTTTTTTTTCTGTATTTTTATTCATATTCCTTTTTTTCTCAGAACATTTGGGGATTTGAAACACCTAAAAGAATTTATGAAACTATCAAGAGCTCTTTTCATGTTTTAGGACTCGTTATCAATCACAGAAATATGTAGAAACATCTGGAAACAGCAGCCAGCTGATATTATCAAACTGCTTTCTGGTTATAAATAAGAAAAAAACGTCATTCTGTTATTAGGTAAAGGTTTGACAAAAATATTTGTAGAAAAACTGTCTTTTTCCTGGAACAAAAGGAGGAAGGAAAATATGTCAAAATGCTTTTCTATAATAATAAAACTCCTGAAAATGTCACCTACACAAGAATATCTTCTTCTTTACTTATTGTCAGACTGACTCAGCGTCTCATAGAGAATGTTGCTTTTTATCATGATAATGATTTTTTGTATAAAACCATCTTAATAAAAATGCAGTAAGAAAATAAGTTGATTTTTGTCAAGAATTCTGTTCTAGACGTTTACTTTTGTTTGTAGAAAACTGTAACATCAGCTGTTAGTTTCTCAACTTGTTCTTAATTTTACTGCTGGCAGCAGATTTATAAGGTCTTCATCATTTTATGCAACTATTTGAGTTGTTGGTAAAGAAAGCTCTCAGTCTAAATGATAGGCAAGAACGTAATCTGACTCTTTTTCAAATATGATAAAAGATTTGTCTTAAAAATGCAAATTTGAGAAGTATAACATTTGATTTTGACATCAGATTTGAGTTGGAAGGTCTGGAAGATCATCTCAGGTCACATAAAAGTATTTACAACAACACAGAGACAGAAGCTCGGGATTCAGGCTCCACTGTGGCTCCTGCACTGACGCTGCACAACAGCAATTTAACCACAGCAGAACAGTAATGCAGAGCCTTATGTGCACAATCGATACTAGAACTCTACCAGATCCAGATGACCATATGGTTGCAGCGTGATCTGATTTGCCAACAGCAAGTCTAATTTCATGTAAGACTGGATTGAAGACAAGACTAGAAACATTATAAAACAATGATGGATACATCATCCAGATATTTTGTTACTTTAGTGGAGTGTTTGTTGGAGAGACTAGATTGACTAGCTCCAGAGGATTTAAAGAAAAACACAGCAGAATGAAGGATTTTTTTTAACTCTTTGCAACTGCCAACGGAAACTCCATCAATCAACTTTAGCTAAAAACAAGCTGTTCCAGCTCGGCCATGCTGCCTGCTGTCAGCACAACAAGCTCAGCCGTCAGTCACGTCCCTCACGCCCCTCACGCCCCTCACGCCCTCCGGCCCTCCGTGACTCCTCCAGCTGTCCAACCAGCAGAACACCTGCCCAACTCGCTGTAAGCGTAGCTGTCAGCGTCTGTCTGAGGTCCGCGCCTCATCGCAGATCGTTGCTGTATTCTCAGATCATCGATTCCACTAAGTGAAAACACGCCCCCACTTTACCCCAGATGTGGGGAAGTGATGGAAGGCAGGGAAGTTTTCAGACTGAAGCAGTTTCTCACTGTCTGGACGCTACAGACGGGTAATTAACAAGTGCTCAGGTCTTTAATCAGACTCATTATTGGTCTTTTACCAGGAGAGGATTTTTCAGGGGAAACAATTAATCTACCATCGTCTTTGTCTTGTATTGTTTCACACACAATATCAGTGGCATCAATTTTCCTGATGAATTGGAATTTGAATTATTCTATTGAATACACAAGGTTTTTCTTAGACTGTCTTTGTTGCAAACATATTTGATTATTGTTGTTGATTGTTAAAGTCCCGATTATGTATTTGTGTTTAATATAAAATGTAGCTATACGTTCAGGTATCTGTTGATGCTTTTCACAACCCAGTAACTGGATTATTGTTCATCTTTAAAGCTGCAGGAAGCTCTTTAAGTGAGATCAAAAACTCATCCATCCATCCATCCATCCATCCATCCATCCATCCATCCATCCATCCATCCATCCATCCATCCATCCATCCATCCATCCATCCATCCATCCATCAATTTAGAGTCACCAATTAACACCTTTGATGTTTTTTGTCTGTGGGTGAAACCCACACATACAGTACACGAGGAGAACATGCAAACTCCATGCAGAAAGGATCCAGCCCAGATTCAAACCCAGGACCTTCTCACTGCGCCACCGTGCAGCCTATCCAAAACTCATAATGAATAAAATGCTAATGTTTGATGAGAACAACAACAGAATGTTTTCTTTTCCTGCAACTATGTACAAATCTTGTTGTTTTTGAGTCTTTTGGCCTTTATTTATGTAATATTTTAGAACAGCAGCACACCGTTTCGTTCAGATAAAAAAACCCTCCACACTACTTTAACAGTGTGTTTGGTTTTAGAACAAATCATTAATGTCCATCTTTTCTGTGTTCTGGCTGCATTTGACCTCAAAGTAAATTCTTCCATTATAAATGAACTTTCTGATTAATTTTACAGCATGTTTAAAATCCCATTTTGAAGAAAACTTTTAAAAACACACACTGAAAGCCCCATAAAAAAGCTCCTCATTAAATGCTTTAAAACTCAAACAGATCACATCTGACAGTATAAAACCAGATTCTTCTAAGAAAAAAAAAAAAAAAAACTGCACCGCTGCAGAAATCTGATGGAAGGAAAACTTTTTTAAAGTAGGTTGCCTAAATAAGCCAACACAGTGGAGTTTATTTAACTTTCCCATTCAGTCTCTGTGGTCCATTTAGAGGACATGAAGACCTCTATTTTATCTGTTTCTTTTAGCTGAACTTTTAATCCCAAAGCTGCTTAGTCCTAGTTATAAATTCAGGGCTCTGTGGCCTCCAGAGGAAAGACAAAGACACGCCCTCGTATTTCCCGGATTATAAAACCTGCGGTAAAAGGCTTTGTCATCGAAGGCAGCATCTTAAAACTTTCAGCGTTTAAGGGAGAAAAGCTGCACGAGGTGATGTGTCATCGTGAATCCTCTGCCAAAGAAATCTCTGACCAGACGTCCCAGAAAGAATCTATCATTTCATCATGACAGCCTCAGGATACCGTCTCTGCGTTTACCTTAAATTAAACTGCACAGTAATACCTTTTCCCTGAATGTGGTTTGATTTGATCTTTACCTTTGAGTTATTTTCTCCAGGAAGAACAAGGTTTCATAAAAACCTGAAACATCACATGCTAGATGGAAACACTTGAAAGTGACAAGTTTGGCACGTGTCAAATAAGACAAACAAAACAGCTGCTTCAGGAACCCCATCGCTAATCGATCAGCTGATCAATGAAAGCAAGAAAAGCTGATATGTTCAGTCCTGCAGCAGTAAATTTATACACACATTAAATTTAAGTCAATAAAAAAGAAGCAGGTCTAAAAGCTCCGGTGCAAGATTGCAGTAATTACAGCACCTGGAGGGAAACGTGACCTTAACGAACATGAACCAACAGACTAAGAAGAGGCTTAGGGTGGACTTAATATAACAGGAAATCAGGAGAATTATATCATCAAAGAAATAGTAAGTGTTCATTAAGAAAAGCAGGTGCCATTTCTTAAAAATACACCAGCAGATAAATTAGTACAGATTTACTGAGAATCCTTCGCTGATCCCGTCCTTGTAAAAACAGATTTATGAGCCTCTTTAACTGTTTGTGTTCTCGTCAATGACTTACAAGAGGGTCGTAAGATTAAAAAGAAGAAGAAAAAAAACTTTCAAATGATCTTGTTTAAGAGAACTTGTTGGATATAAAGCATGTCAGTGAAAGTAATGAAGAAAGACTCAACAGCCTCATTGTGTGCAGTTTCCTATCGTCAAATAAATAAAGGTCAAAGTTCAATAATAAGTGACTCAAAAGGAAATGAATCAAAGAAAAGGATAATTAATATGTGATTGCTGCTCCATTCTTTTAAATAACTGAGAAGCGGGGATACATTTGGAAGTGATTAAAAGCAAATTAGCAGCACAGTTGTAAATATTACTTCATCGTTTTGTAGTGAATCTCTTAAGGTTTTCACCATCGGGCTGCTTTGCATCTCCAAGGACCCTCGACTAACAAAATCTAGTTTATGATGAATTATTCTCTGTCTCATTTCATTAGTACTTCGCACTCGTTTCAGAATCGTGTGAGTTTTATTTATCTGTGTTTACAATATGAATCAAATGTTTCACCAGCAAATCATCAGAAGAAAGAACTTTAGGCAGAAGCATTTGTTTTATTGTGTAATGTGGAGGAAGAAATTTGATTAATTTAAACTAACACCTCATAAGTAAACATTAAAGAGATGTAATAGAAATTACATTTGTATATGTTGATAAATAGTTATAATATTTCCTGTTATTGCCTTTTTTTCATCAAGTTAAAAAAGAATCTGCTGAGTTAGATCAACATCAGCTGCTGAGCTGCAGCTTGAGTTTATCAAAACCAGACATGTATCAGTTATCACTTCTTGCTCACCGGGGAGGTGAAGCGTTTTTCCCTGCTGAGCTCCAAAGTGTTTCTCAACACCTGATACCTGAACTACTGTGTCTTTAATTAAAGAGTATCAGTAAAACAGGCACAGATGCACACAGACCCTATAGATAGGTCCTTTACCTACATTTTTATAGGAATTCTTAAAAGAAATGTATATTATTTGAACAGAAAAAAATGTTATAGAATTAGAATGAATTGGTTAAAATGAACAGCTCTGCATCACCTGAACAACAAACATTTGCCCTAATATTTCTTTTGCCAAACTTCATTAAAATCAAGATGAAGAAGCTACTTTAGATCTTCAAATCTGTGTTTTTATAATTTACTGCTTGATTTTAGTTTTTAATCAAGCAAACACTGAATGCAGACGTAGATGGGCCCGCCAGCAACAGATGATGCTCATTGGTGCGTTCTAGAAATAATGGCCACCCAAACCACCATTAATAAAAGCAGCGATGATCCATATTCAACTGGGGAAACGATCTTGTATGTTAAACATTTTTCTGCTCCAACGCATCTGGATGGAATCAATATGGGATCAACAGGCTTTTGCAGAACTCAATGGTGTATTACACATCCAAACTACTTGACAATGTCCGAAATACGGATTGTACCCGCCGACCAATGCTCCCTGACTAAATATGCACCAACACAGGAGGCTTTCACCCAATTATGCATCATTATGTTCATTTGTGCTTCTTAAGCAAGACATTCTATTTACAGCATTCAGAAAACTGCTGTAAATCATGATAGTGATCATTGCAAACTTTGACCCTAACTATTAGTTTTACCTTGATGGGGGTCTGATTCTGCAGAAGGAACTGAGAATATTAAACATGGAAGGTACATCATGTCAAGCTTCTTCTATCAGTGTGTTTTAATGCACTTTAAAAATCTTGTTTCGAATAAAATGTCAACATCTGAAACTCCCTTCAGTTTCCAAAACTTCCACACAAAAGTTAATAATGCATGACGAGAGTCAGGAGGCACTTTGTACATTACAGTGCAGCTTTTGTCCTATAAATTAATGTCTTTAAGGGGAGTGCAGGAAACAAAAGCTGGATCCTGGGAATCTAGTTTTACTTTTCAGTTGTTCTGGGAAAAATATTTTTGATTATTCTTATAGTTCACATGGAAACGTCTTAAAAAGTAATAAAAGTATTGAATAGATTCATATAAACTGCAGTAATTAATATACTTTTATAACAAAAAGTTAATTACATCTTCCAAGACAAGCTGGTGCTTGGTATGAATACATGACAACTCGTTAATTTTGTGTAAAAGTCCACCAACGTCAACAATCACAATATCGCCTGTCAACCAAAGTACTCATTATATCCTCCGACTCTTTAAATAAAAGCTAAATAAATAAATAAACAACCCACCAAGCGTCCTACAATGTTTGTAATTTTCTCTAAACACGTCGTTCAGATGCTCAATACCAGATTGACAAAAGATATAATTAAAACAGTTTGCAGAATGTTAGAAATGTGGGGAAAAAAATCTGACCATGAATAGATTTAACACTCACCTTCCAGAGTTTCTCCACCCGTGACAACTTGTGTGTTTTCATTGTGCCGCGGCGGCGTGATGCCGAGCGACGTGATGCAGAGAGATACAGTGAAAAATGACCAAGTCATAAAAGAGACACACCTCAGCTCGTACTGAGAAAAACCCCGCCGTCAGCATCCACACTCCATGCATTAAAGAATGGAATGCATGTGTGCGCGTGTTTATCAGCACAGCTGATTTAGAACCGCAACGCTGCCTTGCTTGCTCAAGTAAAGACCGTGAACCCGACACCTCTGCAGCTGCAGCAGGAGGTCAAATCGGCGAGAGAATATCTCTCAGAAAAGGGTGCTGCTGATGGCTTGTACGCATTCCTGCAACACAACCCCACAGGAGAGCAAAAAGATGCTGCCAGAGCGCTCAGGCCCTTCACAACAATCAGCACAGAACCACTTACCTGGGCCATTAGCTGCATCTTGCCTTCAGCACAGATCAGCATTACACACCACACACACTAATTTATGGCGTATTTTCCACAAGCATAAGCTCATAAAGTTTCATTTCTACTTTTTTGCCAGGAATATTTTGCTTTTACAAACAAAACCCAATTTTTTCACTGATAAGAGAGAGGCTGAATTTACCAGTCTGTGTCATGGAGGAGCTGATACCTGTAAGGTGTCACAAAAGCGTACACACGATCTGTCCCACAGAGGCTTTCACAGAATAATAAATACAGTGTGTAATGTGACAGCTTCCTGCTAAGCTTCTTTTACTCATGAATGATTCAAAAACAAAGCAAGCAGAAAATTCCTTCAAACTACCAAAAATCACAGGATTATGTTTATTCCTCAAAAAAAAGGGAAGGATTACAAGAGCCAGATCAAATCCATTAAAAAAAAATCACAGATGAGCAATGACTATTGATACAGACTGAAAGAAGGACAGACGGAGAGGAAAAGTGACATGACACCCCCCCGTCACCCCCCCAGGGCAAACTGATTACTTGTCTATGTTTGTTTAAAGGGATGATGTTGGTGCTGCAGAATGTCTTCACAAACAATCCAGCGATGAATTCCCATGATGCACCAGCGAATCGGGTGAGGGGAGTAACATCAATCATCACAGTTCACGGGGACCATTTGATGAGCTGCCAGCTCCAGAATGGTGAGTCACTCCACCTCTGCTTCACCAAACAATCATTATCTCCCCCATCTCGGTTCTGCTCTGTTTGAGCTCCGCACTAAACACCGTCTCTGAAGTCAGAGCTCGACACCCATCTCAAGGTACAGCAACCCCCCGCATCACCCCCCCACTCTCCTCCACAGATCTGTGACTCCATCCTCAAGGGAAAAGGAGGGAAATATCACCTCAGATGATGATTTTTATGAAGTGAAAGCTTTTCGAAATAAACTGCGCCTATCAGAAAAAAAAAGAAACTTCTCATTCCTGAGATTGACCCCACATGCGCCTATTCATCCGAAATCAGCCTGCAGGTGTACACGTAGATCCACATGAAATGTTCAAGAAAATAGATAAAACAGCTGGAAGCTAAAACTGACTAAAAACCTTCTTAATCACAACAAAGTCTAAACCAACCTTCATGGCTCTTGGGGACAGTTTTCTCTTTCCTGTTGCTCCTCTGAAGACCAGAATGCACACAAACGTCCGACAAAGACGCAACATGAAAACCTCTCATGTGTTATTCATCAGAATACTAAACCAGAGCCTGGAGGCAGGAGACGAGACCTGTCTCTGTGTTGTGGCATCATTTAAAACCACCAGACGTATTTTTTTAACATTTCAGACATTTCCGCATGTTAAAATGGAACCCACTGATATCAAACATCAGAGCAGACTTTTATCTGGAGCAAAAAAAGAGATGTCATTCATATTATATAGGCTTTATCTTCCAGCCTTTACAGCATGTTAAATAGACTTTTGAGTTATAAAAACGTATGGGCTAAAATCCAAAATTCAAACAAATCTAGTGATTACGCATAACCATTAAACCATCAGTGATATTAAATATTTCTTAGATCAGTTTCTCGAAGCATCAAACCTTGAAAAACCTCCAGAAAGGACATTAAGATGAACCATCAACCAGGAAGTTTTCAAAACATGAAGGTTTGAACCGATATTTTGCCTTTAAAACTTCTAAAATGAATTTTTTTTTTTAAATTTGTAGGCGATTATGATAAAAGGAGAGAGTGGTGATGGTTTTTTTTTTACATATTCATGGTATTTTAAAGCATCAAATAACAAAAAAACGTTTATATGGAGATTATGGGGGTTTTTTTTAGTGACATGTTGCTTTGCAGCAAAAGGATCCTGGGTTTGAAACCAGGCCAGAACCTGTCTGCATGGTATTTGCATGTTCTCCCACAGACTAACACATGATGGGCTAATTAGTAAATCTAAATTGGACCTAGGTGTGAGTGATTGTCTTTATGTGGCCCTGTGATGGACTGATGACCTGTCCAGGTGTAGCCCCGCCTCTCACCCAATGACAGCTGGAGATAGACACCAGCTCCCCATGACCCTGAACATGAATAAGCAGGTAGAGATGATGACTGACTGTCTATACATGTGGTGCCATGTTAATCCTTTCAGTTTCACATTCCACATCTGTATCTAGACATGAGGTTTAGCTCTAAAAATCACACAGATCCATTCAAGAATAATAAATTCTGCATTAAATAATCTATGAAAACTGACACGTTGCTTCTGCTGTTGCCTCGTTCCAAGATTTACTCTTCTTATATTCGACCCTCTTGACTTTGCCTCAGTCTTTAAAGGGGGTGCGCATGTATCTATTTTTCGGTTAAATCTTATGCTTGTTCTGTGTATGTGTCTCTCGGGGGGGATCGAGCCGCTGCCGTATCATGACGTGGTCGATACAAGAATCTGCCTGTGTGACACAACAGATTACTTCTGTGTGGTTGCAGCCCCCCCCCACCCCCACCCCAACCCTCACCCCCAAAAAGAAAATAATACGTGAGAGGATTTGGGTAAAATAGCAGCCCTGCTCTGCTGCGTTGATTCAAGTTGAGAAATTTTCTTCACTTGCTTCAAACATCTGTCTGTATTATTGAAATTTTGTCCCTCTTTTTTCCATTATGGGAAAAAAAAATCTTTTTTTTACTTAGATGATCTAAGTAAACTAATTTGCGACGCCTTTTACAGCTTCTGCAACCGTGATGATAGTTTTGACCTTTAACCTTTGAAGTGTCAGAATTAAGTAACGTGTTGATGACTCTGACAGAAAAAGGTCTGTGTGCGTGTCTACAGGTTAAATCAACACTTGAGTGTAGCTGATGTTGCTAGGTGACTGTATAATCTTTTGGATCCCCGTGAGACGTGACACTGTCACCTTCGTCTTGGATCAGGATGAGATGCTGTCGACCATATCGACTGCTTGACTTTAGTTACAGTCAGAAGACATGCAAAGCAGCAGCACAGCTTTTTTAACTGCTGGTGTTTTCATTCATTTTTTCATCACTTCTTGACTAGTCTTTTGTACTGAGTGAAGTCTTTTCTGCATCATTTATGAGCTCCTATTGTTAAACTGTGAAACTGAAAAAGTTGGATTTCTTCCTTTCACTTCTGGCTTGATTTGTTTCTTCAAGTTTTAAATGGCTTTTCCTCATTGTATTCACCTGATCCACACTCCATTGTTTGAATTCATTTCTTTACACATTTACAGCACATCTAGACTCAACTAGATTTGAATTTTTGTTTGTTTCTTTTTGGATTTATCTTGATTTGACTTATTTCCTGTGTTATTTTGTAGTTTTTGTTCTGCTTTGAGCTCCCAGCTTGTCATTATTACAAACTGGTCCTGATTACTTTAATCTTTTGGCTGTGTTTGTCAGTTCATTTCGGTTTATTCATTTAGCTCCCATTTAGTTTGTCTGAGGGCAACATACAAAGCAAAGCAAAGCATATCAAATTATACGCAATCTAGTTCAGCCCAAAACAAGTTCAGATTCAAATCCAATTACACACAGTCAATTCAGTCCAACCGTTTAGAAAGATTAATGCCACTTAGTGAAAAAGTTCCTATCTGAGGATCAAATCTGCACTTTAAAGAGGCCATTTCATACAAATTTCAACACTTTGTGGTTATTTCTTAAGTATTAACCAGTAATATGAAACATTTTACATCTAAAAAACATCAGGAAACACTGATTAACAGACCTGTCAATCTGTGTGCATTAAAATTCGGGTGGTTCCGGCTCCTTACATCAGGCTGCTTCATCAGCAGCTCGTTCATATACATTATTCAAATTTGCTGGACTCTGATTGGCTAACAAACCAGCCTATGAGACCAAGGTATGCTGTTTCCTGCCCCGCTGCGCATGGCAACATCAGACGTCGTGTCTTCTTGTTTGCTACGCCTTATGCTACAGCTTTTAGCCAGCAGCATGCTAGGCGTGGTTTCAACTGCAGGAGCTGATGAATACTAACGAACAAAGAAGTTGTGATGAAACAGATACAGGCCGTTCAGACTTGGTAGAACTCGGGTTTTATCTCCACATGCGTAGTTTGAAAGATTAAAACTGAAGGAGAAGTTGTTGATCTGTTTTCACACCCACTATGAAGGTAAGAACTCCTGTGGAGCTAAAATATTCAACAGAAACCTCAGAAAAACAGTTTTTAATGGAAGGGCCTCTTTAATGAAATCTCCCATCCTGAGGAAGAACAGGACAGCAGGATGGATCCTCCTTATGAATGGCCTCAGGTTTTGAAGGATCTGTTGTCACATTTTCTATATATCTATCTCTTCATTATAGTGCCTGTTTTTTTATTTGTTGTTGCTTTTCTTTGCCCTTTTTCTGCAATTAGAATATTTATGTTTGATCCTGAACATATCTCTAGTCTACCTGTGTTTGTCTTTCTAATCAGATTTTGTCTTTATTTTTAATTTAATTAGAGCACAACATCTTAAAAAAACTTAATGCCTTTCAGTAGTTTTTATTCTTTTTTAAAGTTAATTTACAGAATTTTACATCAAATGCTAAATTTAGATTTATTATCTTACTGTGTGACTCGTATGTATCTTTAATGTTTTGGTTTTTGTACTATTAATGACAGGATGACTATCTTTACTGCTCCTGTAGTTTATTGTGGTCAACACTTCAATATTAAGTCATTTTGTTGACTGGAACATAACAGTCTCTAGTGGTAAATTAGACAAAGCACATGAAAACTTCAAAAAATGGTTTCCTGTAATAAAAAAACCATTTAAATCCCAATATACTAAATATATTTACTGCACCAAAGAGAATGTACTGGACTTAACTAAGAGCTCCTCTCTAGGGTATAGTTTGTATAATTAATAACACTTAATCTAAAAAAATATATAAAGAAACTGAGACATTCCCAGAGCCCATTAATGAAAAACAGGCACGAACACAGTGAGACAAATAGAAGCAAGCCGTGTTAAAAGACGGTTATATTTAGCTGAAAACTTGTGATGTACTTGAAAGCTGCAGAAATCTTTAAGATCAACAACAAAAGAAAAGATGGTGACTGAACTGGTTTCTTTAAGCTGAAAACAAAGGCAGAAGCTTCTTTTCCTTTTAACTTGCTCATCTAATTTTGAGCACACACGTTGCTCAGATGAAACCAACTGAAGAGGATTTATCATGTGATGTAAAAAAAAAATAAGAAACTGATGTAAAAAGTCCCACATGGAAGCTTGATGACAGCTGATAATGTTCCTGTAGCTTCATGTGATCTTCTGAGCAGAAAATCTGCCACATGAGACTGAATCTGAACATCATCAGCTGGTAATAAGGCGTCTCTGTAGTTAAACACTGACTGATACCCACTGTCAGCCTGTTAAAATAACACAGTAAATCATAAAGGAGAGAGACAGTCAAACAGCGAGGAGGCTGAGCTGCTGTTGACTGGTCTGTGGATGCGGTGTTGGGGGGGGCGGCGTGGCGAGAGATGATCGATGGCGTGTCAGCAGGGAGCGCTGAGGTGCCGGGCAGGGAACGAACGACCTGTTGAGAAGCTCTCTGGAGCAAAAATAAAATAAAATAATAATAAATAAATAAATAGCCAGAGGAATCGATAGCGAAAACATCTGTCAGCAGGACTGGAGGCAAATAAACAGAAGTGAAGGTCAGTGTCTATACGAGGCGCCAAAAACAAACCAATCCTCACAGTCTTACCATGACGTTTTATTGTGCTTTGTGAAAGCTGTGTCATCTCCAGATGGCAATCAGAGCCACCAAACAGCTTACTGCCTCACCCTCCCCACCTTTGCAGCCATGGCAACGCCGAACAGGAAGTCCTGCTGAGGATGCTTTGTTGTCCTGAGGGAGGGGGAGCTGCACTGGGTGGCAGCGTTTCTGCCTTCTGTGCCCTTTACTGGCTTTAAACGCTGCTGCACAGCCAGACATGAAAACTGTTTCTGCAACATCTCCTTTTTACATTTCATGGTTTGGTTTGGATTATTTGGTCCACTGCTGCTTTTATAAAACACCTTGTTGCCTGTAACTTTATTATAATAAATGAACTGAAAACATGAAACAGGTTTTAAAAATAAGGAGTTCATCTCTGAAGAACTATCCATAATTACATTTACAAACATTAACAAATTTTTATCCAATTTTTCCTCAATTTCACTAAAATATGAAACTCAATTTTTTTCAGCAACTGCTTATGATTTCAATTTCTATGATAATAACAATCTGTTACTGTAGGTCCTTTAAACCTGCCTATTCTAAACTTTATATTCCTCTTTTATCCATTCATCGGTCGAACATCTTAAATTTATAAGTCCTATATTCGTTTTAAATTTCTTGACAGCTTGTCTTTAGTTGTGTTGCTATGATTCAGCATTCTTTGTTCGATCAATGGTGGCAAGTCTCCTTTGTTTTAAGCAAAACAAGCACGATGCACAAGTACAATATTACACAGCTGGAATTTCCTCCGGTTCTTTATCAGTACTAATAATTCTTCTGACTCTGGATTTGTTGAGTTCGAACACTTTGAAGATAATCATATAATCTTTCTAAACAATAATAATTTTGAAGTGCTTAAATCATTGAGCACCACCACAAATTCTAAATTGTCAAAAATGTATTTTTGGTTAAATTTTCTTATTTACATTACAGTTTTTTTTTGCCCTTATTTTCGTTTTATTGTGTGAAACAACCTTTTCTCAGTCCTGAGTCCATCCTTCACAAATACTCGACACGTACAAGTGTCTCTCTGAACTGTTTAAAGAGATCTGTTGTCTCGGGACACGTGATCACTGTAGATTAGTCCAGAAGCAGACCACAGTGAACAGTCATCACCTGAAGGAAACCGTTAACCCCGCTGCAGAGATAATGAGGGCAGCCTAATACTCTCCCTGCCCTCGTTCTTTTATCTGACTGCTCTTGTTGAGCTTTGTCTGGCTGATTTATTTCGGCTACAAACCTCAAAGGCACCACAGTCCTGAGTCAAGATTTGGGAAACGGGCCAAACTTTCTCTTCCTTTAGATCTGGAGGATCTCAAAGCAGAAGGTGGATGAAGATAGGAGAATATGTGTGTGTGTGTGTGTGTGTGTGTGTGTGTGTGTGTGGGGGTTTGTATTTCTGACCTCCTGAGGACCAGTTTCCTGACTTTTACTATCTTTCTGGGGCCCGAGGGTTCTTGTGGGGACCGAAGCCTGGTCCCCATGAGGGGGACTCCCCTTTTTAGGGTTAGGGGTTAGGTTTATAGGTATGGTGTGAATAGAGTTTTAGTTAGTCTTAGGGTTAGTTATAGATCAGTAATGGTTAAGGTTAGGAAAAGGGTTTGGGTTAGGTATAAATCTAGTTACTAAAATCAATGGAAGTCAATGGACGGTCCCCATAAGGATACCAAAACACACTTGTGTGTGTGTGTGTGTGTGTGTGTGTGTGTGTGTGTGTGTGTGTGTGTGTGTGTGTGTGTGTGTGTGTGTGTGTGTGGGTTTGTATTTCTGACCTCCTGAGGACCAGTTTCCTGACTTTTACTATCTTTCTGGGGCCCGAGGGTTCTTGTGGGGACCGAAGCCTGGTCCCCATGAGGGGGACTCCCCTTTTTAGGGTTAGGGGTTAGGTTTATAGGTATGGTGTGAATAGAGTTTTAGTTAGTCTTAGGGTTAGTTATAGATCAGTAATGGTTAAGGTTAGGAAAAGGGTTTGGGTTAGGTATAAATCTAGTTACTAAAATCAATGGAAGTCAATGGACGGTCCCCATAAGGATACCAAAACACACTTGTGTGTGTGTGTGTGTGTGTGTGTGTGTGTGTGTGTGTGTGTGTGTGTGTGTGTGTGTGTGTGTGTGTGTGTGTGTGTGTGTGTGTGTGTGTGTGTGTGTGTGTGTGAGCCCTGAGCGGTTTTATCTGATATGAATTAAATGTCACATTCAAGTCAAACTGTCAGGTAGATTTACATTTTCTTTGAACTTGTCTCTTCCTGCAGTCCACTGTCCTTTTTTCTAATTTTGTGAACACAGTTTATTCAAAGTAATAAAAAGACAACAAAAGTAAAGGAACACATTCGTAAATAGGAGGCTATAGCATTCTCAAAGTGCACTATGAGTACCAAAAAACTTACAGATCATTGTGTTTATCTGTGAGTCTTTGTAACTCCACATTTCCAAAATGCTTTTTTACCTTCATCAAAGAAAAATTCCCCGTAACTTTGTTACAATAAATCATTTACATTTTCCAGCACCTGTGATCTTATACAGTGGGGCAAAAAAGTATTTAGTCAGCCACCAATTGTGTAAGTTCTCCCACTTAAAAAGATCAGAGAGGCCTGTAATTTTCATCATAGGTATACCTCAACTATGAGAGACAAAATGAGGAAAAAAAATCCAGAAAATCACATTGTCTGATTTTTAAAGAATTTATTTGCAAATTATGGTGGAAAATAAGTATTTGGTCACCTACAAACAAGTAAGATTTCTGGCTTTCACAGACCTGTAACTTCTTTAAGAGGCTCCTCGGTCCTCCACTCGTTACCTGTATTAATGGCACCTGTGTGAACTCGTTATCAGTATAAAAGACACCTGTCCACAACCTCAAACAGTCACGCTCCAAACTCCACTATGGCCAAGACCAAAGAGCTGTCAAAGGACACCAGAAACAAAATTGTAGACCTTCACCAGGCTGGGAAGACTGAATCTGCAATAGGTAAGCAGCTTGGTGTGAAGAAATCAACTGTGGGAGCAATTATTAGAAAATAGAAGACATACAAGACCACTGATAATCTCCCTCGATCTGGGGCTCCACGCAAGATCTCACCCTGTGGGGTCAAAATTATCACAAGAACGGTGAGCAAAAATCCCAGAACCACACGGAGGGACCTAGTGAATGACCTGCAGAGAGCTGGGACCAAAGTAACAAAGGCTACCATCAGTAACACACTACGCCGCCAGGGACTCAAATCCTGCAGTGCCAGACGTGTCCCCCTGCTGAAGCCAGGACACGTCCAGGCCCGTCTGCGGTTTGCTAGAGAGCATTTGGATGATCCAGAAGAGGATTGGGAGAACATCATATGGTCAGATGAAACCAAAATAGAACTTTTTGGTAGAAACTCAACTTGTCGTGTTTGGAGGGGAAAGAAGGCTGAGTTGAATCCAAAGAACACCATACCTACTGTAAAGCATGGGGGTGGAAACATCATGCTTTGGGGCTGTTTTTCTGCAAGGGGACCAGGACGACTGATCCGTGTAAAGGAAAGAATGAATGGGGCCATGTATCGTAAGATTTTGAGTGAAAACCTCCTTCCATCAGCAAGGGCATTGAAAATGAGAAGTGGCTGGGTCTTTCAGCATGACAATGATCCCAAACACACCGCCCGGGCAACGAAGGAGTGGCTTCGTAAGAAGCATTTCAAGGTCCTGGAGTGGCCTAGCCAGTCTCCAGATCTCAACCCCATAGAAAATCTCTGGAGGGAGTTGAAAGTCCGTGTTGCCCAGCGTCAGCCCCAAAACATCACTGCTCTAGAGGAGATCTGCATGGAGGAATGGGCCAAAATACCAGCAACAGTGTGTGAAAACCTTGTGAAGACTTACAGAAAACGTTTGACCTCTGTCATTGCCAACAAAGGCTATATAACAAAGTATTGAGATTAACTTTTGCTATTGACCAAATACTTATTTTCCACCATAATTTGCAAATAAATTCTTTAAAAATCAGACAATGTGATTTTCTGGATTTTTTTTCCCCATTTTGTCTCTCATAGTTGAGGTATACCTATGATGAAAATTACAGGCCTCTCTGATCTTTTTAAGTGGGAGAACTTACACAATTGGTGGCTGACTAAATACTTTTTTGCCCCACTGTATATGTGATTTTAAGTCACACAAACACTCATGCTTCACCTGGTATCAAATTTTAGTGCTTCAAATATTTGCATGTCAAATTGGAGGCGTAACTAAAACTCACAAAACCAGCCAGTAGTAAGAATTCAGCGTTTAAAGCAACAGCAACAACAAAACATCTGTTGTTTGATTTAAAAAACACAAATATATGATGCCAGATAGAATAACAAAAGATTTGTCCTCTTCTCTCTGGTGGAGGATCTAACGTAAAAAGGAAGTGAGTGCCAATTATATTGTTTTATAATAAAACTTGCTGTTATCCAATAAATTGGTAAATATCAAAAAAATCTGATAATTACTTAATGAATGAGAATTTAAAGATTAATAACTTACTGTATGATTTAGTTTAAACATTGATTTTTTTTTTGTTACATTAGAAACAAGTATATCAGTTGTTTCAATAAAATTTAAGAGAAAGCTGCTGGTTAGAAGAATTATATATGTAATTCTTTCATTATCCTGTATATGTTGTCTGTGATCCCTGCGGGGTTGTGCATCTGCTTCTATTGCCAAACATAAAAAAGAGGAATATTTACATTTTCCTGCTTTTATGTGTCCATAAAAGAAAAAATTGGTACGAGTGGGATCACGTAGGAGCCCCAAGGCTTTGATCTAAAAGTAAAATATTGCCATATGCAACTTTTTTATTCAACAGTTAATTGGGTTTCTATGTGCAGTAAAGTGTAGTGAGGAGGAGAAAGAACTGCTGCTGATATCTCCCTGCTGGGCAACTCAAACTCTGATGCTCTCACACAAAGCAAAACAACATTTATTCACGGCACACACACAGTTCTCCTACAAACAAACAAAAAGGCAGTGCTTGAATTCTGTGAGCGCAGGAGGAAACAAATAAGGTAGCAATTTACAAAAATCAAAATCTTCATGTTGTTTTTGTACTAAAAGGTTTTTACAAACCTGGCAAGTAAAAATCCAGATTTATTTCTAGAAAAATAAGTGGGAACAACAGTAGAAACTTTTCTTGAGAAGGAAGTGACTGGTATGACTCCAGAGAAAAAGGCAATTTCATGCTCCGGCACGACTCAAAGGAACCTCCTGACTGAAGGAGACCTCAAGGTTAACAGCATAAACCTCCCAAATATCTGGAAAGTCCAGTGGTGCAAATATTAGATTCATGAAATAGTTTGTAAAATCCAGATCTGTTTACTCAAGAAAATAATAATAATGAGCAAAAAGAAGAGATCTTAATAAAAATAGATGGCATGTTCTCTGATTTCTGTTTGGTTTTAGTGACAGCCAAGATGGTGTCATCACTTAGTCTGTTACATCATCACTTGATGTAACTGAGATCAATAAAACATCAAAAATGTAAAATTTTACATGCTGAAAACTTTTATCAGCAAACAAATAAATCCTGTTGTAAACCTTCGCAATAATAATATCATCCACCTCTAATTGAATTGTTACAAACATACAACCTGAAACTACTTTAAATGACATCTAAACAAACGCTCCACAGTCACGTGGATGCTTGAAAAAGTCAACCACCATTCTTTGACATTATTTCTATCTTTTAAAACACAACAGCAACAAATCTCAGACCTTTTCAACTCTTTTTCTGCCAAGATTTGAATTGATCAACAAAGACATTGACACACCACCAGAATCAGCCTGACAGGCATGAAAACCCTGTTACAACGTTAAAAAGCATGTCAACATAAAAGCAGAGCTTAATTATCATTAGAGAATCCATAGTTGACCAATAACTGTGTAAAAAAATCAGAAAGAAATGCGATTTGTGTGTGTCAGATGAATTATTTAAACACATTGTGGGGGTTTATTATAGGGGTTAAAGTGTTTGAGAAATCAAACAAGTGTCTTACATCTTCATCCTCGCGCTGACACTTTTTCCGGTACTGGACGTGAGTTCTGCTGTCAGCCAGCTGCTGACAGGTCTTGGTTCCGTTCTCCTCGTCTGCGACCTGTCCACCGAGAAGGTGGCTGGCCTCAGGTGGGTGCGGAAACGAATTGGTTGTGTTGATCTTCCCAGTGAATCTTTGATAAAGCGAAGCCATAATATGGGATCCGGTTGGGGTAAAACAACAACTTACAACATGGCAGAGCAACAAATAAGTCCTGAATCCGTTTTTTTTTTAAGACAATTTATAGGTTTTCCGCGCGCTTATAAAACAAAAATGATGGAGAAAGAGTCAGATTTCACCTCCGGGATGAAGGAAAGGGAGACAAATGATGATGCTCGGTTAGTAAATCAGCATCTCTGGATATTAACCTTTTAGTGGAGAAGTCATAAAGTGATCAGGCGATAAAAACCGAGTCCTTTTCTGCGACGTCCTTTCAGCTTTGCCCAGGCGTACGGGAGACTGGTGTCTTGGTGTCAATAGTTGCCCTCTTTTGTATTCAGATCACGTTTTCTCCCCTCTTCAGTTTCCTGATGCCTTCTTACAGAGAGACAACAGGCGGAAGTGCCGAGTTTTCATCAGATATGTTCGATCCTCAGCAGACTCGTGGAGACTGTCCACAAAAAAAAAAAAAAAGAGCCAGAGATAATGATTCCAGCCTGGACGCGTGTCCGTCCTCGCGCAGGAAAAGTGTGAAGGACGCACAGAGGTATTCTCCGCAGACGCGCTGTGCATGAGAAGTGCCTGACCGACAGATCCGCTTCACTCACTCCTCTCACGGATGCACCGTTTCTCCTGAATGCACCTCCATTTAAATACTCAGATTAACCAATCTCACTTGTTTATGAATTTACGAAACGGGGACGTGAAATTTTCCTTCCAACACGATTAGAATTCGGTCCCAGGACGGAGCTCGAGTGCCTCTCTGTGGCGCTGCAGATTAAAGCAGTCTGTCCGCACACCTTTAACGGGCTTAATCTCAGGTGTAAAGAGAAAAAATCACTTATTTTCCCCTTGATTTCATTTTCATAACGAATGACTTCTATATAAATTGCATCAGTCTCTGGAGACAAAAGTTGATACCAAACATTCTTGATTTACTTGAAAAAACAGCTACTAGTTCTCATATTATGCATATTTGGTTTCTGTAAACTTGGAGCATCTAAAATATTTTAAACCCTACTGCAAGATGTTAACAATAAAACCATTCTCCTCTTTATCTCTACACCTTCCCTTCCGTCTGTCTCATATTTTCAGTCAGCTCACATCCACATGTTATTAAGCTCTGAACATTGCATGTGATTTCATGCTTGAAATGCTCTCAGGGGCCACATCTCTGCAGCTTTCTGCCAAATATTGGCTTATACACAGTGCTGAAAGAGTGAAAGGCTCCTGGGTCAAAGTGTGTTAAAATCTCTGTCATGAATGTCACACACACGCGTGCCGACACACACACACACACACGCAGCCTCTGTTTCACTGTGACAGCTATACCACTCCACTTGGGTTGAGCTGTATTTATGGGAAATAGGTCATCTTCACAGGGGTACGACTTCAAAGCAGCAAAGCACGGCTCAGAACCGCTCCGCACACACAACCGCCGCTGTGCATCTCACATTAAGTGTAATCAAGTTTATATTGCAATCATTTGCAAAGGGGTTATCAAGGTACACTCACCGCAGCAGTGGGAATAAAAAGGTTTTTTTTTTGGCTTGAAGTTTGAACAAAGAGGGAATTTCAATTAATTTTTCTTTTTACTAATGATGAGTCATCTCAAGCTCTAAAAGAAATGCTGGAGGCTCATTGATTTGTGGCTTGAATAATGAATGTAACCTCGATAAGAGTAAATGTATCTGGAATACAGAATATTTGTTTCAAAGATGTGGAAATTCATTAAAAAGCATGAATAGATTACACCACAGTCTTTGCCTTATTAAATCTCGTCCCATTCTTTCCATCCTCTTCAGTTTTCATCCATTTTCTCTTGATTTAACATGAAAGTTTCTAAAATGATTGTTTGATGTTGCTGTGTGTTTGAAATTGGAGTTATAAGATGAACTTTTGTTGAAGACACTACATCGCAGGGCTGCCAAGAGTCTCCCTCACTACATTCTCACTTCCTGTCATCATTTGTTCCTCTAGTTCATAAATGCCTTTCTTGGGCTTGTGCGCCCCCTGAGAAATAGGTCCGTGCCACTTGACATCCACCCGGGCCTCCCTGATAGATGTCCTCCAATCTCGCTCACCTTGTTGGGGAGCTATTGTGAACTGCCTGACTGCTTTAACGCTCCCCTCAGGACCTTGCCAGGGAGCTCGGGCTCAGCTCAACTTCCCTATCGCCGTGTCACAGATGGAGCTACACCTCCTTCTAAAGCTACACCTTTTCTCTTTGCTCTCGCAAACACCCCGTCACAGTCAGCTCCTGCATTTTGGGTGGTAAAAAACAAAAAGAAAGAAAAGAATGGAAGGATTTTTAATAAAAGGTTATAATGATGACAGCAGGTGTAATAGCTAACAGTGCTTCTGGAAAGTTAAAACCACATTGTATCACATAGCAGATGCATTTTTTATCTTGGTGATAGGGTGCTGCACTGAGTACTTTATGATGCGGGGAGTGATGGCTTTATCAGGCTTTGCTATATGCAATAAACTCCCCTGAGTGACTTTAATTTCACTTCCAATGAGGGATTAATACACCAGAGCTAACAGAAAATTTACTGAATGTCCCAACATTGCTTTATTATAGAAGAACCAGAAAGAAGCCACTCGTTTTGAGACTGTTTCTGAAATCTAATATCTGTTTTGGGTGTTACGAGGAGCTCCTCCGAGAGATGGAGGGAACCTGCAGGTGAAATTTCACAGCAGCTTGACAGATTTTCAACAGAGACTGAACCATTTTAGCTTTAGATGTAGTTCGCTGTATAAAATGTGTCGGCGCTTCCTATAGCACCAAATACCAGCAATAAAAAAATGAACAACACATTTCATTTGCTGAAATAACTCTACGGGCTGACCTGTTTTTGTCAACAAGCTGAACGACACAACAAAAATGACACACAAATTAATTGGATGGAAGAGAAAACAGATCAATCAGTCCACGTCTGGAGGGA
Source organism: Pachypanchax playfairii (assembly GCA_006937955.1). Classification (NCBI taxonomy): domain Eukaryota; kingdom Metazoa; phylum Chordata; class Actinopteri; order Cyprinodontiformes; family Aplocheilidae; genus Pachypanchax; species Pachypanchax playfairii. The sequence continues at coordinate 3,236,304 of SSNP01000021.1, forward strand.
GTCCAGTAATATCTAATTTCCTCTGAACATCACTCAAATGAATAAGGAAATTACTGCCCCTTTCTCCACTTGCCTCAAACATAATGGATTTAGTTTCAGCCTGCCATAATCACATTTTTGCACCATTTTCCACTCGGCATTAGCCAGACTCTAATGATTTCCCTTAATGCTGAGATGAACCAAGCGTGGCAACAAGTTTCTTTATCTGCAGCCTGTGTGTCGGATTACAGTCTCTTCTACTTGGCCTGAGCACATAGAGCATTTTGTCTCAAGGCTGTCCTCATTTTCACACTGATTGGATATAAAACCACTCAAAGTATGTAGCATCTCAGTCCTGTCCAGTGATTGGATCATAATGCAAGTTGTGACAGTCGGAATTTAAAACAAATTTCACTTTTCATCAGAATATAATGTCAGTTTTTTTATTATTTGATGCAGAGTGTTTCATTCGGTTCTGTTTTATATGTCATTAACGCACATTTCTATCATTTTTATGGGACAATTTTCTTAGAAAATCATAATGTAGGTCCTTATTATGATCAGTGTGTTAAAAATAGTTTTATAGTCATAAAAAATGTGTGCTTTCAGAAACTTAAAAAACACACAGGCGTCCACTAATGTTTGAGGTTAACTATGATTAAATATCCTTTTATATGAACTGATCCGATTAATTGATGGATATGTAGTTCAGAGGGATTTCATATAAAGTTAATAAATCATGGCGAGGAGTTAAACACTAATTTTTACTTTGGTTCTACTCCAATATTTCTACCGGTCAGTCCTGCCTTTACAAGTGCAGGAAAGAAATAAAATGCATTTGTTGGGTTTTGACATTTTTTTAACTGAGTTCCAATAACAGGAAGTTAGTTTCAGGCTTTCAGCTGCAGCATTTGCAGGGAAGTCATTTCTCCTAAGACTTTTTGTGAGAGGTCAGTGTGACTACGCATCACGAACAGTGCAATGTGACAATAAAGGGCACAGGAATTGTGATAAAATGAGTATAATATTATGTAACATTAACTTACCCTGACTGACATAATGTTGAAGAGCAAAAAGTCAATATTAGGTTGGATGTGACTCAAACTTGGTTGTCTGCTCTGACAAACAATCTCCAGCCGTTTCCTAGGAGCTTGTTTTGGGGGAAAATATGAACATGTTTTTTGGCACCTTGAAAAATGTGCCATTTTTCACAAGTTATGACTGAAACTTTTGGAGTGAGTTTGTATATGTTGGCAGGTTGGTGCAGTGGTGTTGTCACCTGAGTTTAGAGTGGTTGGTTAAACAAGAGTCTAAGCCTCGTCCAGATAACCTCCAGCGATCTTGGTGCATAATGAGCAAGAGACATAGAAATGATGGCATGTCGTCTTGAACAGCACCCAGAATAAATGTCCTCAGCAGATGCTGGGGGAACGCCATTCTGATGAGAAATGGGCTGGAACAAGACATCAATGAACAAGAGCACCAAAATGTGTCTTCATGCTCAGGTTTTGCCTTCAAGATCTCAAAGTGTTACAAGAGGGTGAAGATATTTCAGAGCTCTCAAAACGGTTAATAATTATGAGACTTTTTTTTTTTGGGTGACGCTTCTTTGTTTTGTCAAATCCAAGAACTTAATTTCATTAAGACTGAATTAACTGGACGAGAAGGGTAGTTGTTATGTTTGAGCTAATTTGAAAAATACAGGAACATGGGAGTTAAGAAAATCTTCTGTTATGAATCAGCTTCAGTTTCTTATTTTATAAAAGTTCTTTGACAAAACAACTGAAGCTTGTCTCCTCTCACTTACTCCCTAGTTGTCAGCAGTGATGAATGATTGATGGACAGGCGGCACACAATGCAGACAAACATCAATTTCATTATGTTTTGCTGAAGGCCGAGGTCAATGATAGAACACGGCTGTTATCAGTGACTCGCACCCCAACGCATGCAGCGTCTCTACACGAGTACCAGGTTTATGATGACCTTCTGCACATAAGCAGACAAACACCCACAAATCACAACATGGTCACACAAGCAACATATAGTGTGTTTTTATTCCTATAAAATCCACTATAAAATCAAATAAATGTAAATATACACAGCTTGAAATAAATGTGTGTTTTTTTTTACTGAACTCTGTAATTTTTTTTCCATGACTGAAAGTAGCTGAGTATGTTGCCCGTTGGAATCTTATCTTCCACACAGGATAAGTGCAATATTTTACAAATGAAGGGGGGGGAGCCATGCACTGAGCCCAAATTGAAATGGCAGCAGATAAGTCACTGAGGAAATGGAGTTTTTCTGCTGGCTGGTGTTGTAGAATAGAGTGTAGCAGCGTTTGAGGGAAGTCACAGACGACAGCTGTGGATTGTGGCAGCAGCAGACGATGATGAAGAAGAAGAGGAGGGGTTGTGGGGGAGATGAGGGAAAGAGGGAGATAGAGAGCAGGGAAACCAAACAGGAGCATGTCAATGAACATTTTCAGTCACATGTGAGGGTTTGTTTCTAGACTGACGGTGTGTGGAGCCAATCAAGGCCTGAAGAGAGATTATCATGAATAAAATAAATCAGGTTTTGGCATGAGTAGTGTTATTTTTTTGACTGGGAACACCTTTTTAGTCATTTCCATCAAAAGACGCATGCTTTTCAATTTGAATTGCTGCTCAACTAACAGCTTCTCTGATGGAAATAGATTCTGAGCCATGCAAGGATTTATTTATCTAATAACAATAGTAAGAAACGTCCCCAAAAAATGTATTTTTATTGCTTGAAAGCACAATAGTTCCACTAAACTTCTTCTCTTCATCAATTACAGCTGGTTCGAGTGTAAATATTAGATCAATAACTCAGGATTTAAGTAAAATCCACATTTAGTTGACCTGAAAGTCATCCATTTACATATAGCAAAAAGTAAACAATGTGTTAAATTGTCGCAGCTATTTTTATCTGATGATTTCCAATGCTTGCAAACAACTTTTCGCCCCAAGATGGCCAGTCATTAAATGGCATCGTCACAAAGAATAACAATGAGGCACTAAGCATTCTCCACAGCATATGTAAGCGACCCTTCATTGTAGTCAGCACTTTAAAGGAAATCAAACGGGAAGCGTTTGCCCATCATGGATCTTCGGGGGGGGGGACGTCAGGACCCGACGCTCTTCTCCTGTCTGTCCAGTTGTTATCAAAAACAGCCAGCAGCCTTCTCTGTCAGGAGCAGTAGACTCACGCATAAATACAGACATTCCCCCACAGCGTGCGGTGCATGCTAAAAGAGGCCCCTTACCCTTCTGGAAGGAGTGCTGGTGTCTATCTTCAGCTGGGTGGCTATGAGAACGGACATGGTGAAAGTGCCACTTGCTTTTCCTGTCTTCTCGTACCTTAGTGATGTGAAGTTGGAGGTCTGCTGGAGGTGTTTGAGACACCACCCCTCCTCTGTCTCTTCCCTGACTCTCCCGCCCTCCCCTATAGCTTAGGGGGGAAAGGATGACCTGTGGGTCCAGGAGCCCAACCACAACATTCCCCTCCCTCCTCGCCAGGAGAATCAATCACACGGACGCTGGCATCGCCTGCACAGGATGGGAGGAGGGTGGCAGTTTGGGATGAGAGAGTGGGGGGGGGGGAAGGGGGTGCTTCTCCTCAGCTCAGGCTGCTCCAAACACTACTTATCTCTCCGGTCCTTACTTCCCCTTCCTCCGCTCGCTACCTCCTTCTCGCACACGAGCTTAAACTCTCTCTGTGAGACTTTTCAGCAAAAGTGGAGAGTTGAATAGTGTAAGTAAATCTCTCTCTCCTACACACTCGTATAGAAGTGTTCCTCAACACATTAGTACCAATACTGCCTACTAGGCATTTCTCTATTTGAATGTGTGTGTGTTTTAGTTTTTCCAATCTCAGTGTATGCACATTGAGAAACAGATCAATTCAGTCGCCTTTGCAGCTGGGTTGTGATTAAGCACAAGTAATATTTATGTTGCCTGTCTTCCACATCATAAAATACACCCCCGCCCTCCCTGCCGTCTCCCAATCACACACATACCCTCACCCGTTCACACCAATCAAGCCATGCTAACAGGACAGAAGCCTGGCACGGGCAACACATCGGCTTTATTTATGTGGCTTTTTTTATTTTATTAAAATCCCACGGCTGAGACTGAGTAACCAGCTTATTCAACCAAAACTACAGCAAAACATGGAACCACAGGAGGGAAAGAGGAACTAAGTTTTTTTTTTCAATGAAAACTCTCCTAATCTCATCTGGTCAACTGAATGTGACAAAAGCCGCAGGCAGGAAACTGAATCGTCACGCCTCGAGAGAGCCAGCGCAGACCGAGAGCATGAACAGCCAAGTGCTCATAACTCATTCATTTAAAATTTCTAGGCTGTAGGCTCTAAATTCGGCGAATCATAATGTTCCCCCACAACCAAACCCCCACCACCACCACCACCCCTCCCCCTCCGTTAGATCTGGACTCGAGGGGATAAATCGCTGCTCATACTGATGCTGCTGTCCAACGTTTCACTTGTGAATAAAATCAAGATGTTTTTTTACACATACAACATTAATGTGATCTCAAAACACCGCCTGAAGTTTCACGCTCAGCTGTGGAGACGGAATAATTTCACAGTCGTGAGCAAAAACACTCAGTATTTTAATATGACCTTCAAATTTTCACTGTAAAAAGTGAATTAAAATGATGTTAAGCAGCTTTTTTTCCCCCTTAAATTAAATAATTTTTCACAGACGGCGGCATGTTTTATACCCTTAACTAGCTAGAGGCTTCACGGCGCCTCATAAATACTTATATGAAACGTCAACCAAATCTCTTTTCCACTGTGGCTCATGGGCCTACTTAAAGCAGGAGTCTCCCTGCAGCTGCAGCAAGTCTCTCAAGCCACAGCTTGAATTTTACACGTTTGATTTAAACACAGACAAAATAATATTGGTTAATCACTTAATATATGTACTGATAAGGTCATTTAATTGCACAACCTCAAAGGAAAAAAATGGGAGCAGAATGGCAAAAATTAGCAGAAAGATAAACAAGAGTTAAAGTTCATATTGCCCACCACAGGAGATAAGGCTTCATCTCAGAGAGTAATTGCTCGGCTAACTGTACGGGGAATAATAAAGTCTTTTGAGCTCATACGAGACACGGTGGTTGTAGTTTCAGCCATTGCTGGTAACAAGCTGATTTTATGCCGTGGCATTTCCCCCCTGAGGCCTTTTAAACACGCCGCACACTGGTCACCCTCTGCATTCATTTCTGTCATATTTACAGCTACACACTCCCGTGGTTATGAGTATCGCCGGCCAGCAGTAAGTCACCATAATTGCAATTAGTGTAAAAGGTCAGCGTGGTTATTGCTCCGGAGCATGGAGATGACACAGCGTTTTATCATGCAGACTGAACATTTACAATGCACTGCTTGAATTTATTTGAGTTTTTTTTTTTTTTTTTTTTTACACAACAATCCAAGTCTCATGTTTGTAGGCTCCTGTTGAATTTGAAGAACATGAGCTGCTAAGGAAATCTTTCAGGAACTCATATTTTTTAAAAAGTCTATAATAAATATAAAAGAAATTGGAGAAATATTTGTTTGTAACCTTGCAAATTCTTTTTGGCTCTTTTTTAACCTGTAAAACACGATGGAAAGTTTCTGACTGGTTAATGTGTATTTCCACCAAATTGTACTTCAGCCAGTCTCTCACTGAGCTGGGACTGTTGGCAACTAAAGAGACACAAACTTGTCAAAGAATGTGATCGTTTTTTGTTAGATTCACCCTGAATTTGTATGTAAGACACTTTTCTTAACAAGTTTTATAAACAGCTGGGGAAAATTAGGCACTTGATCCTGTTGCAAACTAAATTTGACTGACATGGAAGTTTTCTCATCACAAAGTGTTTCAGTCATTTTGCAATTTACTCTAAATTAATTTGCAATTTGATCGCCGACCTTTCCCAAAGTTGTGTCACTTTTCTTTTATGGAAACTAAATTGAGAAGGGTTCCAGAGAGGTTCAAGACACGCCGCACAACTCTAAATATTCTGAGACGAAATTTGTGAATGTGTTCAATCCAATCCTGTGAGAACGAAACCCTGAAACTCACATCGCAAACATTACAAAGAAGTTTGGAAACTCCTTCAGCAGCCGCCCAGTGAGACATAGTTACCATTTTAAAAACAGCAGGTGGTTCTTTGTTTTATGGTCAACACTGTTGCATCATATGGTGAGGATAATATAGTGAATCAATACAGTTTGGACAGAAATCCCCGATATGATGGAGCAAACATGCTGTGACAACAACTACCCACACCAGGCGGGTAATTGTTGTCACAGTTGCATCTCTGTGTGTAAAATACTTTTGCTCGGCATGGACTCTCAAAAAACTTGTCTTGCAGCTGAATAAAGAACCTTCCTCTTTATCAACTCTGGTTTTGTTAATGAATCATTTCTGCAAAGGAAGAAACTTCTCCAACTCCAGAGATAAACTTGACATTTCGAAAATGCCTTCTGGTGCATCGGGGTTGTTGCCAAGGTGAGTATGAAGTGGTGACCTGTGGCAGATGTCACATTTTCAAAACCATGAAACAAAGACATGAACAAAACTACACATGTAATCTGGAGCTTTCACACATTCTATACGTGTTAAAGGATGAAGGTTTTTTTGTCAAACTTTAGTACTTCAATACTCAAAACAAGGTTAAAATAAAATCTTCCAAATTAAGAAAAAGAACATTAAAAGGTGAAGAATTGTGACAGATTCAGCCGATTTGTCATAAAAAAAAATACTTATTGGTTCCTGAAATAAGTGAATAACTCATAAAATGATCAACAAATAATCCCATTAAATACTAAATGTCTCTATGATAATCACAAAAGCTCACAGATTTTCTTTTTTTTTTTTTTTTTTGCAGTATGTTTCTTTATTATAGTGATTCATGATACACAGCAATGCGATTCGGAGGGAGGGTTAAAATCACTTTATGTGAAACGCTCCTTTGGTCACATTTAAGTGAATTAAGTGAAGAAATGTCATTTATCCTCTTATGTATATGTCACCATTAATTATAAGTGTATAATCTGAGCTCAGTTCACCAGTTTGAGCTGCATTACACCTGTTACGTTCTTCACCCAGCTCTGATCTTGACCTTCAGGCTAACCACAGTCCCCTTCCCCTGCTAATCGAATCAAAGGCTCTAAGCAGCCTCTGCCAGAACTCCACCCAAATATCCACAGTGTTATACTTAGTATGCTTTTCAGACTTGCTCCTGCTTGAGCTCGGGGTAGGGCAGCACTGTGGTGCAAAGATATGAATAGAGAACACATCACTGTTTGTTAGAATAGGAATGAGTCCTGGCATACGTGCATATCAGCCTGTGCTGCGTCTTTGTCATCAGCAAGCGAGACGAACGCTATCAGGTCATCTGTCACAGGTGACAGGGATGGGAGAAATCTTCACTCCAGGGAGAGGTGCAAGAGCCCGATAGGGTCCAGGATGAAGAGCCTTATAGGTGCTCGAGGGTGGCCAAGAGCTGCAAAATCTGGACAGCGTTTTGTAAACACGGTTCTCATCAACGGCAATCCCTCCCTCAGGAGCCAAATCGCAGCATTGCAGTTAGTGGTGACAAATGACTGCTGTTGAATGGTGTCCCTTCCTGCTCCTCATCGCCGGTTGTTTCTCTGTCTCCTCATTTCATTTCATTGAACAATGCGCTATTGTTTGCCAGCGCGTTATCGCTTTTAATGCCGTCATTGGATAGAATAAGCCGATGATATCAAAGTGTGCGTTTACGTGCATGTCAGGAAATTGCGAGCCATTGTGGTAATGGTTGCTGTGGAGGAATACAAACATTTAAAGCACGTAATTCAAAGTGTGTGGCGTCTATGCGGGACTCATTTGATGAATACAAAATGCATTTGAAAGGCGTTTCATCTGTACATGTCCTGCTGCATACAGAGCATTTCAGCATAACTTTGTCTGCACAGTTCCACCCTGGGGAGCCTTAACATTCAGCTCAGGGTGTTACCGAATCCTTGACACACACTTTCAAAAAGCTCTGATACAAGTTCACTAAAACAAAGACGGAGTTTACTGATCGTGTTTCCTTGCTAACACATGATATGACGAGGGCCGGCTCATAAAGGTGTCACGACGAGCAACGCAACCCAACAGATGATTGTGTTGCAGGCTGCTCGTGTCTGAGCAGGAGGCAGCACTGAAACAGGAAATGCTGGAACAACCCATCAGTCTCCTAATAAATGTAAATCACGGAAGTCTCGGGGGAAACACAGTGTCATTAAAAACATCAGGCGGCTCCAGATGAAGCAGGAACAACAGATGAGACGAGAGATTGTGAGGCAGAATAAGATGAGCAGTGATGAAGAACTCATCATTGATGTAGCTATTCCATCTACTGCTGACATTTTAAACAGAACCGTCAGCAAATCAAATAAGTAGATTGTTGTTTAGAGTCTGTGGCATTTCATATGTTGTACATATTAAATTTATTTGTTATCTACAGCAGGATTTGTGTTTATTCTTGTTAAATAATATTAATAATAATAAAAAGAAGAAGAATCACTCAAAGTAAAAACCTTAATTGTATTTCTTCTATGTTCAAAATGTCATAAAAACAAAGCAGGAACAGTGTATAACTATGTGTGAACAATGGAATTAAAAGATGTCCTGTTTGTGTTTTATTTTATCCATTTTCCATCTTAAATATAATCCTAATTTTCCCCAGTTCAGGACATCAATCACACTTCCAGATTAGATTTGAACGTTTTGCAAATTCAAACTGGATCTGTGAAATTTGATGCAGAAAAATCCAACATTTAAGATAAAACCTACCAAAGAAAGTGTGTCAGATATGGAAGTATATTGTTTTTTGATGACATTGCACTCTTGAAAAAGCTGCATTTCAATATCACCTACTGGACTTTGTGTCCTTCAGCTGAGTCTTTGCTTGAGTCACAACCAGGGACATTTATCCGGTTTTATTACCTTTCTGTGTGTTTTATTCTTCCTTCTTGTAACGAGATGTCGCCTTACATCAGTAATGCATGTACAGTTTATAGTTTTTCCTCATGAAAAAGACAACATTTTGGCTGTGAACAAAGTTAAAAATGTATTCTTGTTCTTTGTCATCAGTTGTTCTTATTCCCTCGTATATTTTGGATGCTGAATCTCTCCAACCATGTTATTCATAATGAGATTTAGGAATAAAACTGTTCTGTCCTCCATGAAGGCTGTGCAGCTCAGTAATCCACAGCTTTACTTAATAAATTCTCTTCAGTGGAAATTGACCACATATTGTTAAAAAATGTAACAAAGACTCAGAAATTGGTTTCTGAAACTTCTCAGAGTTTTTATAATACTGTGCTCTACTTAGTATCACAGGATATATGGACTGTACAGCGGAAGCACTCCTCCAAGGGATGAAATCGATCTAAAATGAACTGAATGGTGTTTTATAAATGCTGATGCTGACTTTGTTACTCCAGCAGAGGGCAAGCTAACTCTAACACGGACTGATCTGAGCAAATCCAATGTGTTCAAATCTGATCCTTAGAGAAAACACTGATGAGTGAATCCCAAACTAACACCAGACACACACACAGCTGACAGGACTAAACATCAAGCAACAAATCTGATGAATAAATGTGATTGAATTAAAGTTTTAATGGATGAACAGGAGGGTTCACTTATTTTTGTGTGAATATTAAAGCAACTATGATAAATAGAAGATCCAGAGTTATTGAAATCTCCAACTGTTGTGATGACATGCTTTAGGAACAGGCAGATGTGTTACACAGTCCTCTGCCAGAGTAGCTCAAGAAGACAAGCTGATTTTGTGCATCAGCATATTTTGTCCCCAACGAGACCACAATCGATGTGACCCCCATGTAATATGAGAAATATTTATTTTGCAGGAGGGAGAGCTAAGATGGGCTATTACTGGAAAGCAGAGAAGAAAATTATGTTTCTGTCCCACACTGCGTCCATCTGTTGTGTTTTTAAAAGAAATAAAAAAGAGACTTTTAACGCAAAAGACAGAGATTTTTTTTTAAGAAACTGAAACTGTAAAAGACAAAGTGACTTTGCTGCTTCAGACAAGTTTGTGCCACAAACTTTCCAAAAACTGTCAATTTTTTTGGATCAGTTGGAGAAAACCTAAAGAGAACTGAGATCTCAGTCAGCAGTCATTTAAATATATTAGCATTTTATGTTCTTTGAAACAATCTCAGAATCTTGGTGAAATTATTGAACAAAACAATGAAACAACAAATTCAAAGTCCTGACAACAACACCCTAAAGGATCTGTTCTTCCTCCTTCATCGTTAAATCCAACAAAAATTCTCAGCTTTTAGAATCTTAATGCTCATTAATTTACTTTCCAGTTAAATGTGCACAAAAACAAGATGACATAAAGCAGAACTCACCGCGTCTCCTTTAGGGGACCCCCTGCGGAAGTTCCCTGCACCTGCTGAAGAGTTCATGATTCTATGTGGGCTGAAGTCTCCTGAACGATCACCTCAGAGCTCTCTCCCTCCCTGTGTCTCTGTCTCACACACGGACACGCACGAGCACGAGCATGTTATAATAAACACGAGGGCTCTTCTTCTCTGACAAACCTGCAAACTAAAAATCGCAACGTGCTGGGCAGCAAACCAAGAAAAAAAGCGACAATTAAACGTCTGTCACGTGATAAATCAATTATAAATCAAAGAATGCGTTTACTCTTTCCAGGCACGCGGGCTGCAAGTGCGCGCTTTTCTGCAAAGTTCTCCGCGAAGGTCTCCAGTTCGCATGTGAAGTTCCCTTTATGGTTTTACGTAAAAAATAATAATAAAACAAGCTTTGTCCGAACCAGATAAACATAATTTTCTCTTCAAATTAAATTGATTTTAAAAGAAAGAAAACACGTGCGCCTTTACCCTCAGCTGCTGTCTTATGAGGGCTTGCAGCGCGCGCATGGGCAGGTAATTAGAAGCTTTTAGTCTATGTTGGTGATTAAAAATGAAACTGTGTCACCTTTTAGCCCCAAAGCGGTTTGCATTTTTCCATATAGGCATAATGAGGAACGGGATGCAAAAGAGATAATTACAGAGAATAAAGTGTGAATTTAGTGAAGGCAGAAAGAGCACAGTGGGTTTGCGTTTTCTGCAAATACTAATGATCCTGGGCCGAGGGTGTTCCTCCAAGTTCAGCTGCAGGGAGATAATTATGGAGAACAAAGGGCAGATTTTATTTCTTTAGCTATAAAAATATTGATAATGGGTCAGAAAATATCCTGGCTGTTTTTTTTTTTTTCAAAGATGATATTTGACCAAGAAAGTTGGACTTAAACTGCAACATATACCTTAATCTTATATTGCATTAAAATAAGACATGAAAACAGCACAATTATCATAAGGAACGTTCTGGTTCAATTTGAGGCTACTTTTATAGGCTTGCCAAGAAAAGGCAGTGTTTTATAGATCAATGAATTTAATTACATACACTCACTTCTCCTCTTTTCATTCAACAACTTCTAATTTATGGAACATGTCATATTTTTTTTAATCATATCACATCACTTTGCATCATATATAGTGTTATATCATGCTGTTAAAGAAATATACAATGAAGTCTTGACCCTTTGATTAGTCCCAACAGCTACAGCATGTCATATATATATGCAGTCAAATAACAAACCACAACCAATAATATATCATTGTAAAATCCCCTTTTAAAGCAGTAAAAAATAACTTTTAAAAGTTTAAGCTATGAATTTTGTCAAAGTGGATACTCACCGAAAAACATGTTCAGCTTCATATTAGACATCACTCTGGACACCTCTGGTCCCCCTATATAACTTCAGTAATTTGGGTCACAGCCGGTGGTGGTGTTCTAATTATTAATGCTGCTCTGTCGAAAAATGCCGCCATAGTACGAATTGACAACTTATTTCATAACGAGATGTAATTAGAAGTTTATACAGTATTCTTGTTTATGGTGAGTGTGTCCTGTTAATTATTTAACATGTTTTTATGGCCTTTCCCTAATATTTTCTGATATAAAAGTCCTCTGTGTCCTTATCGGCCATTGTTGGGTCCTTCTTCTCTGGGTGTGTCCAAACATTTGCCTGTTGCTCTGACAATTCAAAAAAAGTCAAAATAACATATTTAGTGTTCCTGTCCTGGGATAATTTATTTGATAAGTATTTATGAAAAAATATAGAAACAAAAACTAAAATGAAATTAAGACTAGAACTGCACATGTGCAGAAGGACCCGGTAGCACAGCTTAACAAGTAGCATATTTCAACACAACACCGGTTCGAGCAATGACCATCTGAGGAAAAGTTATTTAATACTGGTTTAATAAGATGCATATGCATTTATAGGAGGGGGGGGGGAGTCATTTCCCCTTCTACAGGACCAAAAGACATCTTCTCTGCAATCAAACACTGTAACATGTTTCAGTCCAGAACAACAGTCACATTTAAGACTGGAAGAAGTTTAAAGATGTGTGAGAGAGAGAGAGAAAGAAAACGAGCGAGAGCTGAACAACATGAAGGCATTCTTCATCACCAACCAGTATCAGTTACAGATCTGCATCATGGACAACAGCCAGGCTGCACTGTGGTGGTGTTAATGGAAGAACCGGCAAGGAGGTCTGAAGCCGCAGGAGACCAATTATAGTTGTTATACTGTAGTGGAAATGTTCAAGCAGAGAAGAGGTTTCAGACCAGGAACTGAATTACATTAAAGACAAATAAATTGGGAAGAGACAAAATGAAATCGAAGGGAGGAGGTGGAACGAGGCAAATCTGCATAACGACCGTGCTCTCTCTTTTCTTTTTTGTCTTTCTCCCTTAGTTAATGGTTCCACTTTGAGGTTTTATTATCATCAGACAGACAACAATAACCATTTAAATAAACCAGAAAAAATTGCTTTTAAATCACATTTTCTAATATTAGCTTCTAGCAGTTGTGGGAAACACAGTGAAGCCAGAAGCTCTTTACACCCATCCCATTTTTTGACAAATATCATTGATTCTCCTTTGAAATCTGTTAAATCTCTCATCTGTTTTTATTGTACCCTTTTTATATCTGTGTTACACCATATCAGTAGAATGAATGCCTGTGCTAACTTACATTTTAGGCAATAAAATGTCAGACTAATACAAAGTATCACCGCTCTTCCAATCTTGTTATCAATAAAACATAATTTCCTGTCAGAGGGTGTGTGAGAGTGCTGTGAATCTTGAGCTGCTGTCTTAGATCTCATTTCAGTGCCTGTAAGTGCATTTAGTTTAGCTGAAAATGGTTCGTAAAGAAGATTCACCCCTTTCATGCATCACGCCAAATATGTGTGAAAGTGTGTTTAACTTTTCTACACATCGCTTGTTTATTCCAACTTCAGATTTAAAGTGACAACAGGGAATAAATCATTGACCTCTTGCTGAAAATCTCATTTCTCTACCAGTTGGTTATCCTTCTCTCTCATTAGAATATCAGCAAAGTTCCCCACATGAACTGCTGGCCGGTAAATACATTTCTGTTCTTACCATCAAACATCTGACGATCACCAGGGTTCAAAACAGGCGAATACAAGCCACATGCGGAAAGCCGAGCTCTGAAGTGATAACGACTTGATTGGGAGTCGAGCTATCAGCTTGAAAAGCTCCTCCACTTAATGATGTGTGGGCTGACATGAGCGACACAAGGCTGAATACAGACCGATGTAACATCACTGCCCTTAATTTACATCTGCACTACTTCACATGGCCCGGAATTACTTAACTCAGCTGTCTGCAGTAGCCTGGATTGCATGATGCCTGTTACTGAAGTCACATCTCAAAGTCTTATTTGTTAGAATTGACTTTATTCTCATTTGCAGTTTGATACCCCTTTAAATATTATTAGAATTTTTTTTTAATTTTTGTAAAAACGGGAAGCCTTTACCTAAAGGTAAACGCAGAAGGTTGCCAAGCAACCAGGTGAGATTTCGAGAAATCAGTGCTCCAGGCCAAGATGGCGAATGTGCACACTTCCCGATTGAAGGAGCTGCTGATTCATTCCACAGCTTCTAAATCTGACCTCAACCATCACAGCTGGTTTGTATCAAACACACTAAACGAGTCGTGGTTTGCTCTCCAACCGAAACCTCGTTGAACAGATTGGTTTGTGAGTTACGAGCACATATTCTTCAAAACAGTTTGTTGGTTAAACTGATGTGAGTCAGACATTTTTATTTGTGAATCAGTTTTCTATGAACTAAAGTATGTAAAGAGAATGATACTGCACGCTAATTATGAAACATTCAAGAAACAAAATATAAGCAAAGTTTTGAAAGTTGTTTATTTGAACCTTAATCTGTTTCATTGATTCAGAACATTTATACTTTTAACTGTTTTAAATGCAAGTTCAAAATATTGACAACATGTCTTTAGATACTATTTGTAGTAACTAAAAATCCATGTTATTCTAATACAAAATTTGTTTTTTCATAAAACAAAATCTCGATCCTTTAAGAGTTTTCTCAAAGTGAGCTCACACACACCAACACACTTTTCCTTACACTGACCTACGCCCTTAATCATGTTTTGGGGACGAGTTTTAGACCTCCAGGGAACTTAATCTCAGGCTGTGGTCAAAGGTAATACACAGACTTCCTGTTGTATCACCTTTCAGCTGAACTGATCTACAGGGCTTCTTTTTACCAGACCGCTGACATCCAGTCAGTAATTACAGCAGACCTTAACAAGAATACACTTTCAGATCTTCTAAAAGGAAATCATAACATGGCTGCTTGGAGTTTGTACATTATCACATTAGCAATAACTTCTGCAAGGTTATTTGTTGTGATTGAGATTATTTTTTAATGTGATTTTGACACGCGTTAAAGTACAATTTTTCATCATGGTAAGGAATTCCCAAAGCAAACCTGTAGTGGTTTTCAAGATACAAATCATCCCATTGGTGGCTGTGTTGGTTCACAGCGCCACAAGGTATACACCGGCCCAGATTAATCTGCAGAATGAGCCTGCGATTCAATAATGTACACACTGTACACACAAGAAGGAAAGGAGACAAATTGTACTGACAATAAGGCTGTATGAGATTTGATGTGTGTGTGTGTGTGTGTGTGTGTGTGGGTCCACAATATTGTGTTTAGAGCTAAAAAGCTGAGCAAACAACATTATGAGAACACATTCTGACTAAGTGGTTGTCATGAACGGTGCATGCCGCACGACGAAATCTCTCAATTTTCTCATTGGAGCGGCGTTCCAGGCAATTTTCCAAAGCTATGATGCTTCTAAATGCTCTCAATTACAGACACTGAGAGGTCAGGATGTCACTCTGCTCTAATCAGATACGCACGTTAAAAGTAGCACTCTGATTCAGTTGCTTCGTCATATTATTCTGTGGACACCCACCTTCATGTATCATCTTGGCAGCACATTGAGCATGCTTTATGAGGGGGATTAGAAAAGGGAAAACAGAACCAAATACCTCATGTTGACAGGAATGCTCAGCACACACAAAGGTCTACATATTCCAGCTCAAAAACAATTACTCATCATCAGAGTCTTTTGTTTCTGTGGGCTTTGTTGTTTTGACGAACACAGAGGGACCATTTATCACCGTGAGCGGAGGGAGACATGAATTTTCACCACACTCGACTTTTGGCAAATTCAGCAACACTGGCCGTGGCTGGATATTTGGCTTTAGGATGGTGGTATTTTATGGTCTATGATGTATGATACTTGGGATTTGGGAAACAAACTTGCCTTTCAAGTTCAACCTTTTTTTTTTTCGTTGTTGTTGTTGTTTTGGTAACAGAATTCACAGTGTAAAGTAGTTTTAGAGGGATGAAAATGAGGAAATCTTGACAAATTTGCCAAGAAAGTCTGTAAAAAAAAAGTTTTTTTTCTTCTACAAAATTCAACATGTCTTTTATTGTTCTAAAAAAATCCATTTGCATTTTGTTCCATTTAAATTTGAATTTTTTTTTAATCATTTTTATTAAAGTGTTGCTTGAAGAAACATTTCTAATATTTGTGTGTTTCTGTGTAAAAGTCATATTTAAATACTATCTTACTCATTGATAAATGTTTAGGTTCTGACTGAGTAAGTGTTTGGGACTCATAAAACAAAACTAACTTACAAAATGTCTTAGCAGGTTTATGTGAATGTTATTTTAGAAACCTTTGTTTCCACGTGGTTATTACATGGGATTCTGTGTTCGATCACAAGCAAAAATATCACCGGTAGCAAGATGAAGACTTTTCAGGTCATCCTGGAGTCAGAACTGGTAGAAATCTCCTTATATTTCTGCCTAAATAACAGTGTCATGTGAAACACATGGTGGTGTAACAGTTAATGTAACAGCATTCGCAGGTACAAAGCAATCTGCTATGGAGGTGGATCCATTTGGACCATCATGAGGAGCGTACTATTATTTTTTGACAGAATTTTTCAGCAACAGTTCGCCTGCACGCCACTGCTTAAATTCATATTTAGCATTTTAAAAAGCTTATCATCCACCAAACGGCTTCCTTTTTAAACTAATGACTCGCTTTCATTCTTTTTGTGTATGTGTACATGTGGATGCATGAGTGTGTGTGTGCACATTACAGCTTACCAAATGTATCAGTCAGCACATCAGATGACTGAATGAGAAATCAAACAGAAAGCAATCATTGCATTTACTTTCTTGTTCCCTCTGAGAACTCACTTCAAAACAGTTGGAAAAACTTTTCTGGGGTCTGTGGCGTGTCAGTCTCATCACCTGCCTCATCAAACTTTGAAGTGATCCTTTTCTAGACAGCAAAGAGAGTTGTGGCAATTCCCTAATGGACTCAGGCAGCATGATTTATTCAGCAGTCTCACATTCAACCCAGAACCTGAATTTGGGTTCGTTTTCATACAGTTTTTACCCATTTTTAATACAGGATGTTTTTTTTCCTATGCAAAAGAACCCAAACAACCCAACCTCTGACATTTAAACGACTGTTACAGTTTTTATGAACATCAAATATAATCAGAATTGTACATGTTTTTGACGGTATATTGATGCAATGAGGTAACTTTTACAGGTTACAGGTACTCTGGTTTTGCTTTTTTTACTGTTTGAGTAACTTCACATTCTTATTTGGCACATGTACATACTCCACAGTCTCCTTTAAATCAGTACAAAATAACTCGTAAAACTTTTGAAACTTGTCAAAGTGGATAATCACCAAAAAACATGTTTATCTTCATTTTAGACACTCTGTGCACCTCCGATGGCTTTACATTACACTAAATAACTTCAATAATTCGGGTCGCAGCAGGAGGTGGTGTTCTGATAATTTATGCTGCCCTGTTGAAAAATGCCATCATAGTACGAATTGACAACTTATTTCATAACAAGATGTAATTAGAATTTTATACAGTTTATAATTGTTTATAGTGAGTGTATCCTGATAGTTATTAAAGCTTATTTTCATGATCCTTCCCTGGTATTTTCTATATCAAATCCCTCTGGGTCCTTGTCAGCCATTGTTGGGTCCCAAAGAAAGTAAAAATAACATCATATTTAGCGTTCCTGTCCTGGGAGAATTTATTTGATAGGTAAAATGTATTTATGGAAAAATATCGAAACAAAAAATAACCGATAAATCTGTTTTTTGAAGTCAAGACTGTAGAACGGCACATGTGCAGAAGGAATCAGTAGCACATCTCAACAGGTAGCTGCGGAAAAGTTATTTAATATTGCTTTATGTCTTCTTAGGTCTTGCTGATTTCTGATTCTTCAGCGGCTTTAATCTACCTGTAAAGGAAAAACAAAGATCATGTGATCATATCACTCTTATAATTCATAAATCTACTGATCAATCAGCTGTCATTAACATGCACTGATCCAAAGCTTGATACTATCATAGACATGTGTAACCAGATAGTTCATCAGATTAGGCAATATGTTTAGAATTTAACAAGATGGTTTCATAATTTTTAGATTGTTCAAAACATTATTGACTCACAAATATCCGACAGGAATCCTGCTGCAACGACAGCCTGCAGAAAATGTGACGTGTCAGCAGTGAAATTTATTTGGCTCATCTGTTTCAGTAACGTCTCATTCTTACTAAGGTTTATGGTAAATACTGGATTTGTAGATTCCTTGGAGGAACATTACTGACACTGATTATTTATTTATTTATTTCAGTTTTTATATCAAGACTGGAAGACAGCCCATTATCAAAGCTGTGGTTGCATCTTTATAGGAGTCATGTTGTTACCATGGCTCAAACTTGAAACAAATCTCCTATGGCTTATTCTAAACCTAAGGGATGCATTAAATAGATGAAAGATAATTAGGACTTTGCGAGGCTATGAAGCAGTTTCATTTGCACAATCATAAGGAGTTGCTGTCTTCAGAATCAGTTTGTTACTGCTTTGTTATTTTATGTAAATGTATTCAATGTTTTTCAGTTTCTCTCTGATCATGCTGAGAGCTTTTATTTAAACTTGTGGCTTCACAGATTTATATGGATATTGGTCATCCACTTTATCTCTGCATGAGTCAGTGTTAGCCAATTAGTCTAAGAACTTAAGAATGATCTATTCTATTTCTACCCACAGTCTTTATATACTTCAGATGGATGGATGGATAGATGGATGGATGGATGGATGGATGGATGGATGGATGGATGGATGGATGGATGGATGGATGGATGGATGGATGGATGGATGGATGGATGGATGGATGGATGGATGGATGGATGGATGGATGGATGGATGGATGGATGGATGGATGGATTGT